>CM054130.1:115769760-116369760 GCA_028751855.1 Ambrosia trifida
AATTGTTCAAGCTGCAATTTTAAAGCCACTTGAATACAGAATTGAATACGTAGTACCAAAAAAACATCACACAAACATCACCAAAATACAAACTTACATCTGCAGGAATCCCTTCTGTCGACTCAGGTAACCTCTCAGCCGACGCAACAGCGTTATGACAGGACCACAATTTTTCCTTCCTCCAAACAGATACTTGATCTGCTACTGAATCGTAGATGACAGCATTCCAGATAACTTGTATGCACGAGTCAAAGAGCTTTCTGGAAAAATCGATGTACGTTTTCTCTAAGCTTCCAACAAACTTCTTGCTTCCAGAAGATTGCACAGGTTTTGACGGGGACGTGTGTTTGTGAACACTTTGGAATGCCACTCCTTCACTCGCAGAACAGTCCATCTCCTGGTTTGCATCAGACGGTTCAGGTAAAACTTAAAGACAAACATATCATGTTACAATGAATGCAAGCACATCACTAATTACCGTTCTACCATCCGATGAGCAGATTTTAATTATCTGCTTCGACTCTTCAAGCTTGAGATGCTTCTCAGCTTTTTTTGCAGCCACGTGCTCCATTATTATATGACTTATTATTTCATCCAACAACACCTTTCTTGTTGCTCTCATAATTCCAGAATGCAACTGAGAGGAGACCTCCTCAGAAATATTGTGCATAAAATCAATTTCAGCATCATTGTACTTAGGATCAGCTTTAGAAACACTTTCACATCCAGCTGTAACCCATGAGCTTATCACAGATTGCAAATTAGAGGGCATGACTTTATTCTCGGAATGATATACCTGCAAAACATCAAATACTAAAAATCATGTGCCATTTACATGCAAATCTTCCCAACAAATTACAAGATAGGCTCAGAATAACTAAATAAGATGTTTTAACCAATGTCTTAAGAATATGTATAATCTCGAAACAAAAATGATACCAAAAAAGTTCCATTTTGGAGATATCAGATATCTACAACAAACTTGACTTACCATCACTGAACCTTGGAGATATCCATAATGTAGCCAAGAATGAAGCTCCATAAGAGAATGTGGGCCATGTTTCTTTCCCTTATCATCTTCAAAAAACCAGCATGATTCTTCGCTTGACTAAAGGCTCAAATCAACACATAAAAAGGGGTTAACTGACAAAAATTAATGAACATAAGTTTTATACACTAAAAACTATTAACGTTTAATCTTGGTAATACCATTGATGGAAACGATATATTTGTGTTAGCTTCTTCAGATTTCGGCATCTGCTCAGTGGAGATAGAATCTGCATCCGTATGGACTTCTCCTTTCTTTGAATCCAAGTTCCCATGAGGATTTTTATCCGAAGCACTTAAATAAACAAAGCCAGTGGCAACATGATCAGGAAACTGCTGAAAGTACTTTAAAGGCACAGGATTGCCCAAGTTTCCATTCAAGATGGGATACACAGGAAGATCTTCCGGCAAGTAATTAGTAGACAGACCCTCAAACAGCTGCTCCTGTATATAGGGCCCACAATACTGTCCTTGTTCACTAACATACATCCATCCACTCACGTACCCAGGCTGCGTATACCCAACATACTTTTTGTTCGCATCATCATCTTTACCGCCGTTCTCCTGGCCGTTTGTCTCCATTACAGACTGCTTATCTAAGTATATCACCTAGTATCACAAATCATAACGGTAGGGTTCTCATATGGAAAGATGGCAAAATCATAATACAAAATTTTAAACAAGTAAAAAAAATCTAAAGCAAGATGGGTTTCCTTCCAGCAAATCACAGTTTATAGTAAAATAGAATCCACAAAAGATAAGTAAGTATTTAACATAACTATTCGAACATAGTTAACATAATTATCATAAGCATAATTAACACAAAAATTAAGAAGTTTGTCAAGCTTTAACACAGTATAAATATGGTTTCAAATTTGTATGAACTAAACCAATAAAATAAGAATACAACCAAAAAAAAAAAAAAAACTTCTTTAAATGAACGAACAAAAGTGAACATAAATGAACACATTATCGAAGGTTTGTTTAACTTACACATAAATGAACGTTTGTTTATGTTCAGGAACATAAACAAACAAACGGAGCCTCTGTGCATGCTCCTTTGTTTAACTTACAGAACAAAATCTATTGTTCATGTTTGTTCACTTATTAAACGAACAAACGAACTTCCCGCTGAACGGGTCACGGACTGTATTTTCTTTGTAATTAAGTAAAAACTAATACATTCAACAGATTTATGGAAAAAAAATAAAGAAATAACTGAATCACACTAACCTAACCTAACCTAACCCTAATTTGGTGCTAGAATAGAATACAACGAATTGATAATCCAAATTTATGCAAGGTGTAATGGACAATACTAAGAGTAGAACGGAAAACTGTTGGATTATGGAAAGATCCGGGCAAAGATAATCGAGGATACGAATAATGAATTGAATAGAAAGAGCTACCAACCTTCTTCAATAGATCTAAATCGGTTTATGAATGAATTTGTTGATGAAATCGTGACGAATTGTAGAATGTTGACGGATCGAACGAGAAGAGAATGCTGATGATCGAGATAAGGTCATGGAGGCAGGTGAATGTAAAGGGGAGCAAGCGTATGGGTATCAGGGTATGGGATAGTTGCAAAATTTATTGGGTTATTATTATTAGTTCAGCCCAATAAAGTGACCTAAAAGTACAAGGGGATGCAATTAATTTGTCACAACTATTTTTATTTTATTTTATCTGACATCGCCTCGGTACCCCTCGTTTCGAATTTCCATTTCTGCATCGTCTCTGAGGGCATAAGCCATTTCAACGTCAAAGGGTGTATTTTTGCTGGCCCTAGGATTCGAACCGTGTACCTCTCCCGGCCGGAACCTGCCTAAAGAGTAAACCCTCCCACATCTCCCCCAACTACTTAACTAATGTGTAAATTCCATTAGTGGCGGGTTTGGGCGACTTTAATGTGGCGATGCTTACTAAGTGGTGGTGGAGATTTAAAAATGACCCAAAGCAGCTTTGGGTTAAAGTGGTGGCCTCTATTCATAAATCGCGTATCGACAATCTTTTAATTCTCATTAAGAAGACTATCCCCTGTACGTAGAAAGATATTAGATTTGTGGTTGATATCCTTCATAAGGCAGGTCTTCCGATCAGCGACAATCTGAAAGTGGTAGTAGGAGATGGAGGAAATACCAAATTTTGGAAAGATTCGTGGGTTGTTGAGGTTCCTTTGAAAGATCGCTTCCCAAATTATTCAGTATCGCTACTCTAAAGGATGGCTCTTGAAGAAACACGAATCCTAGATCACCGGATTATGGTTGATCTTGGTAGTGATTCTACGGGGTATTCATAAAATGTGTGTTTAGAAAAGTGTGGGTCTAAGGACAAGACCAACGATGTTAAGAGAATACAGATTAGAAGAGCCGAGCCTCTAAACGTTAGTAAATGAAACAAGGGGTTGGAAAAGTACGAGGAGCTCGTAGTCTTTTCGATGGAAGTTCTAGTGAATATCGGATGCCAATAAAAGAATAAGGGACTCCTCCTTTTATAGTACCTCGACGTTCGACTTCCTCAGCCCATCATCTATCCTTTGTGGGGCCCGACCCAGGTAGAGGTGTCTCTTGGTTTCCGGCCCAAGTTCTAACGAAAAAAAAGGAGAAAATGGGGGGATGTTACCGACCTGACAAAAATATACGTGGCGTCCGTTGAGTGGACGCTGATGGGTGGCGGACACGTGGCGTGCGCCTATTGGCTACTTCAGGGTCGTGGGTAATCATCCCTTATCTAGAAGCTAAGACAAGTAGGGTTGATAAAGTATTTTGTTAAAGATATCTTGGTTGGGGAGCTGCCACATTATCGTCCTTTCTGGGTATCAGGCTGGGCGTAACCTTTAATTGGTTGAGGACTCTGACGGGCAGCCTGCTACGTCAAGAACAGTTATCCAGGGCAGACCTGCCCTGGGGGTGTGTGTCTCGATGCTGCCCTGAAAGGTATCTTTTCAGTCATGTCAACGAAGGTTCACTTATCTTGATAAAGAAGCTTCGTCGTGCGTCCATTTGGTTATGGACGCATGGTAGTCTGTTTAGGTAAAACGGACGGGAGAGCGTGCGTCCATTAAGTTATGGACGCATGGTAGTACGTTGACGTAAAACGGGCGGAAGACCGTGCGTCCGTTGAGTTAGGGAGGCATGGTAGTCCGCTGGCGTAGAACGGGCAGGAGAACCAGCGTCATGTTTAATGGGCGCAACTTTGTGTGAGTTGATTTTTGATATGGTATTACTAGTTTTTGGTACCATATCCCTTCAAGTCCCCCCCCCCCCCCCCCAATCCAGTGCTTTCGTGTTGCCTTGTGTAAACCATAGGTTCATTTAGCTTTAGGAAGAAGGAGAAACCCTTCTTCCGTAGGTTCTTTTAGATTCAGGAAGAAGGAGAAACCCTTCTTCCGTAGGTTCCTTTAGCTTCAGGAAGAAGGAGAAACTAGAAATGTTCCGAAGGGATCATAGGGAAAGAAATGGTTTAGGATCGTCAATGCCTTTAAACGATTACCTTTTCCGTGTTCCACCTACTTATTTTCTAATAAACTGTAGAAGATTGCTGAAATTATAAGATGAAGGTGATGAAGGTCTGCTGACGTGGCATGGAATTTGTCTGCTGACGTGACACCTATAACACCACAACCGATGGCGGAAACATCGAGGTGTCACGTATTAATGATTGTCCAATAGCTCATGGTACTAAATGAAAGTTGAATATAATTAAATGATTTACTATTGCCATACAAATTAATGATTACATAAACTTGATTCGTATAAACTAGGTCCAAAGCTCTTATGTGTTCCAAGACTTGTATAACTTCAAATAGCAAGTAAACCTGAAACATGTTAAGTTGGAAAGATGGGGGGTCAACTATAAATAGTTTGTGAGAATACATAGGTTTTAGCATGTAATAGAAAACAATATTTTGTATAGCAATCACAGTTGAGATATATCCATGAATAATGTAAGAGTATGAGTCCGACATGTAACATGCCGGGTTGCCCCGGTATCAACCCACCAATCCTTGGCATCCGTACCAACCAGGTTTGCTTCAGTGACCATCATTGATAAATCATATATCATAGCAACAAGCTTATCAATCATGTTTGCTTGTTAGGTTTTTTCCTTCTTGGGAAGCTTGCATTCACTTGCTTTATGCCCTGGTTTGTCACAATTATAACACGTTCCATTGAACTTCTTCTTCCTAACTCCACCTTTAGGTCCAAAATGGGAGCTCTTCCCGTTGGTTTTCTTAAACCCAGCCCGTTTGTTGCTTTTGCTAGCCTTTGATGATTGACCATGTTCAACCACATTAGCTTTAGCGGTTTCGGGAATGACGTTCCTCTTTAGAGCAACCTTGTTGTCTTCTTCAATACGAAGACGCACAACCAAGTCTTCAATGGTCATTTCCTTTCGCTTATGCTTCAAATAATTCTTGAAATCAATCCAACTTGGTGGCAATTTCTCAATAATAGCCGCAACTTGCAATGCCTCGCTAAGCACCATTCCTTCCGCATGTATATCATGAAGAATAACTTGTAATTCTTGGACCTGACTCGTGACAGTTTTCGAGTCCACCATAGAAAAATCCAAGAACTTAGCCACCACAAATTTCTTTGTGCCCGCATCTTCAGTTTTATACTTACGTTCCAAAGATTCCCGTAACTCTTTGGCCGTCGCGGCTTTGCAATACACATTGTAGAGCGAATCCACCATTCCATTAAGGACATAGTTTCGACACTGAAAATCTGAATGATTCCAAGCATGAATCGCACTCACAGTTTGAGTGTCCATTTCCTCTTCAGCAACATGATGAACGAATTCGGTCAAGAACCTCGCAAGGTTCAACATTGTCAAATAAAAAAACATCTTTTGTTGCCAACATTTGAAGTTCACACCGGTGAACTTCTCTGGTTTTTCAGCACGGCTCGCTACCGCATTAGGCAACGGTGCCACTAAACCAGTGGGAACAGCAACAGTAGGAGTGAACACTACAGAAACTCCAGCGACAGTGGAGTTCGGGAGAGGAGAAGTAGTCATGGGCTGCGAGTTCTCCATTTCTGAAAATTAATCAGAACTGTTAGAACAAACAAACATGAAGAAAGTAAAACATATTAACGAATAAACATGAAGAAAGTAAAACAGATTAACGAATAACCGAAACCAGGCTTGTGTTTGACACAATTACCTTAAACAGATTCGTCGTCTGTTCTCAGGGTACACCGGTTGCTAACAGTGGCGGTGGTGCACTGCCGGATATCCTACTTGCCTGAAAAATAATCAGAGGGCTGGTTGTTGCTTCTGTGCGGTGTGTCTGCGAATTGTTTCTGTTGTGAGTGAAAGGAGGATGAAACTGGTGACTATTAAACAGCTGAAGACCAGGAAAGGAACAGTCTTTGTCTTCTGGAAGCTCTTTCAGTTACATAATAAAATTAAATTAAAAAGGGTAGCCAAAACCAGTGTCACGCTGACCCAGGTTTTTCGAGCTGCATTCGTGTCTGCAGGTCGTGCGGACGTCGCTTTGGTTCAAGAATTTTTCCCGAACCAGAACCCATTTTTGCACCCCTCCTGCGCGCACGGGTAGGTGCCAGAGTATAATGTAACACAAAGAATTTAATCTCTTCCCTTTGGTTTCACCTTATAAACTCATCCACTTTTCATCTTACAACCAATGTGAGACAAACCAAACTCACAATCACATATAAACTTCCAACATGAAGATCCCCACCGGCGTGTGGCAAGAGGTGATGGTGAGATGGATGGTTGTGATTAGTTGTTGGATTATTATAATTGGTTGTTTGATTAAAAAATAATAATAGAAACTGCTCCACGCCACTCTTGTAACCTCACGTATTTTCCTAAATAAAATCTCGTTTATTTCTCTTTATTCAAATTTATCAAATCTCATCTTTTACAAAAAAAAAATATATATATATTTTATAAATTATATTTCTATATCTTAACTTAAATTATATTATACCCTCCTGATGCGTTGCAAAACACATGCACTTTTCCTTAGCATTTTAATAGTTTTTCGAGTCATTTAATTATCGTTTGAGTTAATTTTTAGTTTGTTTGTGTTTATTTAGCAATTTTATAGGTTTTATTTATTTTTAAATATTATTTACACATGTTTGTTTGTTTTAGATGTTCGGCGAAAAAAGGACACGAATCGAAGAAATAATATTGATTCCGAACATCCGATATGATCTCGGTGTTTAGTTACATTTGTGTGGGTTAGCTACCTCTGGAATGCGTTGAAACTGGTGGTTGGTTACTTTTGTAAACTTTACTTTTGCTTACTTAAACTATGAACTCACCGGCTTTATGTTGACACACGCTAGCATATGTTTTTGCAGGTCGCTAAGTTTGAAGCACGTAAGGCATGCATTATTTGTATCATGGGGTTTTTGAATATTATTAAACTTATATTTTGGATTTACTTTTAATTGGTTTTTGGGTACATTGTTTTGCGCATAGATTTAAATTATATTTATTTAATATTTATTTGCTTAGCTAACTCTTTTTATATTTTCCGCTTATTAAAAACTATTTAATATTTTATTGATCCAACATTCCAACCTCATGTAATATTAAATTTTCTAACGTAATAATAAATAAAAAAAAGTGCTATAATCTGTGTGATACACAAGTTTCTAATGATTTTTTATACTAAATGAAACTGTAAATAAGAGTTATGTTTTCATCCAGTGCATAATAGGTCAAAACTAGTCATTTCTAAAAAGCTACACCTTTAAAACCATCACCTCAATCACGCCCTAAAATGGTTGTCTGCTATGCTCCTCATCTAAATGTACATTATCTTTTTAATATGCATTTTCATTCTTATTCACATGATTAAAATTGTTGGTTTCTCATATTATAGTACTTTAACTTTTATGCTACATCGTAACACGCATTTTGTCGCATCATATTAGATTTGTCTATCTCGGAAAGCCCACGGGACATAACCTAGATTATTATATAGTATAGATAGGATACTAAAATTAAATCATCATCATCATTATACTCACTTAATCCCACTAATAGCAAAGCTATAGTATAGATGGCCACACACACACACACATTATATATATATATATATATATAGGTTTAGGATCCTGTACAAAGTACATTTTTTGTGAGAAGTGTGAGAAGGACTAAGAATTGACATGTAGACATCATGTTTTGGATTTAGGAATGATTTTTTAGGTTGTTTTAACTTGAAATACACCAAACAAAACAATCTATAACACAATACAATGTATTATAGTCATTAAATTTAAAAAACAGCTAAAACACACTACTTAGCGCTTAAAATACACTGCTAATGTTCTTAGCATGGTGTTTTAAGTTTTAAGCCTAAAATACATTGTTTTCGGGTTTTAATTGTTATGTTTAGTGTTTTTATAGGCAAAACAATCCAAAACATCACGACTATGTTCAAAAAATGATGCTTAAGTATCAATTTTTAATCCTTCTCACACTTCTCACAAAAAAACCACTTTGTACACGATCTCGACCCTATATATATATATATATAGGTGATGGATAAAATGGAAACCCTCTGAAACGGAAAAACCCTAGAAAACTCTTACTTCCCAAGTTTTTTTTTTTTTTTTTTTTTTTTTGAAAATTTTACATATGTAATATACATGTTTTTAAGTGTTTTGGACCAAAAAAATGAAAAAAAACGCCGAGTGGTAGACATATGTTAGGGCAGTAATAGACATATGTTATTTATTTTTTTTTTAAAAACCACTCGGCGCTTTTTTTCATTTTTTGGCTCAAAACGCTTAAAAACATGTATATTACATATGTAAAAAAAATTTTTAAAAAAAAAGCTCGGGAAGTAGGAGTTTTCTAGGGTTTTTCCGTTTCAGAGGGTTTTCTCCCTATACTTATACTATATATATATGGGTATAACCGTAAGCGGGTAGATATGTGGAATGAAGTGGATATCTATCTATACATATAATAAACCAAAGTCATTTTAATGACATGACACTCAAAGAGACATTCTCTTCCTTGAGTGTGTCATGTGTCATCACATGTAGCATTGAGATATTTTAGGAAAAAAATAATTTAAAAATAAAACTGGATTTTTCACCCTCATGTTTCCTTCCATAATTTTTAAACGTTAATATCTTTAATATACGAGATTTTTTAAAAGAAAAAAATTACACTAAATTAACAAGCGTTTTATTATCTTTCCAACGAGTACCATAGTGCTATATAAAAAACAGAGAAATATTTTTGTGGGGTTTTGTCCATACAGGAAAAAAACACTAAGTGTTCAAGTAGATCATTAATCATGTATAGACAAGTCACTAATTATGTTTAATTAAGTAAATATGAATTTTTTTTTTTCAACCAGAGCCAAATAGCTCAATAAAGTTATACATTGTTTTAAGTTAGGTATCAATATTAGTATGTTAGAGTTGTACATTTGTTTAGTCTTTAGGATAGGTGTTAATATTATATTTACATTAAAGTTATACATTCTTTTAGGTTAGGTGTTAGCATTGGAGTTGTACATTGTTAATTTGTTTTAGGTTAGATATTAATATTAGAGTTATACATCAGTCTATTTCATATGTAAATTTGATGTATCATATTAAATTTCTCAACCTGAGACGCTCCCGAGATATAATCTAGTAATTCTATAAAAGTAATTGAAGTGAAAAAGTAGGTATGTGGGATGAAGTGGATCATTTGGAAAAGTTTGTCAACAGACTTTTGGGTGGTGTTGATGTGTAAGATTACTATCCGTATTTTTTTTAAGGTTTTTAAGGTTATGCATTGTTTAATCCTCTTACAATTTAGCAACGACAAAGAATCCTTAGCAAATAAACATAATCAATTAATTAGGTGTCCATAACGTCTCATTGAATTTGACAGGGGTCATCACAATCTTCTTGATAAACTTATCAATTTAATGAAACAATGTCACAGAATTGGGATTTCTGATTTGAAATTATGAACATAAAACAATTTCACGTTTCTCCATAACATCAACAAAATAGCACCCATTTCAATTGGTTAAGGGCCTGTGTCATGTTCAAACAATCGTTAGTCCACCCCTAAAACTAACTAATATATATATATATGCATGCCCCATCATGGTAACTTAAGCAAACTACTTCTTCTTCATAGTCGTCACTTAGGTTCTTGGACTCCACACATCTCTCGATCCTGAAAATAATAATAATAGCACCACGTAACTCACACGTTCAACTTCATGCATTGATTATTTAACGAAAATCAAGTATTAGGTACTAGATAACACGTTAAAACAAAATCATTCAGGGTCCGGTACACAACGGCCAACACTCTGGTTCTGGAAAAGAGACATATGTTACTGGGAGAAAGCATCAAATGCAACCCATAAACATACAGAAATCCTAAAAATGCACACGCATTTAGTAGTCTGTGTTAAAACGGGCAAGTAAAACTAAATAAATGAATACAAACCTCGTCATAAACGACCTTCTGGTTGCGCCAAAATTCCAAAGGTGGTAGGACCACTCTTCCTGCATGAAATAAACCATTTCGGTATCTTATGTTTTAGACATCCAAGTAAATTATTATATATATAACCATCCCTAACCTGATCTCGATTTTTTTCCACTGAAAGATTCAATGGGCAAAATGTTGGCGCTTCCACATCCTTCTTCAGATCCCTATACAATAACAACCTGTTAATCTATAACAAACAAGTTTGTATGATCAGAGTTGTTTGTAGATTTACCTTCTTGCCCCTTAAAGAAGTAGATTTAGCTGATTCCGGACTTGTTACGAGTTTCCTTTTAACCGGTAGTTTGGTTCGAGACCTGTTCCGATTTATGACTACTTTAGAACTGGTTCCATGTGTTGCAGATACACCTTTTTTCTGTGGGATGTCAACTTTGTTTTTCTGCTTTCTACAACCTTCCATGTTTGTTTTCACAATGACAATATCGTCATTTACATCTGTTACACCCACATTCGTGTTACATAATGAATCTGGACACGTGGGTGTAACGTGTATATCCTCTAAATCACTTTCTGATTCACCACTTACATCAGCATTATCCTTATTAATAACATCAGCAGTTTGGTCAAATGGTTTTTGTTTTGATTTGATCTTTATAGCTGTGTCCTCAGAGCAACTTACACCAGATGATTTTGGATCAATGTTCCTGCTTTTGGACTTCATATCACAATCTACAAAATTTACAGCCTTCGCCTTTAAATTCCCAGGACTGCCTAAAATCTCCGGATCAACAAGAGTTCCTTTGTCCAAATTGGATATATCATTTACTAGTGGAAAACTGTTTTTACTGTTATCCAGCCTTTTCATAGATCTAGTCATACGCCTGCTAGAAACCCCTAAACACTTTGATTGTGTAAATGACTCAACAGTATTATTTACAATGGGACTACTCTCGAGCCTTGGACCATCCTTAAATTCTGGTGGCACAGGAGACTTTTCACATACAACTTCATTTCCAGCTTCAACTATATGCTCCTGTTCAAGAAATAAGATTCATTTTTAGAGGGTTAGTGATATAATATGTGACCCCAAAATCCAAAAAGAGTAATGGGCTAGCATTATCACAAGTTTCACGGCTCAACCAGTGATGCAGTCATGCTTGCCATTGTAAATAAAAAGAAACATGCTAAAAATACATATCCTTTTGGGTTCTTATTTCTTAATATAAAAAAACTGCAACAATTGAAATATAAATGTCAATGGAAAGATGAGAATTATACATGTGCATTTTCAACTGAGGATGGATTAAGGGGGGTACTACTTTTATCATTGAACATCATGTCTTTGCAGTCTTGAACTCCCATATCCAGAGCGCAGCCATCAGAATTGTGCGGTTTACCATGAAAGTGACAATTTTCTTCAATGGAGTCTATCCCATCTTCTTCTTGAACTGAAGATAATTATCATATGGAGAATGTGAGAAATCAAATGCATGTTCCATAGTTGCAGAAGTAAATGTTTTTCTACATGAATAAGCATGTTGCCCCTGTGGATTTTTGACCCGTTGGGTTTTCAAAAAAAAACTACTACTTGCGGCAATTAGTATTTACCTCTTGTGACACATTTAGAAGCAGATTCTATTTTGGGACAGTAATCTTTCCAGTTAGGGGGGAAACCGATAATAAAATGATCAAACACCTGTAAGTGTAACAAACAAATATCATATTAAAAGGGGGGTAAAAGTCAATGTTGGTTTTAAATAGAATTAAAGGTCGTCATTTCAACACATTTACTTACGAATAGGCTGATTTTAGCTATGTTTTTATTTCAGATTATTCGAATGAGCAAAATGAACTATAACTTAAAAGAAAAGGAGTCAAATGGGTCATAGTCACATTAAATGTATGTTTACTGCATAAAATTTTCTAAACTATTTTTTTTTGGAAGACGAATTTTCTATGTTGTGGCAAAGATCATCACAACCCCCCAGAAGGGGAGTCCCCTAGCCACTCTCCAATGGTCAGACTATGTTGTCTTAACCGGGCCAACGTAGACACGAGAGTGGCCGACCCACAAGCGAGTCGAGGCTGCGCATAAGGGGCACTAAGGCTTCCACCTGGAAAATTTCCTGCCACCTGCCACTTGACAGATGTTGCACCCTCCACAAGAGGCAAGCCTCTCTGGAGTAAATGCACGGTAGTAGAAAACCGGGGGGCCATCAAAATCGAACCTGGCACCTACAAGTAGGCTAGTTTCGACCATCACTTGGCAATACCCCCAAATCGAACTCAAAGTCTCCCAAAGGAGATTTGAGCTGACAACCATTGAGCCACAAGTGGGGGATTCTAAACTATTTTATTTAAGAAAAGTAGTAGAGCATTGTTTAAGAATAATATAAATTTTAATATTATTAACAAACCATCTATTTGTTAAGGGAAACAACCCAACCCTTGTCAAATGCCCTGCCCAAATAGTTAATAAGTTACCTAGCCGACCCAACCCAACCCAACCCTACCATTTTCTTCCAATGGGTAATACCGTAATATGATCAAACAAAACATCATTGGGATTCTTGATTATCCAGACTAGATATCGTGTTATTCATCACACTTGTAGATGAAGCATTAGTTATACTTACAAAAGTGATGTATGATATATGATTTAATCAATAATCATTTAATGGTCGTAAGCGATACTTGAAGCAACCGCCTTACCAGTTCAGTGCCGGATGAACATAAATAATTTGGAAATGTGTGGTTATTTGTAACATTATTATTATTATAGAATTTTTTTTAAAAAAAAGGTGTAAATTAAAGGAAGGTGCATAGTAGTTAGTACCTGAGGGGAAAAGCCATTATTGAGGGTGCGATGTATGTTAATGAAGCCTTTGAGAATGACAGAAACACCATCAACTGTCTCCAAACTGAATAAATCGAATATCTTCAGGATGGGTGCAGAAGAGAAACATCGAATTGACCGGTTCCTATATATATATATATTCATTCATCAACAACATATAAATACTAATTTATATAATAATACAATTTGATATATATATATATATATATATATATATATATAGAGAGAGAGAGAGAGAGGAGTTACTGTAGGGAAGTGAAGCCAGCAACGCCTAGGGTTAGGGAGAGATTGTCTGAATGGGGTTTGGTTAGCCACCAGTCTACCAAAGTCACCTGCAACACAAGGATGTGTGTGTGAATCAAGGAAGGAAAGAAGAAAGAATGCCAAGGGAATTTAGTAATAATAATAA
Source organism: Ambrosia trifida (assembly GCA_028751855.1). Lineage (NCBI taxonomy): Eukaryota > Viridiplantae > Streptophyta > Magnoliopsida > Asterales > Asteraceae > Ambrosia > Ambrosia trifida. The sequence continues at coordinate 115,783,536 of CM054130.1, forward strand.
TAATATAAAATAGAAAAACTTACAGTCTTCTGAAAGTAAGAAGAAGAAGAAGGAGCCATTGGATTGGATTGGAAATGAAGAAGAAGGTATTATTTATTTATTTTTGTGATTTTGGCCGGGCTGGCTCTGGAGAACCACCTCACTTTATCTTGGGTTTAAAATTTAAATATTTTCAAACCCAATCCATTCTTTTATTCTAGTTTATAATAATTAATAATAATGCTTTCACAATTCTCGAAACTTGCAACTTTTTGAAAGCTTTTTAGGTGTATATTTCCTAATACAGGCGTGTGCATTTCCAAGAGCTATTCTGAATACCAAGAACTATATTACTAAAAAGGAATTTTGGAACAATACACCCCTTAATTAGGAATGAAAATGATACACCCTGGCCCACATTAAGCACCAATAGAAAGCTGTCACATACCCCAGAATGTGATATCACACCCTTAAAATGTGATGTCACGTGGTGTATAAAACCCATAACCCTTACTAAAACTCTTTTATCGGGGCTAACATGAAACGGGCCCGACATTGGCTGCCGATTGTTCAAAAGTTTAACTGTAAACTCTCAGCTTGGAAGGCAAAAAATTTATCCTTAGCTGGGAGAGTTACTCTCGCCAAGGCGGTTCTGGGAAGTTTGCCGTCTTATTATTTATCCTTGTTTTCAGCCCCTAAATGTGTGATTCGTAAACTTGAAGGATTGCGGCGCGATTTTGTATGGGGCTGGTCTGGTAGATCCAATAAAGTCAGGTGGATTCGTTGGGATAATATGATGAAGTCTAAGAAGAACGGGGTCTTGGCATTGGCTGCATTGAAGATTACAACTTGGTGATGCTTTCTAAATGGTGGTGGCGATTCAAAAGGGACCCGAACCAGCTGTGGGTCAAGGTGATTTCGGCTATCCATGTCTCGGATTCTTGCAAAAGTCTCATCCCGGTTCGTAAGTGTATTCCGGGGGTCTGGAAGGATGTCAGTAGGGCTGAGCAGACTTTGTTCAAACATGGAATTCGAATGACTGATAAGTTGAAGGTCAAAGTTGGGGATGGGTCCACCGTTCGTTTTTGGAAAGACCCTTGGCTTTCTAGTACTCTGTTGTGTGAGTTGTTCCCTGACTTGTTCCGTATCTCTGCAGAAAAAAATGGTACGATTGCTTCCTGCCTTGCTGAGTCTGTTCCCCTCAGCCAATGGGTTGTCAAATGGAAGAAGCGTGCTCTGAGTAGCGAGGAGTGGTCGAGATATGGCGAACTGCTGAAATTATTGGGGCAACATAATCTGAATTACGACAAAGACGTGTGGGGCTGGGAAAATGATTGTGGGGCAGATTTTTCTGTGAAACAAGTTAGATCTGATATCGAAGCCTGTAAGAACCTGCCTACGGCTGATGTTCCTTTCAAATGGGAACCGTGGGCCCCACTAAAGGTTAATATCCTTTTATGGAGAGCGGTTCAAGGGAAAATCGCTGCCAAAACTCAGCTGCTGGCAAGAGGTATATGTATCCCTGATGTGTGTTGTGTTCGTTGTGGTTATGGCGTTGAAGACCTGAACCATCTTTTCCTAAACTGTTTAGTCGCCAAAGCTATCTGGTGGGCTGTTTTGACCTGGATCCGAGTGCCCTTCCCTGCTGGAGCTGATAATTTTGCTGATCTGGTTAGAAGCATCGGTGAAAGCCCGGGGTGCAAGAAATGGAAGCGATTGGTGGCCGTTGTTGTGTGTGCTACTGTTTGGAGAATCTGGCTTGCTAGGAACGTCATGGTCTTCGAAAGGAAGTTCAGCACCATTCAAGAAGTTGTGGACGACATCAAAGAAGACGCCTTCGTCTGGGTCTGTCATCGTTCGAGGATCTCGAACCTGACATGGGAAAATTGGGTTGACTTTAATGTGGCAGGCTGTTTGTAGTGGCCGGGGGTTTCGTTTGTGTTTTTGTCGTTTTGTTGTTTTCTTTTCGCTTGTACTCAGCCCCTTGTTGGCTCTTTATATTTATATATGAAGTGATTGCCGTTCAAAAAATAAATCTATATCTATACATATAATAAACCAAAGCCATTTTAATGACATGGCACTCAAAGAGACATTCTCTTTTTTGAGTGTGTCATGTGTCATCCCATGTGGCATTGAGATATTTTAGGAAAAAAATAATTTAAAAACAAAATTAGATTTTTCACTCTCATGTTTCCTCCCATAATTTTTAAACGTTAATATCTTTAATATACGAGATTTTTTTAAAGAAAAAAATTACACCAAATTAACGAGCGTTTTATTATCTTTCCAACGAGTACCATAGTGCTAAATTTTTTTGTGTGGTTTTGTTCATACAAGAAAAAAAAACACAAAGTGTTCAGTTAATCATTAATCATATATAGATAAGTCACTAATTATGTTTAAATCAGTAAATATGAATTTTTTTTTTCAACCAGAGCCGAATAAGTTAATAAAGTGACACGTTGTTTTAAGTTAGGTTTCAATATTAGTATGTTAGAGTTGTACATTTGTTTAATCTTTAGAATAAGTGTTAATATTAGAGTTACATTAAAGTTCTACATTCTTTTAGGTTAGGTGTTAACATTGGAGTTGTACATTGTTAATTTGTTTTAGGTTAGATATTAATATTAGAGTTATACATCAGTCTATTTCATATGTAAAATTGATGTATCATATTAAATTTCTCAATCCGGGACGCTCCCGGGATATAATCTAGTAAATAAATAAATAAATAAATAACTCTTTATTCTAAAATCATTTTTAAGATTACAAACAATTTTTTTTATTTTTCTAACGATTCATATATAAATATGCATTTTTAACGATTCATATATAAATATGCCACAACTTATTTTAAGTTTGAACGATTAAAACGGATGAGATAATGAATTGTTTAACATTTAAAAAATGGGTAACTTTATAGAAATGTAACCGAGTTTGTTAACTGTTTTAATTAAGTTACTCAAACTTTTTTTGTCTCTCTAAAGTCACTCAAGTTTCATTTATTGTTCTAATACTATATAATTATCAGGTTTTCAGGTTGAAGTGATGATGTATTAGGTTTTAATATTTTTTTTAATAAATTTTTCAAATGTGTAAAACTTTAAAAAAAAAGAAATTTTAAATCTTCATTTTATAAAACCTACCTAATATAAATAATATCCACATAAGCATTAAAATGAAAGGAAGAAAAAAGAAAAAAAAGAAGATGACCTTGTAGTCAGTGGTGAAGCTTGAAGAAAATAGTAGAGGGAGTCGAAAATCACGAGACCTAAATTTTTCCTATCGGTGGTGGTCAGAAAATCAAATTGGTGAGGGCCGGACTCAATTCATATAAAAATTACTACGAAAATCGCAAACTTTCACCACTAAGTCAAAAAACGGTGGGGGTCGGGGCACCCTCTTGCCCCCATTATCCTTCACCAATGCTGGTAGTATTGGAACAATAAATAAAACTTAAGTGATTTTAGAGAGAAAATTTTTTTTTTGAGTAACTTAATTAAAACACTAAACAAGCTTAGTTACATTTGTGTGACATTTCTCCTAAAAAAATATGCATATAAAATGCTACGGTATACATTAATTTAAAACCCAATTATCAAGAACATCATTAAAATTTATCAATGCTATGGCATTTTCCCATATCCACCCTAATCACTACTCTTGGATTTTTTTTCTATTATTTTATTAGGAAAAGATGATATAAAAAAGCCTTCTCAAACATAATAGAAACGACGATAGGAAATGGCGACTCAAGGCGATTCAAAGGCTTTATTCCGGCAGCAATTCAAAAGCAATTAACAAAGTTCTTTGTTACCAATCTTTAAGATCGATGTAACGGGAATGATTTAGCAGGTTATGTTCGTGATCATGCAGAGATTTATGACATCTACCAGAGTCGGCCCTGAAATTTCAGGTGCCCGAACCAAGCTGTAAAAATTGTGCCCCTTAGCCTTAGCTTTAGGGCTTAACGAAATAAATAATATAAACTATTTTTTTAAGTTACGATTAACGTAATATCAAATTGATGGATCAAGTTTTATTTATCACTTAGGTTGTAGTCTAACAGTAGAGGGAACAAACCCTCTTGGGAGAGGTTGGGAGTTCGAATCTCACAAATGGTGAAAATATAAATAGGTGAAGTCTGGCAATTAAATAAATTGTTTCATAACAAAAATAAAAGATAAAAAGGAAGTCAAAACCAACCGGCAAAAAACAAAAATAACTAAGTGTGAGCTCTCCTCATTTCATCTTCTTCATCCTCTCCTGTCTTACACTCATTTATAAACTTGCAAATTTTTTTTTCTGAAACCATTTCATTTTCTTCTTTAATTCTTAACATCTCTCGACATTTCTTTACTTTCTGTTTTATATATAAACTACACTTCATTTTGATTAACAATTTTGGGGCTCAAACATACAAAAATCAATCGAAGTAAGGACATCACTGTTAAGAAAACTTTGATTGTCGGAGGGTCAATGTGCCTCAGAGAAATCCCTCTGCGCCTTTTGGACAATCAAGTAATCAATCGTATCGGGGAACGTTTTGATAAAATCATCTCAGCTGGTCAACATAGGACATCAGATTCTGATTTATCGTTTGATTATATTGGTGTCTTACTTTCCGACAAGGAATAAGGTCTAGGAAGAGGTGGTTAATCTAATAATAGTGAACACACGTCTCTACTCTTAAAATCCTTTTAATGTCTATTTTGTGTCACTCCAATAAAACCTCATTCATGATTAAACGTGCTTTCTAGTTTCTACTCATTTTTAGTTTAGAAAACAAAAGAAAATTTATAACAAAAGGTTATATAAAGTTATAAGCTTTCAATTAAAATAAAGGCATATAATAAGTAATTATTATTTCGTTTCAGCAGCAAAGATATCATTTAAGGATCATAAAGAAAAATAAAATGAAAAATCATCCAAAAGTAAATCTGTAGAGTGCACATAAAGGCAAAGCTAGCTATTTTAAAGCTATATAAAATAATAATATATATATGTTTTGATTTTTAGAAAGTCCTATAAACCATCTTCTTCTGGGTCATTTTCTCTAAGTTACAGGGTCACTGGCCAGATTAAAGTTTCGTTACAAAGAAAGAGTAAACTTCTTGTCGGGGGACTTTTAGTCTTTTTTTAGGGTGCCTCTGAATACTATAAAGGGCATGGTATGTTATGTTTTCTTTCTCAAATGTTACTTTTTTTTACTATAAAACCCCAAGTTGAGGAGGTGCCTGTGCACCACCTCGCCAAAGCATGAATCCACCCTTGAATGTAAATTCAATATTTGGAAAACCAGATAGAATAACTGGTCATTTTACCGACATGTTGATCGAGGAAGCATTAAACACCAGATTAAATAAATATCATTCTAAAAGTTCAAATATAAAAATTACATTGTATTTTAATTAGCATTTTCCAATTTGAAGTTTTAAATAGTCTTAATGAATAGTTTTTATTATGTTTTCAATGGTTTTTAACTGAATTAGTCATGGCATTGCCTTATGTTTCTTACCGTAAGATTTTCCTTATACCCTTTTCTCATCATCTGCATTCTCCATTACCGATTCTAGGGTTGTCTTGAGTTGAACCTTTAATGGCGGTCTGTTAATTTAATTGATAACCGCCGGTTTAACCGGTTGGTCATTTTCAACAAGGTTTGAAACCAAGCTGTTTATAACCACAAAACTTTCATAGTGGAATCAACCAACTTCTTTAGTTATGTATATGATCATGACATTTCACTGATCATTATATTATCACATTCACTCTAGAGAATTAGATAGAATCCGAAAACATTCATGGATCTTCATTCCCTTTTTGGATGGATATAAGGTCACTCAAATCTTTGACCCCATTTTAATGACATTGCTACTTTAAGAGCATATTTGAGGGACAAACATATTTTGTTTTATCCGATTTCCCTTTTAAATAAACTTCTCTTTACATAACATCAATTGAGAAGTAGTTATATGTTCGAGCCATATAATATTATCGGTCTAACATCTTATGACCTTTTACAATGATATACACTGTGTATGGGTACTTTGGATATCAACTAGCATATTTATGCTCTTTCATGGAGTTGATAATGAACAACACTATGGTTTAATTATTCTACTCAATATTATGGATATAAAAAAATGATAGCATACAAAATACAATGTATATAATGTATAGAGTTAATAGCCATTTTCATCCCTGAGGTTTGGGCTAGTTTGCCACTCCAGTACAAAAGTTTTTTTTTTTTGCAATTCTTTCCCTGAGGTTTGGATTTTTTTGCCAAATTCGTCCTTTTCACTAACTCAGTTAAAAAAACTCGTTAAGATCAAGGGTATTTTTGTCTTTTTACTTACAATTTAAAATTTTAATTAAAATCTTACCCCACCCCATCTCTACCCCACCCACCCTATCCCCACCCCACCCCCTCTCTCTCTCTCTCTCACACACACACACACACACATATGATAGTTGAAGCAAACCCTATCAGTATCATTATCAGGTAAGGTAATCCATTTGCTTAACCTAATTCCAATCATCATCACCACTGTATCTCTAATTCCATTTCCTTTCTAGGGTTTGCTATCTAAATCGAGACATGGAAGGTTCCGATGCAAAGAACAACAACAACAACGGATCTCAATCGGTTCGAGTCGCTGTCAACATTCGACCCTTGGTCACTCCCGAGCTTCTTGTCGGCTGCTCCGACTGTATCAGCGTCACTCCTGGTGAACCTCAGGTACCTTCTTTTCAATTCAATTTCCTTAGGGTTTACTATATCACTTTCCTACTAAATCATTCATATTCGCTTTGGATCTGTTGTTTAGGTACAAATCGGTTCCAATTCCTTTACCTTTGACTATGTCTATGGAAGCACCGCTGCTCCGTCTTCTTCTGTATGCTCATTTCACTAAAGATGCTCTTGGAACCATTTAACAAAACACAGTATGAAAACCCCAAAACCATTCTTGTGTTCCATGTTTGTCTGCCTATCGAACACCCTCTCAGACGAGAGAGAGAGAGAGAGAGAGAGAGAGACTGGCGGAGAGAGAGACAGACGAGGGGAAGAGAGAGAGAGAGAGAGAGAGAGAGAGAGAAAGAGAGGAACCGGAGAAGGGGTTCCGACCACCGTCCTCGGCGGGGTTCCGACCACCGTCCTCTGTTATCTAAACACACACACACACACATTCACAGATCTGCTAACAAAAAGAGAGAGAACCAAGAGATCTAAAGAGAGAGAGAGATAGAGAGAGAGACAGACAGATGAAGAGGAGGAAGGTTGTGGTGGTGACAGGCGGCGGAGGACCAGGTTCCAAGGGGTTATCGGGATTTATTAATAGAGATAGGGAGAAGGTTGTGGTGTTTACCGGTGATGGCTTACAGGAGAAAGGAAGCCGGCGGCGGCCGGAGGTGGCTGTCCGGTTGAGCTCTCATCTCACACACACATACTGTGTTTTACTCGTGGGTTTTGTGCAGGAGTACAAGGGAAGAAGAGGTTTATAAAGGAGATAAAATATAAAGGGGGTGTTTGGTAACGGGTCTAAGTCTGCACAAATGGTGTTTGGTGCTGATTTTAATAGCAGGATAAAATATAAAGGGGGTATTTTTAAACTTTCATCATTAGACAAATTCAGTCCCTCAAGGTTAACTGAATTTTAAATGCCAAATTCGTCCCTGACTGGTAAAAAGACAACCCTACTCCTAACACTAACGAGATTTTTTAACTAGGTTAGTGAAAAGGACGAATTTGGCAAAAAAATCCAAACCACAGGTAAGAGATTGCAAAAAAAAAAAAAAAAAAAAAAAAAAAAAAAAAACTTTTGTACTGGAGTGGCAAACTGGCCCAAACCTCAGGGACAAAAATGGCTATTAACTCTAATGTATATCATACAACCAAACTATACAATATACAACATTATAACCCGTTTCCAGGTAAATGAGTTATAAAACTCTATGAAATATGAAATTTATCTATCAATCTATCATGACATAATTAACCACAAGTATATCTTACAAAAGTTTTTGTCACTCTAGATTAAAACATAAACAAGTAGTCATCAATCACATGATTTTTAATATCATCTAATTAAATAAGTTTAAATGATTATTCGTAGAAACCAAATGTCCAATAAAATCCCCATTTTAAAGTTAACCACTAACATTTCGCATTTAACGTGATCAAAACTTAATCAATTAAATATCGAACATGCATATTCCAACGAATGTAAATGTAAAGACTAAATAAAAACATAATATATTTTTTTTAATATAACAATCTATATGAAGTTGATGCAACTCTCAATTATGCACAACTTAATTTTATTTTCACAAAGCACAATGCACACATACTATACGAAAATACTAATGAGCATATGAAATTTGTAATATCTCAAAGTGTGTTAGCAGTGGAAATACATTTTTTTTATTTTATCAATGATAACCAAATGGACTATTCATGATAGAAATACAATTTTGAATACCAAAAGTAAAAGATTTACTCATGACATGGCAAGATAAATCATTACAAGATTGAGGATATTGAATTTGATATATAATCGTAAAAATTATATCTTTAATATAAATATTAGAATCTTCATATATTTACACATCTTGCTACAACGTATACTAAATCAAATTTGGAAGGAATTTTTTTTCTTGACGAGAGTATAAACTTTGGTCATCAATTTTCAATTAAAACATATTTTTTCTTATAAAACTAAAACTCAAAATTGATTAATGAACATACAAAAAAAAAATATTAATTCATGCAAAATAATGATTGTAGTCCATGTATTATTAAATTAAACATAACTAAAATTTAGATTTTGAAGACATGAGAAAATCACCAAAAACTTGTATATTAAATCAAAAACTAATTTTCTTTTATAAGTCAGGATGCAAATTTGTTTGCTACCCAAATCCCTATTCCCGATTATGCTTATTGTTTTGACTTTTTAAGTGGTTATTACTAGTTTTACAAAGAATAGTACATACATTTGCCCAAAAAAAAAAAGAAAAAAAAAAAGTGGAGAATCTAACATAGTGACAAGTGACACTAATAAATGAAACCAACTCTTATTTATGGACTGAATGCATACATAACATAACATAACCACTAGTCCATCAATAAGTTTAGCATAGCATGTTGTAAGATACTAAACCATTACACAAGCTTCATGCCGAATCAACATCAACAATCTTAGACGTCTTCTTCACGCGCGAGATACTCAGTTCTTGGATTCCCAACCACTTCCGTATGTATTCAAATACAACTTCATCTCTTAGTAGTGCTCGGTGAGCACCCGGGATTCCTGCTCTCTCTATTGCTTCAAATCCATCTGCCTGTAACATGTCATTTTTGGTACATCTCTCTCTGGTTGTCATTTTTTATCCAGTTTTTGGATTTCTTTTATAAATATATTTAATTAATTTGCAGATGACTACTACTAAAAATCACCATTTATCAACAATCACCTAAATGTTTAAATAAACGATTCAAAGGTTGTATGCATTAAAAACCGATAGATTGCTCACTGTTTAACTAAATTTGTTGATTTGACATGTTTTGAGTTAAAACTTAAAACCACCCATTCAGAATCAAATGGGTTAAGATTGTGATAGATAGCATAACGGGTCATACACTTGGGCAGGTCAAGAATGTGGGTGTCTTTTTTTTTTTTTTTTTTCTAATTACTTTATTTATTTAAGTTTTAAGTTATTTAGATTCCATAATTGTAGCATTGTAGTTAGCATTGTAGGGTAAATAGGCATTGAGTTTTAGTTGATGAAAAATATGTGTTAATTTTATCTCCATGGATTTGTGACTTAAAATTGATTGTCTTTGCTAGCTCAATTGTGGCATGTTGGGTGGTGTTCTTAGACAATTTCTTAATCGGAATGGTGTATCTGTATCTTCAGTTGGACATTGCAACCCTACCGTTTCATTTGGTGGTGAATTTGTATCCAAACAAGCCGTTAGATCTATCCTTTATTTTACGGTTTCATTTTAACAAGTGATTCGGGGTTTTATTCCTATCAGATTGCCACCTACTCATGTTCCAGAGATAGAAGACCTTTTGACTTTTGTGGTCAAATCTGCTAATGCATCGTTCAATTTTAAATCAATTTTGTTTTTAAAAAACAACAAAAAAAAAAAACTGAAACCGATATTTTTTCGATTATATTCCATTTCATTTTTAGAAAATTCGGTCATCACTTGTTCTCCAAGATTTTGAAAACAAGTAATTAATTCTAAGTAAAAAAACTTACAAGCATGAGTGTATGACCACATTATTTGGAAAGGAAGGGGTGTATAATATTCAAAATACATATGAGGTAAGTTAGAGATAACATACCATTGCAGACTCGGCGGGGACTGTTCCATCTCCATCCACATATGAGTATTCAGGCTGCACAAAAGAAAACAATGACCGCTTCATAATTAACCACACGTCCCCGTAGATAGGCAAGGCAACCAATAATTTCTACCACGATTTTAAGTCAATTTGGGTGTGGCAATATACGATTCAGTGGTTGATTGATGAACTTGAGTGACTTACCAATGTAGTGCATATGTCAGTTGGCTCGTTAATTGGATCCATTTCTGAACCATAACTGCAACATAGAGCGTGTTTTCAGCAAGCACACATATCAATCACAAACATAAAACATTAACATCATCACCATGGAGTGAAAATACCTAATTAGTTTGACCAAAGTATGATAGTTGCTTATGTGGATGATAACAAAATTGGTTTTTACAAGCTACGGATTTATAACATACCAAACATCAAAAGGTGTATCCAATGAAGTTCCGTAAATGTTGTAGAACTCAATCCCTTCGGGTAGCTGCACACTATTTAGCAATTTGCGTGTAGTGGCAGCCCATTTGTAGATATCATGATTGAATGGCAAAGGTATAGTCTCTTTGTTATACTCTATCTGTAACATATGCAAAATCCAAAACGAAAGCAATAGAGTTGACTTGCAGTTAGAGGGTCAGACCTACTGTTTCTCAATCTCAAATTTGATAAAAGACTTCTAATGTCTTCCTTTTCCGAATCACATCCAATCTAGTAGTCTTTGTCAATCCCCTCCCCCCTTAAAACACACACACACACACACACACAGACAAGTACTATATTTGGTGGTGCTTATAGTGAAAGGTCTGAAAGAAAGTACCTCGTTGTCCTTCAATGCTTCTGCAAACAGCCCCACACATCCAGAAGTACCATAAGTTTCGAGTTTGACTGACTCTTCTCCATTTTCTACATCTTTTTTCCAAACCAAAATTTCAGGTTGTTTTTTCCATTTAAACTCGGGATTAGGCAACATCTCATATATAGATGGGCATTGCACCAACTGAAAACACAAAAAGGCTTGTTGGTTATCAAACTCGTCAAATTAATATAAAAAGCTAAAAGAGAGTGATTGTTTTATAATGCATACAGTCTAAAATATATTTTTTTTTTATGCAAAGATTAGGATTATTATAACAGTAAGGGTTAATAGTTTAATACCATAAAAATTAACATACTTTTTTTCCATTTTTCTTAAAAAGTTGCTCAACCCAGCTTTGGTATATTAAAGTCCCCGAAGGCTAAAATACAAATTCTGATGAAAAAAGAATATAACAGTGACTTCAATAAAGTGATATTCCAATGAGCAAAAATGGGACATGCAATTGTTTTTTATCATATAAGATGGTATACAATTGTATACACATTGATCAAAAATTGATGAGATGGGGTTTCATGAGAACAAAAAGGAGTCTATACGACATCCATGACAACGGAAAAACCAGCTACATAGCCTCCACATATGTAACTACGACGAGTGTGCTTGTAGCTGACATTAATCGTTAATTTCACAAATACGTACAATTTAAACAAGTATGGTGAGTTGGTGGCTTTAATATACTAAAATTTGGTTTCGGGATTTTTTTCACACACAGTGAAGTAGCATCTTTGTTTTTTATGTCATTAACCCTTACAATAACATTGTCTTGTCATCATAATTTACATATTTCTTATCTAGAAATATTTTTGAAGGATCAAAATTTTTGGTTAGGATCAACCCAGACTGACCCGTTTTGGCACATACTAAAATAGAAACGTTTTGAAACGAATACATTTTGGCCAGTAACCCAACCTGGGCTCTTCCCACCCAAAACTAACATACATACAGAAACATTACCAATTGATGCATTGACCATCTTGATACAAAGAAGTAGCTTTCAAGGCCCTCCACAAATTGTAATCCAGTTAAAAGAGAATCATTGATGCATCCAGGTGCACCTGATACATCAATTGAAGATTTTAATGCCCGTTCTAATCTGTAACAATTGAAGATATGTATATTTTACGATTTTTAATCAGATGATAACAATAACCAGATCAACATCATGAGTTACATTACATATAAAAGTGAAAAGCAACATAGTTACCTTGAAAAGGGGTAGCAATAGTTATCCACTTATTCACATACTTGGCAAACACCTATACCAAATAGATGGCATGTCATGTCATGTTCTTCATGACATTATAAACTACATCTCTTCACATATGCATAATGAAAACAAATTAAAAAAGATCATACATCAGAATGGAGTGCTATGAAACATGAAACTAGCAATCCACCCATTGAGTGTGATATAAGGTTGACTTTTCTACCCCCTGAAGCTGTATACGCAGTCTCCAGCTTTTCCTTGAGCCCATCTATTAATTGGTCAATTCTGCAAACATTATGGAGCTTAGTCACTAGGATAGTTATTTATCTCCAACTTAACAAAAAAGTCAACTAACTGAAACACCAACGGGATATGGCAATGGGACAGGAGTTAGGAATTCCAGTCTCATATCTTATTGTAAAACTGTGTCCATACCCCTCAGGTTCGCGGGTTTCCCAAGGGTATTAGGTATACCCTTTCATGTGTTAAAATTGACCCGTTGGGGTTCCCATTACCGAAAGTCAATCATAAACTCACCCCAGAAACTTGAAAAGTCAAATGCACAAACAAAACTTATAACAATGCTATTTTTTATATTAATACCAAGTTTCTAACAACTCTAAAATGCTATTTACTACATTTTTTTATATCATATAATATATATTAATTCGGTTTCAATGCGTGTACACGAGTATGAGGTCGGTTTTACGTAATCGAGCGGAAATACCATACACATTCTAAACACTCCCTTGGTTACCTATTACTTTGGCGGAAGTCGTAACCATATCCAAACAATGTAGTTCCTTTCTTGTATCCATGATCAACAAGCATATCAATCATGTCATGAAAATGGTACACATCCGTCACGTGCAACAGTTTTATAAACTGAAATATCACAACATATGAATATACATAAATATACAATACATCCATTTTTGTAATATATCAAGTAAAAACACATGTTTGTATAATCTTGCTTAAATATAGCCAAACAGAAAAGATTATGCTACTTGAAACTTACAAATGAGGGATCCAAAATATCAATTGCATAGAGTCCATAATCATCTTGTGGAACAACAATATCAGAACTATCATCCAATGCTTCTGTGTAGCCTGAAATTCGAAAACACATAAATTTCTAGCCCACCATTGTTAATAGCAAACAAAGATCCACTAAAATAATATCATCATGTGTGGCACATTAGGTTAATCCCACAACTTTCGGTTCCATTATGTCCACATGCGAGATACTAGGGCATAAGAAATGCCCCGCCTCATATACCACCAACGCATTTTGAGCGTAAGGTCGTGGATGGATGAGAAAAGAACCCCCTTATTAAGCGTGCTCGAGTTAGGGTAGTTCCAAGATGGGTGACCTCCCAGGAAGTTTCCAAAAGCAAATCCGTAAGCTCCTTGTGAGCAGTGGCGCAGCATAGTAGGGGCGGGGAGGGGCGGCCGACCCCCCCGGATTTTCGCGCAGAAGTTCCGATTATATAGTATTCGTATAGAAAATTTTAAAAATATAGGGTTTCGACCCCCCAAAATTGGTTTTCGCCCCCCGAAACTAGTGACTTCCGACCCCCCGAACCTTCGGGTCAAGCTTCGCCACTGAGTTGTGAGCAAAGCGGACAATATTGGTCACTATGAGAGACCGGATGTTACATCATGCTTAAATCACACAAACACCACTGACATACTATCATGCACTACTAACATGTAAGAGGGGTCATGTGGTCCAGTAGTGCCTGGGCTAAAAAAAAAAATTGTTCCTGGATAGCCGATACATAAAACGTAGTTGGCCAAGAAAGTCGAAAATGCATGATATGGTCATAGAGGGTCGCATGAAAATGGTCAAACAGGCCGTATCATAGGGCGAAAAATTGGTGATATGGGTCGTATGATGTTATAACCCAAACAGGAGAACTCATCCCAAAAGACTAGTCTGATGGGATGGGAGAGAGAGCCTAATTGGGTTATAAACCCCACATTGGTTGCCCATACAACCGATACCTTGCAATGATTCCAGTCCATAACATATGAGGGCCACATAATGATAATAGGTGTCATATGATGTGTTTGAGTGACAAGATATGATGAGTAATAAAGTCTTGTAACCTTATATCAATGTTTTGGGCCACATAATAGTAACAAAGTCTACTATAAATAAAACAATAATAAATAAAGAGTTAAGTATTATTAACCAACCAGTTTCCGGGTTGTAAAGGGACCAAACCCGCTTTCTGAACTCCAAATCAGCAAGAAGAATACGGACCCAAACTCGGGTCGTGATCCCAAACCAGCTCTTGGGCTTGGAATTCAATATAGACCCACCTATGCCACTCACCAGAACTATCGGGTCAACATCAGCCACGTCGTCACCGGAGCTCCTCCGCTTACCAAAACACCACCATTTTCCACCCACCATTTTGCTTTTCTTTTCTTTCTAGTGGGTAGTTGGAGTTGCTAATAATATTATATTATTAATTATTAATTATTAATATAATAAAATAATATTGCTATGTATTTATAGTTGTGAACGGAAACTGGAAGATTTATTGATAAGAAGAAAAGATAATATTCGGTTTTAAGATTCTTTACGATACTTGAATTTACATGTTTGCCCCCATCTATATTTGTATCCATGTGTTGACATAAATGAGAGTAAATTACATGTGGTCCATTTGTTTATGAGGGGGGGGGGGGGGGGGGGGGGGGGGGGGGCACTATAAATAACCAATCTTACACGGCTATACTGTCATATCACTTTACTGAAACAGTTTTTTGAAGGTAGTATTTCACTGATTATTTACCTAACAATCAATTATTTTCACACATATAATAATTATAAAATGGTTCACGAATCCACTACCAGCATCACCGACGGTGGTGTTATCGTGCTGATGATGGAGTACCTGTGACCAAATTTGATAGTGCCCCGTTTCCTCTAGCTTTCTGTCATAAGT
This sequence comes from Ambrosia trifida, assembly GCA_028751855.1. NCBI lineage: Eukaryota > Viridiplantae > Streptophyta > Magnoliopsida > Asterales > Asteraceae > Ambrosia > Ambrosia trifida. The sequence goes on from CM054130.1 coordinate 115,798,932, forward strand.
TTTGTTTTTGTTTTTAGAGCTTATCTATAATGTTTTTCTATTTTCTATAAATGTTTTTAAAATTTGGTTGGTTACTTCATTTGAAGTGACTGCTATAAATTAGTTACTTCATTTGAAGTGACAGTGTTACATTGAGACTGTCCATTGTGTTTGTTATGAGGGAAGGGAGTGTCACCTAGGCTTGAGTGTTACACAAACACGACACCGCTTCTTCTGTTGTGATCATGAAAGTAGGTTTGAAGTTGGGTGGAATCATATCGTGAAAGGAAGTGAAACCATGGGTTTTTTTTACTATAAGTTTTTAATTAACAGTCAATGAAATTCTTTCACCTAGGCATTTCACCCATCTTTCACCTTTCACTTACCGTAACATTCCTCAAGTGACAATGAGTGTGATTGCTCCTCCACCTTGGTAGTGTACTGTCAATATCACTATCAGTGTCTGTATCACTATTACTTACAATAACACATGGTTTAATACTTACAAAACATTCGCTTCCCCCTCTCTTGTTCTTTGTTAACGCCACCTACTAAGCAACCCAAATCAACGCGATTACCTAACCAACCAAATAACTCATGTCGAATGACTAGCTTTTGAAGAAGCTCTGTGAGCATGACAAAAGAAAGAAATTTGCACAAGTATTATCAAAGTATGTATAACAAAATGATATTCAAGTTAAAACATATAAATCAGGATCAGTACTATACTTTGTAGAACAAAAACAACTTTCTTTATTGATTTTCGTATACAATCAAATCAAATCAAATCAAACCAAACCAAACCAAACCAATGTTACAAAAGATTAATTAGTTTAATCAGAAGAAACATGAACATAATCCCAGTTGAGGTACCAATCCGCCCCCCACCAGAAAGATTATGTGCACCCAACGTATACTCTTTGCCCGACTCCTCATCTTTCACTTTGATGCTTGAAGAACCTAACAAATACATTTACAATTATTACTAAAAATATATTTCAATCTAAGAAACGTAGAAAACCAGCTCAAACCAAGTGGCGAACGCTAAATAAATATATCTAGGGTTGGGACTTTTAACTTTCAGGGTTAGTTTTAGAATGTAGCTCTAGGGTTTAGTTTTAGTGTTTACCATTAGAATTATGTTTAGCTTTAGGCTTAGGGTTCGACAAGCCGATTCCAAGAATGAGTTCACAAAGGAACGTATACTTACAATTATAGTCTGTCCATCCAATAGTCTTCTTCTCCAAATCATATGTAACAAGTTTATCACTCAATACAAGATCTGCACACAAAACATTGCCTACTTTTATACAATATCATCCAAACGTTTTAAGGCCAATTTTGTAAGATATATCCCCTATCAGGACTTGTACCTCATACAATAATAGTTCTACATTTGCCAACTTTATGTAGAAAGTTAAATTGAAGAAAGAAACTCAAAGTTACCAGTCTTTTGAACCAGTAAAATTGACTTCAAGTCGTTCTAACATATAGTGCATTTGTTTGTGAAATCAAACCACAAAAAAATCACTGCATAATGTTGTATCCTTGACTACACAAATAATTCAACAAAATTGTTGGATCTCGTAGATTAAGATGACGATTAAAACAGTGATTGTTTCAGATTAATGCATGTAAAAGAAGTAACATCATAATAAAAGGTCAAAAGAAAACAGGTCGAAAGTGGCCTGAAAGGATAACTATTAATGCCTACGACAGTTCAACCTCCTAATTCACCTTTAAAACACTTAATAATGCATAATCCTTTCTAAACAATTTTGGGCAAAAAGTGACCAATACTAAACAAATTACGCTTTACCCAACCCGCCCATTTTTTACCTCATAAAGACATTTCAAAAGAGAAAATACAGCAACTTTTTAGGCGCTCTTGCAGCATATTGCAGATAAAGATGGTAACATGACACACTTGAAAAGCAAATATTGTGACTGAAATACAGAAAGATGGCTCATGGCTGACCTCCTAACAAGGTCACATCTTTGCCTTGTGATTGCAATTCACTGTCCTGAAAACCAACACACCACTCGTCATCCTGAAAAAAAAATTTAACAAATTGCCCCCTTTTATTAATGAAATTATCATAAAAAAATTAAGTAAAATGTCGCCATTAATGCGCAAGGAAGAATTATCAGGACTATGTACTTGGACTTCAAAGAGGTATTGATGAGGATGAACTTTCAAATAAAGTGAATTTTCAAAGAGGAACTTGATAACTGGGAAACCCTCATCAACACTGCAAAATCAGGGAATTAAGACAATGTTAAGATCCCATAATCTGATGCTGCACACCTCCATAATGTTTAACAGTCAAAAAGTCAAATCCAGAAATGATAGATAACATAACAATTCTACCAAGATGAGTTACAAAAGTACATGTAAACTGTTAACTGTAGCTTAACAGGGTTGATTCAGTTTATGCTGCATCTCTAAAAGATAAAACAAATGAAAAAAAAAATAGCTTAAAAGTGAATGGGTCAACAGTCAAACGTCAAACAAGTTGAAAATCGTCGAAAGTGTAAGTTTCAACGTATAAAACAAACATGACAATAAAAATAGATTTTTACTGAAAAAATATATGTATAACAAATCATATTTGAAACACTCATTTGTGAAAAACAGAAAAAGAAAAAGATAAAACAAATTGGGCAAAGAGTATTTGGGTCAATCGACTACATGTTTTGATCTAAACTCATTTTGACCCACCCATTCTCCCGCCTTTTTCAACGAATAATTTGGCACTCTTGCTACATATGAAATTGAATTTAGAAAATGTAACTGACAAAAGAACACTTACTCTCCAGAGTACTTGTAACATGTGAACTGCTGCTCAACAATGTGAGGCTGTATATTAGGTTGTGCAGCACCAATCTAGGTCACAGGAATAATCATGAGACTCGTATAAAAGAAAAAAAAGCGGAGTTTCAAGAGTGAAGTTAAAACTATTTAACAAACCTTTTCTAATACTCCCTTGTAAGCCAAGTCAGGTAAATAAGCTAATGTAGTACCACTGTCAATAATTGTTCCTTGTTTTCCTCCAACATCAAATGTATCTGTTGGAAGGTCTAGAACTTTAGGACCTACCTCAATTTGCTTCAACTCAACATTATAATGTGCCCTGTGCACAAATAAAAAATTGTAAGATATATTCTTTGTTGTGCGAAAAATGATAGCTAAAAGATAGTACAGTTTTTTTTTTTTTTTTTTTTCTTTTTTTTGGGTGGGAGGACTTGCGACTGTAGGTGGTCTTCAAGGGGATTAAAGGCAGAAAACTAGTGGAAGGTGGATTTGAACTCGAGGCCTCAACCAGTTACCACCGTATATAGAACATTATGCACGAAAAGACATAAGAACCGTTTCCAGATCAAATATAGAGATTCCACGATACGATGAAAATATAAAATAGCAAACAAAAGATACGGCCATTTCCTTGGCCTGGTTGCCTATTTGTTATTACCTTTTCTTTAAAAACTAATGTGATATTTGCTTTCATAAATGGTGAACCAAAAGAAGACATTTATGTCACACAACTTATAATATATAAGATAACCTAATTACAGTGTGAAATACTGGTCGATTGTATCTTCAAGCTGTAATATATACACTAACAAAAATAATAAATCCAAGATGGAGTTGATCCAAATCTTAGTTTCTTAACAAGACAAATTTAAAATGCATTTCAGTTATATAGAATCCATCTAACAAAGGAGGAACCACACAGAAAAGACATAATGCTACCTAGAAAAGGCAAAATGAATGGGTGGGGTGAGTTGAAATGGGCTCAGGAAAGAATAGGTAGTTTTTTTAAACGAGTCAAACCATGTGTGGTCCGGTTCGGCTAACATTTTCAAGATTTTATGTTCCTTTTATCCTTGAACTTCAAAAATAGCAAATGTAGTAAATATATTACCTACTTTATTAAGATACTAATAAACATTTGTTTGAATAGAAGTGATTTACGAGTTTGTAAGCAATTAAAACACTGTAGGTCACTTTCAACCATTTGAGCCATTCCATTTTTTTTAAGTTTTAACACATACCCTTTTATAAAGGTTTAATGATGCGATTTGCAAGATAACTTACTTGTTATTAACACATAAAAAAAATTAAAAAATAAAATAAAAAAACTTACTCAGGAATCATTGGTGTTGTTTGTACTTTTGGTTGTGCCACTTCCCCAATAGCAAATATGCCTCCACCTTGAGAGCCATCCAAGCAATGTGAAAATATCCTTTTCGCCTTTTTAGCTGAAGCAAGCTGTGAAAGCAGGGAAGAATTTGCCTGCCCGAACCCAAGAATTCCATCTAGTGCTTGTTCTGTAGAACCCAACTGCCCTGATTGTTGAGATCCACACCTATCATCCATAATAGAATAAAATATTGCAAGATTCATCATATGTTAGCATAGTTAACGTAGCTTTAGTACTTATGTTTGTATGCCAAAATTATAGATAACAATTTGACCATATATATATGAAAACAGGATGATTCGGTTGTATTTTATTGATGATGGGTCATACAAGCAAAATAACCTAATTAAATTTCAAGGAAGCGGGTCAGACTGGTTAATTGGGTCAAAAATATTTCAGAGTGCATTCACAGGTCTAATGATATTTAAATTAGTAACTTAATGTTAAAACTTCATAACTATCTTCAATACATTACTTTATTATTAAAGTTCAAAAGAATGGACAAAAATGTATAGGTAGGAGGGCCCAACCCATTTTAATCCGAAATTAAGATGACTCATTACCCAACACATGAGAGCAGCCCGTTTCGCCACCTCAACAGACTTGGAATGGAATGAGTAGACTTACCCGAATGCTATACTCCCATTCAAAAAAGTGGTTTGAAGATTTCCAGAAACTCGATCAAGTTGTACAGTATCTCTTACAAAAAATCCCGCAGTGGAACTCCCATCACCATATTTAACAGAATAGGAACAGTACATGCCTGCTTTACAATCATTACTAGGGTCACTAAGCGTAGACATGCAAATATCTTGATTACAGTCAACCATTTTTGCCGTTGAGGAAGCCTCGGGATCGTACAGAGAAAGTGATATCTGATAACAAAAATAATAAGGATTGTTAAGTTTAGAGAACAAAGAGGCCCATAAAGTAGAGTTGGCAAGTTCGACCACTTATTATTGGGTCAATGTGTGTTGTATTATCTTAAACGAGTCAATGGTCTAAATAAAAATGTTTGGCTACAAGGGGAACGGGTCAAATGGGTTGAGTGTTGTCCAACCCCAAATTCTTTTTATTCGAAGATTTATAACAATATCATACTATTATCATTTTTGTAATCGTGACTTTCCCGTTAATTACATAAAAAATGGACAATAAATATTTGTGGGTGTGGGTGTGGGTCTGGAGTAAACCCAACCCAACCCGATCCATCCCATAATAAAAATGACACATTTTGACCCGGTAACCAACCCATACGGCCACTCTACTGAAAGGTACTTTGGAAAGTGTGCAAATATTTGAAGTAAGAGAAATAATATACCCCAAGGTCGCTTTTCTTGGGACATTTTGCACATCCATGACAATTAACCCATAGAAGGTCACTCCCGGTATCAACCTGCACGTGGTAATCTTTTGGTGGGGTCCCAATCCGAATCTTAGTGAAATACAGCCTATATAAACACAATATAAATAATATAAACTTTCATGGTACAACATTCGCCCCTACATGTACATGTATGCATGCATACATATATGTGTGTGTATACAAATTTACTTATATCTCCACATGTATATGCGAATGTGATCATCCTTCAGTAGAGTTCCAATCCAATCTATTTTTTAACGAAACAAAGCCTATAAAAACACAATATAAATACTAATACAATATTCCAGCATCATTCTATGAACATAAGTTTTACATTTAAATAATTGATTAAGTGCATTCATTCTCAGCCAGTGAGATATTGGTGCATATTTGCATGCAAAAGGGTCCATCTGTTTAGTCTTTTCTAGTGCTTTGTTTTTCATGTAAAGCTTACAACAAGTGTAATAGAGTTAGCCAACTCGCGTAAGTAATGATTGATTTAAAGGTCAAACAGAAAAGCCAAAGTGTAAACATTATACACATACAGAATCATTCAGAGTCAGAGTGACAGCCTATGCATACAATACATGTAGATATCCCATATGTGATAATATGCAACACATCGCATCAAGTCATTGAGCAATTAGCAAAAACAAGTTAATAGAGAAACAATTAAAATCCTAGATTACAAAAAGAGAGAGAGAGATACTAACGCTGAAGAGGTGGGGCTGCCGTCGCCGCCAATGGGAAGGTCGACAGCGGAAAGTATCCTGCGGTGGCGGGCGGAATCATGAGCTTTGAAATGAGTCAAAGAGGGCCTTTTACTGCCAAACTTATGGTGAACCTGGAAAATCACATTCGCTGAGGCCAATTCAACAACAAACCCAATTATTACTAATAAAACACCAACAACCCTAATCCCAATCCCAATCCCAATCCCAAACCCTCCTCTCCTTCTTCTTCTTCTTATCATCACTAGATCCATCTCTTTATATTATCCTCTTCAATTCAAACTAAAACAATCTTTCTTTCTTTCTTTAGTCAGTATATATATATATATATATAAATATATATTGGATTGGATTGGATTGGATGAAGAGAAATTAAAGTCGGCCGAAATAGAGAAGCAAGCGGCTACCACAAGAAACGCATAAAATAAATAGATAGAAGAGAGGAAAGGAAAGGAAACCCACTCAGTTGCTACTTTCAATTATTATTATTATGGGTTTCATCTTCCAAATCCAGATCTTGCCGCCTCTTGCTTTCTCTATGCAACTTACACACACACGCTGCTTTATCAGCTTTTATTATTATTATTATTATTATTATTATTATTATTATTATTATTATTATTATTATTATTATTATTATTATTATTATTATTATTATTATTATTATTATTATTATTATTATTATTATTATATGGTTTGGGTGTGTGTAAATGTGTAACTTACGACTAACACTAACATTCTATTGAATTGGATTTAGTACGCTTTGACTTTATTTGTACCTCAACTTCAGATATATGGGGGCGACTTGCTTAATTTCCTCGTCATACGCCATGGATGTGCCCTAAAAGTCTTCAAATGTAACAATTTATTCAACTGACCCTTCACAAATTATTAATATTGCGTGTATCACTTTGTACCGGCTAATTATCTCCCTTGTCTTTTTACACCATTTTATTACACCTTAACATCCTTTGAGGGGACGGGGCACCCTCGACTACCTCCAATCGGCTTTAGTAGCCGCGGGGCTACACTGCCCCGTGTTATTGGGCTTCGAAAGGGGGCTTGTGTTTTCGGCTTAGGCAAGCACATAGGGCTTCACCAATTTTGAACGTTAGTTACCGTTGCTTTATTAAAAAAAATAAAAAAAATTTCATGAACAAACCATATGACCGTTGGCCATTAAAGAAAAAAAAAATAAACCTTTATACACTCCCATTTTACTAAACCATTTCATCCAAACCATATTCATTCTTTCACATACAAACAATATTGTCATGGATAAACAAAAAAAAAGTTGTTGATTCAAGCAAGAAAACCACCAAATCTCAAGTAGGCGGTGTAAGCACAAGAGGCGCGAACCAACCAGAATTTCAAGGTGATCTATATCGGCCTAGACTACCACAACCCAACCCACAAGGATATTTTACACAACCCCCACCCAATTTGTATGGCCCAACATACAACACACAATTTTTTCCTCGTGGTAGTGTGCCTACACAACCCTAATTCAACCCACAATGATATTTTACACAACCCCCACCCACTTACGATATTTTAGCAGAGGCTATGGAAGATTTCGAAGAGTGCTTTCCTTTAGTATACCAATTATCTAAGAATAAAAGAGATTTGGTGAAAGATTGTTACAAGAAGAGTCATGGTGGTATTTTATGGGATTGGGTGTGAGTTAGGACGCTCAGTAGCATAGAAGAGAAGTTGGAAATGGATGCTCTGAACAGGCAGTGACGGATTTAGGAATTTTTTTCAATGTTGTCACTGTTTTAGATGTCACAATTTCATAGAACTGGACATAAAAATTTACAGGTCAGTTTGACGTTTCCGATCAAGTAAGGTTTATCACATAATAAAAATATGATACAGTAATAAAAAAAAAAAAACATTGTCATTAGAAAAAAACAGATAATTTAAATTCGATAGTTTTTATGAATTCTAAAAACTACTTATAGTTGTTCCCTACGAGTTTTAATCTTTTGAAAAATGTTGCATTACATCTGTGATCAAAACTTGTTGAAAGAACTTTTCTCCAACATAACAAGTGCAAGTATCGTTTATATATTCACACATATCCTATTACACAATCCTGGCTTCACATGTTTCAATGAAGAAAAACTTATTTCTACACTAGTCGTTGCAACCAGTAAAACTAAGGGGTAAGTTTTTAGAATAGTAACTAACTTTATCTAATTAGAACTGAGCTCATTTAACTAGAATTGACTGAGTTTAATTTTAAATTAGTAATGTTGCATTTAAAATAATGAGGTGTACTATGAAAGATTGCTAGAGTTGTAGCGGTTAAATATCTATAAAAAAGAAACATTTTTATAGATTTGAATCAGTGGCGAAGCTTCACCCGAGACTTCGAGGGGTCGGAAGTCACCAGGGGGTTGAAAGCGTATATACCAAAAAATTTCTATACGAATACTATATAATCAGAACTTCTGAGCGAAAATTCGGGGGGGGGGGGGGGGGCTCTCTCCGCCCCTTAAAAGCTACGCCCATGATTTGAATGTTATTTAAAATGAAAGTCTTAAGGCAAACTATATAGTATAAGAAAATAAATAATCAGGGTGGTCATTTCAAATCAGAGGGAGCAGGGGATAGGCACTGTACATCCTAGTCTATAATATGAACCCGTAAATTAAATTTTTATTTCCTATTGAGTTATTAAACCAACCATTTCTTCTATCTTCTTTGGTTCACATCTCTCCCTTCTCAAGTACAGAGTCAAAAAGTTCGCCCTTCGATTGCCGAAGCTTTCAAAAGATGCAGTTTTTTTACTCTTTTTTCTTCACATAACTGAATGTAGTCACCGTTCAAAAAACATTGATGTCACTCGAAAATACCATGCATACATGTCTATACACAACCGAAAAGCATTGATGTCCCGTGACTACGGGACAATATATATACCTCCGCCCCTGTGAACAGGTTACTTCAACAACAGCTTTTGTTAGATGTGAGTGACAGGTGGACATGGAATAGAGACAAGGATGTGGGATTTTCAATAAAACTAGTAAGGCAAGATCTTTCACAACAGGTTGGGGCAAATCATTTGGTTAGTAATTTGGGCTGGAATAAGATTGCTACACAAAAAGTAAACCTGTTCGTGTGGCGGGCTTTGGATGGAAAGATCCCTACGGCAGCGGCCCTAAGTAGAAGAGGTATGACACTTCCGACAACAACATGAGTGCTGTATGACGCGGAAGAGGAGACATCTGACCATATTTTGGTTCGGTGTGTTGTGGCAGTCTTCGTTTGGCAGCAGGTGTTTTCTTGGCTCAGGTTACCTACATGTCAGAGGTTTTATACCGTTGGGGAGCTTTTGCAAAGTGTGAATGGGTTGGGTTTAACGGCGAGTAAAGTGAAGGTCATCCATGCTATTTTTCTACTATCTTTGGCGTTTATGGAAGTTAAGAAATGATAAAGTTTTTAAGGCCAGAAATGTCTCCATTTATAAAACGGTGGAAGAGATCAAAGAGGAGTCGTTCGAGTGGCTGCAACATAGAGCAAAGTTTGTGGGCGTAAATTGGTACGAATGGAGAGAGTTTAAGTTGGAATGTAATAGTTGAAATTGAAGTTCTGCTGTGTTTTATGCTGTAACTGATGTATTGTCACCCATTAAAGCAGCTTGCTTTGGTGGTGTGTTTTTGGTTTCTGTTTTAATAAAGTTCTCGTGGCCATTCAAAAGAAAAACATATAAACCAGTCCATTTTTACTCTCCATGCCAACACGGGATAAGAAATTTTATTCATTCAGATGTCCAACCAAATATCACTTCCCTAGGTTTCTCAAACCCATACTCTGAAAGGTAAGTAAACTTTTAAGAGGGTGTTTGGGATTGAGTTTGGAAATGCAAAAGTGCTTTTGGTCAGAAGTGCTTATTGGCTTATGACTTTTTTAAAATGAGTTTTAAAAAACAGCGTTTGGATTAGCTTTTGTAATGAGAAACATAAAAACGTCAATAGGTTGTTTTTTTAAGTGTTTCGCTTAACTTATTGTGAATACTGGTTGTATGGGTAGTGGTTTTGTAATTTTTTCCAAAAGCCAAAAGCCAGGATTTCTAACTTCTCAAAAACAGTTTTTCCACCCTTAAAAGTCAAAAGTCAAAATAGAAAGTGCTTTCGGGTTACACAAACAGCTTATTGACTTATTGGCTTCTTGAAAAAGTCAATAAGTCAATAAGTTGTTTTGAAACTCAATCCCAAACACCCTATAAATGCAGAATTTTTCTTAATGTTATACACACAAAAACATACAATTAAACTTTAAAAATTCAAATACATCGTTTTCTTAGAATAAAGTTTATCATATTAATCTTATTTAAATTTAGGGTGCGTTTGGTTCGCGGAATTGTTTGGAATTGGAATTTGTGAAGGAATTGGAATTGGAATTGGAATGAATTGGATTTGGAATTCAAACATTCCAAAAGGAATTGGAAATTGTTGGAATTGGATTCTCAAATCCTATATTATTGTGTTTGGTTGGTTATAAATTGGAGTCTATCATCCTTGCCCCCACGACCTGCATCGTTGTGACCCGTACCGGCCCGAACCGTTTTGCCCCGTACCGACCCATACCGTTTTGACCAGTACCGGCCTGTACCGTTTCTACCAGTACCGTTTTGACCCGAACTGTTGATACCTCTATCGTTTCGACTTGTACCGTTTCGACATGCACTGTTTCGACCCGTACCAGTCGGGTCGAAAACGGTACCGGTCGAAACTGGTACCAGGCGAAATGGTACCAGGAAAAACGGTACCGGTCAAAACTGGTACAGTCTGAAACGGTACATGTCGAAACGATACCGGTCGAAACTGGTCCGAAACGGTATCGGTTGAAATTGATACGGTCCGAAATGATTCGGTCCGAAACGGTACAGGTCGAAACGATACCGGTCGAAATGGTATCGGTCGAAACTGGTCCGAAACGGTACCGGTCAAAACTGGTACTGTCCGAAACGTTACGGGCGCAACGGTACCGGTCGAAATTGGTCTGAAACGGTTCGGTCCGAAACGGTACCGGTCAAAACTGGTACGGTCCGAAACGTTACGGGCGAAACGGTACAGGTCGAAATGCTATCGGTCGATACTGGTCCAATACGAAAAAGTTCGGGTCGAAACGGTACCGGTCGAAACTGGTACGGTCCAAAATGGTACCAGTTGAAACTGCTACGGTCCGAAACGGTACCGGTCGAAACTAGTACAATACGAAACAGTTCGGGTCGAAACGGTAGCGGTCGAAACTGGTACAGTACGAAACGGTTCGGGTCGAAACGGTACCGGTCGAAACTGGTACAACACGAAACGGTACCGGTCGAAACTGGTATAGTACGAAACGGTTCGAGTCGAAACTGGTACGGTCCGAAATGGTTCGGATCTAAGCGGTTCGCGTTGAAATGGTACGGTTCAAATCGGTTCGGGTCAAAATGATGCCAACCGTTCAAAGATTCCAATAAATTGACTTGAATTCCTTCTAATATTGGAAGGATTTTGAATTCCCTTAGGTAAAGGAATTTGAAGGAATTCATACCAAATTACAATTCTAATTCATTTGTCAACCAAACACACAAGATTGGAATTGAAATTCCAATCCCAACAAATTCAATGAACCAAACACCTAAAGAGTTGGAATTCAAATTCCAATTCCATTGAATTCCATTCAATTCATGTGAACCAAACGCACCCTAAGATATTAAGGGTTAGGATTCTAGAAAGTTCTATGTTAGTATTCTAGAAAGTTCTATGTAAATATCATAGATATTATGTATAAAAAACTCTAGAATAATCTAGATCACGAGGGACTAGTATAAATAGGTGACCATGTCACATTTGCAAATCACCTCCAAAAACACTAAGGCATTCACCTTGTAAAAGCATTGTAAAGCTCTTGTATTACTCTTCCTTGTAATCAATAAAGGTTTATTTGATTACCAATCTTGTTACTCTTACATCTATCGCATCTGAATCGCATCACAGTCGGGTCAAAGGCTGATCTTAGAATGAGTCTAAGAGCCGCACGTGAGTCAAGAGAGTTACTCCGTGACAAGTGGTATTAGAGCAAGTCGATTCGTTGGGATGGCGACATATCCAAATAAGGTTGATGCTGTTGCGACGATTGACAACGTTGCACAGGAAGAAGGAAGACATGGTCGGGAAAGAACACGACAAGGAGCTGGGAAAAAGGGCAGAAGCATGTCCAAGGAGAGGGCCTTGGAAACACGATTTGGGGACATAGAAAAAAGCATAACCGGGATGGGTTTGCAAGTCAACGACACACTCGAGCAACTCGATTCGTTAGGCAACGATTTTCTTGAGCTCTGAGAAGACTTGAAGTTGGCTGTCCAAGTACTCCGCAATGAGGTGATTGCGATGGTTAAGGAGGAGATCGCTAAGCTGCGTCGAGACATGGACAAGTTGTCCCAAGACTGCCATAGAAGCTTGATTAGGTTAGAGGCTAAGGTGAATGAATGCGGCAAGGCCTTGGTTAGCATGAGTGGGGATGCTAACCCTTTCGCTCCGAAGGTCAAAGTCCCTAAACCAAGTCCGTTTGAAGGCAAACGTGAGGCAAGGGCTGCTGACGACTTCGTTTGGGAGATAGAGCGATACTTGGAGGGGGTCGGCATTGTGGACGACGTGACTAAGATCAAGACGGCCACAATGTACCTGAAGGATACAGCGGCTTTATGGTGGCGTTGTAGACACGCGGATGTCAAGCGAGGTACGTGCACAATTAATACTTGGGCTGAATTTATTCGGGACCTTAAAAGACAATTCTATCCGGTAAATGCTAAACACGAGGCAAAGAGTCGGCTTCGTAAGCTCAAGCATGAAGGGTCAATTCAAGAGTATGTAACTGAATTCACTACTCTAACTTTGGCAATTCCGGACCTTTCGAATGAGGATGCCCTGTTTTACTTTCTGGATGGGTTACAACCCTGGGCAAAGACCGAGTTAGAGCGCCGTAAGGTTGAAGATCTAGCTTCAGCCATTGCCGCTGCTGAAAGTCTACACGACCTAAGGGAGGTTCGACCATCTAAACCAGCAAATGAAAGGAATAATCATGAGCATGGTGGGGGAGTTAAGCGGGATCAAAACCGAAAGAAAGATGCACGTAACGCCACTAATCAAGATGATGGGTGTTTCATTTGTGGGAAACAAGGACACATTGCCCGGTTTTGTCCGAAGAAGGCCAGCCTGCACGCGATGATTGCATAGGAAAAAGAGGAGGATAAAGAGGCACGACTTGGGGTGATACAACTCCTTAACTCTATGGGAAAATCGGGGCTAGGAGTGGCACATGGGCAAGCCACGACCCCAAAGAGAAAGCCTAAGGGACGCAAGAGGAGGACTAGAAAGCGTACCAAAGGCAAGGCGGTCGGAGAACCACAAGGAGCTAAGTGCAATAAAGGCACTAGCAAGTCGGGGCTAGAAGTGGCAAAGGTAGATGCTACAGACCCGACTATAGAGCCAAAATCCACAGGGCTTCATTTCGTACGCATGGAAATAAACGGGGTGCCAACACGAGCAATGGTCGATACAGGAGCAAGTCACAATTATGTTGCAAAGGATGAGGCAGCAAGGCTCGGGCTCAAAGCAACTAAGGAGTTGGCATGGATCAAGGCTGCATACGGGGACCCCAAACTAATTGACGGTATGGTGGAAGGGGTCAAAACCAAGATCGGGGAGTGGGAAGGCATAATAGACTTATCAATTGTTCCCATGGACGATTATAAGTTAGTACTCGGGATGGACTTTCTCTCGCAGGTACAAGCCTTTCCAATACCGTTTATGAATACTCTGTGCATAATGGATAGTGGCCAAATGCGCATAGTAAAAATGGAGCGTGACACTAAGCATCAAGGTAAAACGGTGTCGGCCATGCGACTTGTGTTCGGGACCAACAATAGACATGAACGTGTCGTGACTAAGGAGAGTGGATCAAACACCACTAATGAGGCACGATGAGGTCGTCGTGAGTTTAGGTGGGGGAGAATGTCACGACCCGCATATAAATCGGCTTAAAATGCTGATTTTCCTTATCAGAAGGCAATGTTTTGAGCTACACCAAAGTACAACATTCTAGAACATTCTAGGCTGCACTAGACCAGCCTAGAAGCATGAAAAAGATCAAGAAAGGACTAGAAGAATCCAACAAAATATCAAAGATATTAAGGGTTAGGATTCTAGAAAGTTCTATGTTAGTATTCTAGAAAGTTCTATGTAAATATCATATATATATTATGTATAGAAAACTCTAAAATAATCTAAATCACGAGGGACTAGTATAAATAGGTGACCATGTCACATTTGCAAATCACCTCCAAAAACACTAAGGCACCTTGTAAAAGCATTGTAAAGCTCTTGTATTACTCTTCCTTGTAATCAATAAAGGTTTATTTGATTACCAATCTTGTTACTCTTACATCTATCGCTTCCGAATCGCATCACAGTCGGGTCAAAGGCTGATCTTAGAAGAAGTCTAAGAGCCGCACGTGAGTCAAGAGAGTTACTCCGTGACATAGGGCTACCGATTAGGCAGTGTGATATTAGGTCACTCGTATGAAAGTCACCGTAAAAAAAATTATTTCAATTTTTTTTATTACGTAATTTATTTTAAGAACTTGTTTTTTAAGACTTTTTGCATCATATCCGGCCCGGTTTTAAAAACACTGCCCGTAACTGGTGACTTCCGACCCCCCGAAACTTTCACTCAAGCTTCGCCACTGATGCTACCCTTTGTCATACAGCCACAAAGGATTATTATTTATATTCACGTCTTCAAATATATATATATAAAATAAATAAATAAAATCAACAAAAAGAATATTTGTTCATGAAAGAGTAGCATCCCTACTAAACGTTGGTAAGGTTTTTGCCAACAATATGCAATAATTTTGAATATGGTCACACTTGTTCACGGTAATTTTCCCAAAAAGAAAAGAATATTTTAGATATATTGATGATGCTAACAAAAGGGTCAAGTGTTTGAAATGTTATTATATCTAACTCCCAAACCAGTAAAGATTATGATGCCTTTGATTGTATCTTCTTCCTTCCTTAAACTATAGATCATCATTTCTTCCACATGTTGATAAACTCATTTGCCATGGACTTTAAATTTCCCCATAATGATTCTTTCTCTCTCAACTCATTGTCTTCTTCTCCCTTGTCCCTACATTTCATCCACTTTTTATTCTTATTTATATATAACAATTCAAAAAAATTGGCCAAACTTATATCAAGCCACCACTTATGAGTTGTATACACACCCAAAAAAAAAAAAAAAAAACCAACAAAGCCACAAATATACAAAAGCTTCTTGTGTCCAACACTTGGAGAAATAAAACCATTCAACCTCACCAATTTTCCATCTCAAATAAAATCTAAGGCATTTACTTGCACAAAATATATGCTTATAAACCATAAGAATTTTGAAACCCAATCATAGACCATAACATACCAACTTTTAACTTTGCAAAAAATAAGGTTACCTCATTACGTTTCTTATCCCGTCAGGTTGTTTTTCGACTTGTGGCTCTGGATCCTTAAAGGCAAAATTATCATCTCTTGGATTCCGCTCTGGCTTCTCATCGCTTTCAGTTGCAATTTTTTGAGTATCACCCTACAAACACAAGTAATTTTAATTATCTATATATTCTATACACTAGTAGTATATGCATATATGCAAACAATGCACTTGAGGTATAATAAAAAAAACTTAATATGTCTAATTAATATTTAATATTTGTTTTCAGTTGGTAGTTCATAGAAATTCCAAAACATAGAATCTCTATGTAACATTCTTACAATCTTCACCAAATGCAGTCTTGCTAAGAAATCAACACTACCACTTGGATATGTAACACACTAACACACAGATGAGTTGGTTGACTATTTGACTTGGGTTGTTCTTTTCTTAATCTCACATGGGTCATATAAAAATAAGCGAAAGAAGAACGGGTCAAACGGGTCTTGATAGTCACCAAAAGTCTAATTTTAATGCACATAGCATCCTACATCGCGTCATTAATAATATATTTTTTATAATCATAGTAATCACATTAATATCAGTAACATTTAACAAAAAGGATCAGAGATATGTTTGAAGGTCAACCCATGCCGACTCGGTCCATTTCGACCCGTGTAGCCATACTAAAAACTAACTTGTTACCGACCCCTTTTGGACCATTACCCAACTTGCCCGACCTACCCATAGCATAAGAGCTTACAGGAGATGCTTACACTCATAATATTGTTGTTTCCACTGTCGGTGTTTGACTTCTCTTGACTTGCAGATGATGCCATTGCTATTTCCTGGCTTAGAAAATCATCATCTTTAATCTCATTTATGTTCTCCGTGTTGAGGCCTTTCTCCACATGGTTTAGGTTTTCTGTGATAGGGCCTTTCTCCACATGGTTTAGGTTTTCTGTGGTAGGGCCTTTCTCCACAGAAGACATTTTAAAATTATATTCCATCTCCTGAAGCATTTTTTTGACTGAATAGTAACCACCACCAACTTCTTTTATTGCAGTTGTAGGGGAAGGAAACTTTCCCAGATTCATAGCTCTGTACCTAAAAACGTTTTTTTTTTTTTTATATAAAAATCAAATTCCAAAGATGCCCCCTAATACTAGCCGTTATATAAAGTTGTTGGGAAGGGAAAATATGTCACTTCACTTGGCAATTGGCAATGGCATGTTAAAAAAAAAATTAGGACAAGGCGACAAGCTGAAAAAAGCCAAGATAGCCGTTTGAATAGGTTTGGGAAATAAATTTCAAAATTTGACCTGCAATTTGAACCAGACTTTTATGGCTCTGATCCTTAGCCAGTCCTTCAAATGAAAATCAGCGTGATTTAGGACCATCAAGCTTGCGTAGGACAAAGTCCCAGCTTTTTGATACCGGGAAATTAAAATTATTCCATTAATATCAAAACTAATATACTCCGAAAATAAAATACAAACCTAACACAAAATGGGTTCAAAATATCAAATTATAGGAACCTTTTAGAATCATTTGACTAAAAAAACTATAATAAGAATGAATTTGTGTTGGATTAACCTGATCATGTAAAAGCACAAACAAGAAAAAAAAATCCCAAGACAGAAAAAAAAAAAAAGAAACGAAGAAAGCCTAAGAATCGCTTTAAATGCCATCAGCATCAAAGAGAAGAAAAGAGAAGGGAGAAACAGAAATCGGTAGACTGGATAAAATGAAAAAAATAAAATAAAGAAGAAGCAGAGACCACGCAATCGCCTTTCCTCGCCTGGACCGAAGCGCTCCCCTCACATGCTCCTGATGGAAGTGGAGTGCATTGCATATGTTCGAGGTGCCTAGGCAGTGCCTAGCCTCACCTAGGCACATGCCGAGCTGGCGCTTTTGACTACATACATATATTTTTATATAAAAATAGGTTTGCAGCATTTATGTTTCCAAAGATTATGCATAGTAAAAGTCAAGAACTTAACCATATAAGGACTTGATAATGTACAAGAAAAATTACTAATCTAAACTTCAAAATTTGATAAAACCAAATACGATTATACGACAAGTTGTGGGAAGCCAAGAATGGAATTTAGGAAGCCAAAACGTCTATACATATAATTATGTAAAACAGATATGTGATGTATCCAACTGAAGAATTAGACATTGTTACAAATCTTCTGTCAATATGACCCCACAAACAACTTTATCTTATATAAATTACATATTAACACTCTCTAGAGTGCCACAAGTAGAGGTTGTAAAGTGGGAAGTCCTGATAAAGACAGAAGCGGGAGGCCTATCAATAACCTAATCTCGGAGATACTCCCATCAAAATTCAACATTCTTACAAAAATGCAAGCCTCAATCTCAACATATTACATACCGAATAGAGATGATAACTTTTTCTTGCAGATGAAACAATTTGAACTCACCCTACTAACTGACCTTACATGAAAAAACAAATCCCATATACCCGATCATAGCGTCCTATAACTTAAGATAACAGCATGCTTTTCTAAATTTTGCCATAATTCCCATCTCAAATATAAAAATAAAAATACAAACTACTGCCATTAGACGTTATCCATATGACATCTGCCATTAAAACCATCAAGAGAAATATTCATTCTATATTTTAACCTTCCACTGCTATCACTGAACCAAAAAGAAACCTTAACTTGAGTCACAGGCACTAGGTGTGAGTCCGTTAGCATTGTATCTGGTCCTGCTTTTTCATTAACGAACGTGAATTTTTCATCATATTTACCTTTTTTTAATGCAGTACATAATGGATAGGACCCATTTCTTTATTAAATCCTATATTACAGGAACTAAATAATCTCAACGTTGACCTAAAAACTACAAAACAAAGAAAGCGTTGATATCAACATTGAATTAGAGAAGGTAGGGTAGGGTTAATAGAGTGTCTGTCTGTCGTCAATCTCTAAAGCAGAATACAAAGATGTGAGTGTGTATGGTAAGTAAAAAAATACATACTTGTTGACAAAGGATTCCAGCCTCTGTCTCCGCTCGGCAACGTTTACCCTTTTCCTGTTAGAAGTTAAGGAAGCAGCAGAAGCCCTTCCAGACTGCTCAAGGTTTGATCCAGACACCAAATTGGATATCTCAGAAGCAGCTGGCAAGTGTCAACATTCAAACAGAACATCAATTGTTGTTAGTTTTAGCTTGAATATGGTGGGTGGGTGTACTCTATAAGTGAATCGAATGTTTATAAATGTTAAATCTTAATCGATAATACTCCCTCCACACACTATAAAGTCATAATATTGATGAACACAAGTAAAAACATACAACATAAATATAATAAACAAAAAGAAAGGAGAAGAAAGAAAGCGATTATAATACCTTGTCTGGAAGAAACAATATTCGAGTGAAAACGTCGGAAACCTTTAACGATCGGCATCAGAAAACCCTAGAAACTCAACAGCATTGCACGTATCGAAACATAAGACCACTGACTTCATCGCATCGCATCTTTTTCAGAGGGCCGAGGTTTAAGGTTTTGAATTTTGGGGGTTTTCCTCACTCCTTTTATTACCAACAATATTTTTCCTTGGAAAATGATTTTAATACTTCTAACTATCACTTTGGCTATTAGCGCTCTAAACTTTCAACTTGTTGGATTTTATCACTCCCAAACTAACTAAGGTCTAATCCAGTTAGTGTTTGTGGTCAAAATATAAAAACCTAAACTTTGAGACATTTTTGAAAGTTTTTATTATTATTATTATTATTATCATTATTATTATTATTATTATTATTATTATTATTATTATTATCTATATATATTATTAAAACACAAAATCATCATCATCAATAGAGAGAGAGAGGGAGTTCAGAGAGAGAGAGAGAGAAAGAGAGAGAGAGAGAGGCGGAGAGAGAGAGAAAGAGAGAGAGAGAGAGAGAGAGAGTTCAGAGAGAGGGAGGGAGTTCAGAGAGAGAGAGAGGCGGAGCACCGCCCTGCACCACCATCGCCTGCACCACCCCCATCCCCCTCCCCTCTTCCCCTTCTGTTGACAGAAACCCCCACCACCCTTTTCTTATCTCTAAATCACCAACAACCACCACCCACCACACCTTCCACCACACCGGCCACCCACCACGGCGGACATCCGACCAGGGTAAAACCGCACCACAAACCCTAACCCTAACTCCCATTCCAAAACCCTCCTTAATCGCCGTAACAGAGCCCTCTCTCGCCTCCAATCCACCACCCCTAACCCTAACCCTAACCCCCATTCCAAAACCCTCCTAAATCGCCGTTTAGGATAATGATTGCTCGGTGGTGGCCATACCTGGTGATGAAGTGGTTGCAAAGGAAGTGGCTGATGCAGAGGCTGCTTCGGATGATGGTAGGTGGATGAAGGCCGAAGAAGAAGACCGAAGGGTGGTGGTAGGTGGATGAAGGTGAAGGGTGGTGGTAGGTGGATGAAGGTGAAGGGTGGTGGTAGGTGGATAAAGGTGAAGGGTGGTGGTGGTTTCCGGTGAAGTATGTGGTGGTGGTTTCCGGTGAAGGTGGTGGGGTTTAGAGAGAGGGAGAAGGGGGGTCTGTTGCAGAATATGAGGGGGGGGGGATTTTATAAGTTAAAGGTTTAATTTCAAAATTGCCCCTTAAGTTTTGTTTTTTACATTTTGGCCACAAAACTAACTGGGTTAGACCTCAGTTAGTTTGGGAGTGATAAAATCCAACAAGTTGAAAGTTTGGAGTGTTAATGGCCAAAGTGATAGTTGGGAGTATTATCCGCCAACAGCTGATAGTTGGGAGTATTAAAATCCATTTTCCCTTGGGGTTATTGGGCAAACTCAATCCATTTTTGTTGGGGGTAGGAACATATTGGACTCTCCATTGATTCTTAGCGAAACCGTGTCATGGGCCAAGAAAAAGAAAATGAAGCTTCTCGTGTTCAAGGTGGATTTCCAAAGGGCCTACGATTCTCTCAATTGGAAGTTTCTTTGGAAGATTATGGAATATATGCGCTTTCCGGATAAATGGGTGTCATGGATTAAAAGTTGTTTAGAGTCCGGGAAAGGTTCGGTGTTGGTGAATGGGTCGCCTACAGGCGAATTCCCTTTCAAGCGGGGGCTAAGGCAAGGAGATCCCCTATCCCCATTTTTGTTCATTATTGCTATGGAGGTCTTAAATATGTTCATGAACCGGGCGGTGGAGTTGGGGCTTTTTCAAGGGATTAAACTCCCTAACAACGGGCCAATTTTATCGCATCTTTGTTATGCGGACGACGTCATTTTCTTAGGAGAATGGACTAAGCTTAATGTTCGTAGCCTCAACCGTTTCCTTAGATGTCTTTACTTGATTTCGGGGCTTAAGGTTAACTACAAGAAATGCAAACTCTTCGGCGTTGGGGGTTCAAGATCAATAAGTTAGATATTTTGCATCCTCCCTATGTTGTGAAGCGGGTGCGTTTCCCTTCACTTACCTCGGAGTGCCTATTGGAGCGAATATGAAGAGGATCGTGCACTGCCAACCGGTTGTAGACAAGTTCAACTCGAAGTTAACGGCTTGGAAGGCGAGATCTTTATCTTTTGCCGGGCGCCTTACAATCAAAGCGGTGTTGGGCAGCCTGCCCTCCTATTTTCTCTCCTTGTTCAAAGCGCCTAAGTTCATCTTAAATAAGTTAGAGAGGTTGAGGAGGGACTTTCTTTGGGGGAAAACTTATGGGTAAAACAAGATTAAATGGGTTAAATGGGTCAAGATTATCAAACCCAAAGCTTCGGGTGGTCTGGGAGTCGGTGGGATTGAGCAATTCAATGAGGCGATGTTAATTAAATGGTGGTGGCGTTTCAAACAGAATCCCTCCCAGCTGTGGGTTAAGGTTGTCTCGTCCATTCACAGCTGTCCCGGGGGTAAACAAATCATTCCGATCAATAAGAGTATCACGGGGGTGTGGAAGGACGTTGGTTCGATGGAAGGAGCGATGCTGAAAAAAGGGGTCCGTTTGAGTGATAAATTCTCCGTAAAGGTTGGCGACGGGTCAAGTGTTCTGTTCTGGAAAGACCGGTGGGTTGCTGATGTGATTTTCAAAGATGAATTCCCGAATTTATTCAAGTTAGCTGGGTACAAAAATGCCACCGTTTTGGAGTGTCTGTCCGCTGTTGGGGATTCTCGGGTTTGGGATTGGAGTTGGACCAGACCTCCGGTTTCTCAGGATGAGCGGCAGCAGCTGAACAGACTCCACGGGTTGCTGGGTCAGGCCGTTCTTCTTGGCTGCAGGGATAACTGGAGCTGGGGAAATTAAGGAGACGGTGAAATTTCAGTTAAAGAGGTAAGGGCTGATCTTATGGTGGAGGATAATTCCGGCCTGGCAACTGCCGTGTTTTGCTGGAATGTGCTTGCCCCGTTGAAGGTTAATTATCTGGTTTGGAGAATTTTGGACGGGAGGGTAGCGACGAATGTGGAACTAAAAAGACGTGGAGTTATGTTGGATGATACCAAGTGTAAAAGGTGTGGCTTGGCTGAGGAAGATTTCAATCATGCTTTTGTTTCATGTCTTTGGTCTAGAGCGATTTGGTGGAACATTCTTCGTTGGCTTAAGATCCCTTGGCAAGCGGATGTTGATAGCTTCTCCGAGCTCTTATATTCGGTCCTTAATCAGCCGGGATATAAGACTTGGAAGAAGCTGGTTTACTGTGTCTGTTTGGCGACTACTTGGAGAATTTGGAAAGCTAGGAACGCTAAAGTGTTCGACGACATATTTGAGACGGTTCAGGTGACTACCGATTTAATCAAAGAAGAAGCCTACCTTTGGATTATGAACAGGTCCAGATTCAGTTCCATTTCTTGGGCTGAATGGATAGATTTTGATGTTGTAAAGTTCTTGTAGGTGTCGGTTTTCTTGTTTGTGTCGGTTTGTATTGTGGAGTTTGGTGTTTTCAGCTTCTTGCTGGCCTTTATATATAGATATAAAGCTTTTACCGTACAAAAAAAACCAACAATATTTTTTATTTTCTTTTATTTTATTTTTCATCACGACTAACCAATTTTTTTTTTAAATAGTATACTTACTAGTGGGACTCCTTAGTCCTTGCGCATTGACAATCAGTCGTTATTGGTTTGAGTCGATTTGTTATAGACCAATTTGATACTTGTCACAACCTTGCTAAAGTGGAAACATGAGGATGTGACGATCGTATGTCCTAACACATCTGTGCATGAGAAGGATAAAAATACTAAAAGTGCAATTCATTTGAATGTATCGTGTCATACGTCAATAGTGAGTCTAATGTACAAATTAACATAACATGTCCAAAACAAATCGTCACATAACATAGTCAAGTCATCTTAAAGTAATAAGGTGTAAAACGCAATGAAAATGTTCATGCATAAGTCATATTTGCAGGGCTCATACAAGTTCCACTGATTGTTGCCTAAAAAGTACACTACGAAATATCAACTAAAACGAGTTGGTAAGATCACATGTTTTATATAAGATAAAGTGTGTTGTGGAGTTCAAATCATGTTTAGACGGGAATGTTTAAATGATTGCACAAGTAGAATGGTGTAATTGCAATAAGCACACAATCAAACCAATATGATAACGTGTCCCGGTTATATCACGGTTAACACTAAAAGACAAAGGCAAGAAGTTGTGGGTTATTCACTCAAACTGTTGGTTCCATTGATTTTCGTTGACTTTAGCTAGCAATCTAACGATAATAGTGAGGATGTCAACCCAAATAGATCTATTTAATACCAATCCATCGGCTCATATCCAATGAGTTAAATAACTATGCAAGACTTTGATTAACAAATCTTTTAACACAACGGAAGCATTCAAGTAACCTGACATTACATAACTAACACAGGTTTACAGTTGTTTTCAAAAAGTAACCAAAATGATTTTTATGTAAACGTGATGTAGTGCGACCCAAAGTGCGTCCTACTCCTGCTGCTACCTTAGCGACTTGAGAAACCATGCTAAAACCAGACAACATATGATGCTGGTGAGTCCACATGTTTAGTATCAAAAGTATTTAGAAAACCGGATTCGCATTTAATACCCATTATGTTAAAATGTCCCGAAATCAATGTTTGTGATTCACACTACTATTTGTATCACTGTTCGCCTCACGGTTTGACTCACTGTTCGGTTTATTGTTTATGTTACTGTTCGCACCCTGTTTGTCTCAGATAGATAGTTCAACACACAAGTAATATAGTAGTACAATGTAATCTTCGCAGTTAGTAATTCGAAGCATGTTTATCCCCCAATGGAAAACACAGCAAAAAGGGGTCGTGGAACTCACCTTAGGTTGCATCTTCTATTTGTAAGGTACCCGACGTGTATGACAGTCCCGACTACTGGAAACCTATCATCTGATGTCTATAAGTTTGTTGTCTGATAACACGTTGGTCAATTAACCCTTGGTTGTCCAAACTGTGACTTTGTATGTTTATAAAAGTGTTTGATGTTTGACACGATCACACAAGACCCGACATCCCGTTGGTGGCCCGTTATATACGTATGCTAGTGTAGTACAAGTTCATAAACAATAACATGTAGACACGCACCTCATATAACGAGCAAATCACAAAACCTAGCATATAGATCACGTATCCATCCTTATCTGATTCAGTTCTTCCAGAATCTCCAAATCGTTTGAAAACTCTATCTACTCTCTTCTGTATCTTTGCTCCTAACCATTGTCGTACACAACAATTATTGTTTCAAACCTATATGAGTAAAACCAACTGGCCACATGGAACGACTCATCTACTTCTTCAACACCCAACTTTGCCTCCAACATTTCCACTAAGCTCCTTGATCCATATACAAATTTAATGTTTTCGTTAATGTAAACCACATAACGAAAACTGTCAACACAAAATCTCCAATGAACAATTTGTTCCATATTTTTTTTATTTGTGTAGTATTTAAAGATTATTTGTTAGTGTTTATTGTTAGGGTGAACACATATCTATTAAATACAGAATACATACTGCGTATCTTTACTAAACCGAGTTTCAAGATTCGAATTATTATTTTTGTAGTCGAGACTGTTAATCTTCCTTTGATGTTTTATTACATGTTCTTACTTTTTAAAACATAGTAACCGTAAATTTGGAAGTTATAATTTTAGTAACTATTTATGTCATTAGTAATTTAAATATTAGCCGTAATTTCCGGTTTATGATTTTTATTTTCAGCAATTACTATAAATAATTTATTCTTAATATATTAATTATCATATATCTATTTATAGTTTGTATTCATGATATGTTATGTTTAAACTTAATATTGTAACTAAAATATATATTTCAATTTTTTTTTATTTTTTTTTGAAAAGTGAACTTCATTAAACACGACTCGGAAGGACCTCAAAGCAAGGGCCTACGAGCCAAAAACGACAAAAAAATACATCAATCCAAAGGGTACAAACACCAATTTTCCCAATCGATAGACTTCCATCTAGACATATTCCTAATCCAGAAGTAAGCCGTAGACTTGATAAGCTCCACCAACACGATCGGAGTTCGTTGTTTGTTATTAAAAATACGATTGTTCCGTTCCATCCATAAAACCCAGAACGTGGTGTATACAATACCGCGAAGCATGAACTTCTTGTCTTTAGTGAGGTTTTGGGATTCCGGCAAGCAAATGAGATCCTTGACATCAAAAGCGAAACGATGAGGCAGACGACACCAAGCTTCCAGCCTAAACCATACCTGTTGAGAATACGAACAACCGGTGAAAAGATGCAGCGAAGTCTCCGTGTCTTCATTACAAAGGGAGCAATCTGTATGTAGAATGTTGATCCCCCGAATAAGAAACTCCGCAACAGTCGGAAGACGATTAAGAGCGGCTCTCCACACCAATATTTTGCACTTTAGAGGAACCCATCCCTTCCATTTGATCACAGAAGAAACATTTAAGTTGTTATCTGCGAGAACCTTCTTTGCTGAAGAGACAGTAAACATGCCATTAGCTTCCGGTTTCCACTTCCAAGAGTCTTCGCCGCCTTTCCATATGAAATCATGGATGTCATTTAACAGCTGAAACAGCTCCGTGATTTCTGCATAAGTATGCGGATTGCTTCGCCAATTCCAAACCAACGTTTTAGTGCCATTACTATAAGTAATACGATCCGAAACCTTAACCCATTTAGATGTTTCAAGTCTAAAAAGGTTAAGGTAAACGACCCTGAGAGGAGAATCGAGTAGCCATGAATCTCCCCAAAAGTAGACAGAAGAGTCGTCACCAATGTCAGCCGAAAACAAGGAGCTAAGGGTCTGACCACTGTTTGTAGTCCGGGTACCGATCTTTGTAATCCATTTCTAGCAGCTACTCGAAGTGTTGTTACAAGGAAGCAATGTCCATGGTCTGCTAGACCCGTGACAACCCACAATGACCTTCTTCCATAAACTATCTTTTTCGCTTTTAAATCTCCAAGACCATTTTAATAAAAGCGCCTCATTCACCTCTTGGAGCTTAGACACTCCCAAAACTCCATTCTTTTTTGGCAAAGTGACAATATCCCATGCCACCCACGGGATCTTTTTTTCGTCACTAGAACCCGCCCAAAGGAATCGTCTCATAATCGCTTCCATGGATTGTATCACGGCTTTTGGAGCTTTATAAAGTGACAAGTGGTACACAGGTAAGGTTTCTAGCACTGATTTTATAAGCACTAAACGCCCACCTATGGAAAGATGTTTCGCCTTCCAAGAGACTAATCGATTCCTAATAACTTCAATAATCGGCTCCCAATGACAAATACGGGTCATCTTTGCTCCGACTTGAATACCAAGATAAGTGAAAGGGATGGAACCCCTTTTGAAACCCAAGATTTCCATCATATTATCAATCTCAATGTCATCGGTCCCAATACCAAAATTAATGGATTTATGGAGATTTATCCAAAGCCCCGAACAAAGATAAAAAATACGAAGAATCCTCGCTATACTCAACAGATTATCTCGTTACCATTCTCCTAATATAAGGGCATCGTCCGCATAAAAAAAGATGTGTCAAAACATCTCCATCATTAGAAAAACTACCCCCCTTGAAAACCCCAATATCCTTGGCTTTGTTTAATAACCAAGAGAGCGCTTCCATACTATAAGGAATAAGAACGGAGATAGGGGATCTCCTTGACGAAGACCCTTCTCGCAACTAAAATCAAAAGTAGGTGAACCGTTAACCAACACTGCAGCCCTAGAGGAGATACAGATGCCTTTCACCCAATCACACCACCGAGAAGGGAAACCCATCTGAGACAAAATAGAAATTAAAAAGTTCGAATTGACGTTGTCATAAGCCTTTTCAAAATCTATTTTTAACATAAAAGCCTTTCGATTTCTCCTATATATATTTCAAAATACTTTAATAGTATATCATATGCATTTAGACCTTAAGTTTTGAATTTTAATTTGTCCATGTTCAAATTGCCAAAATTTTAACTTTAAAATGAATTTCTAATGCATCTTATATACGATGTATATGATCTTTAACAAATGAGGTTTGACAATTGTAACATCGTGAATTTTTCTATATTACTTTCTTTTCTACTCAACATTTAATGTGATATAAAACTTGAACCTGTTCATTTCCATTATGGTTATTTACATTTAAAATCTTATTTTCAATAAATATATGTAATACATTTTTTTCTCATGTATTTATAAATAAATATTTTATAGACAAGATTGATTTTATAGGTAAATAAGGAATTATTTAAACTAGTACATTTTGCAGGCTTTCTATCTCTCACACAACCTGTCAAGTACCAAGAGGCACTAAAAGACACCAGTTGGATAGAAGCCATGCAGGAAGAGCTCCTTCAGTTTAAAAGACAACAAGTATGGGAACTTGTACCACTGCCAAAGGATGTTTGTCCAATTGGCACAAAGTGGGTCTTCAAAAACAAAACTAATGAAAGGGGTATAGTTGTCAAGAATAAAGCCAGGCTTGTGGTTCAAGGCTTTAGACAAGAAGAGGGGATAGACTATGATGAAACCTTTGGTTTGGTGGATGAGCTCTTAGGTAGATTAAATCTCCCTGATATGGTATGATGACATTTTGAGGTGAAGGACAGAGGTTTGGTGACTTTGTTGATGTAACATCTGTTTGCACTTCTGTAGTACCAACAAATGTTTGAAATTGGGGTGGGGGAATGGGTCCAAGTGGTGTGAAATTGGACTGAATTTTGTCAATAGAGGTTGGACTTTTGTCAACAGATGATTGAGCAGTGGATGAAGTTGGTGAAGCAGTGGTTTGAGGGTAAGACTGGCCAACAGTGGCTGACTCAGCTGTGGCAGAGTTTTGACAGGTGTTTTGAACAGCTGCTTCCCCTGATACAGAATAGACTTTATAGTGACTTGGAATCACAACATCTGTTCTGTAGTCTTGTTGTGGAGATTGTGGAATACCTACACTGTTAGTTTTGACAGTAATATCTTCAAATTTGAATTTATCTAAATCAAACAACTCAGCAGGATTTGCTGCGATTTTTAAGGATGAAAGTTCATTGAACTTTACATTCAGAGTTTCTTCTATTGTCCTGGTCCTTGTGTTAAACACTTTGTAGGCCTTGGCAGTAGAAGAATATCCCAGAAAATATTCACAATCTACTTTGGCTGCAAAAATTTTGAGATGGAATCTTTTAAGATTTAAAATGAAACATGGGCAGCCAAAGATTTTGAAAAATGAGATTAGTGGTTTGATTTTGAACAAAATTTCATAAGCAGTCTTTTGATGTCTTGGGTTGATTAAAACTCTGTTTTGAACATAGCAAGCAGTGTTTACAGCTTCTGCCCAAAAGGACAGTGGCAAACCAGAATCTGCTAGCATGGTTCTTGCAACTTCAATGAGAGTTCTATTTTTCCTCTCAACCACCCCATTTTGTTCTAGTGTTCTTGGAATGCTGTATTGCCTCACAATTCCTTTTGACACACAAAAGTCATCCAAATCCTTATTTTTAAACTCTGTTCCATTGTCACTTCTAAAGACTTTTACTGGCAAGTCATGTTGTTTTTCAACTTTAGTGACAAAGTCCTTCAAGATACCTGCAGTCTCATCCTTAGAGTGTAAAAAGTAAGTCCATGTAAACCTAGAAAAATCATCAACTATGACAAGACAAAATCTTTTTCTTCTTAGACTCATGATTTTAACTGGGCCAAACAGGTCCATGTGCAACAATTGTAGACATTGACTTGTTTTGGACTCATCAATGGATTTGTAAGAGCTTTTATGTTGTTTCCCTTTTAAGCAGGAAACACAATGCTCATCACATTTGAATTCTTTTGATGGTAAACCTCTTACAAGGCTTTGTTTGGAGAGTGAGTTGATAGTTTGAAGGTTGGTGTGACCCAGTCTCCTATGCCACAATTATGTCTCTTTAGTGGAGGCAGCAGAAAACAAACAGACATTTGCCATAGGATTGTCCTTCAACATATCAAGCACATACACATTGCCACTCCTATGAGAAACAAGTTGTGCTTTGCTCTTAGCAATGATGGTATGAATCTTTTTCACCACTTCTGGCCCAATAATCTTACAAGTTTTCTTAGTGAAGAATAAGCCATAACCTTTGTCACTCATTTGTGATACACTAAGAAGATTAGATTTAAGATTATCAATAAGATTGACATTTTCAAACTTGAGTTTCCCAGCCTGAACAGTCCCTGAACCCAACACCTTACCTTTTGAACCATTACCAAAGGATATATCACCCTATCCATGAGCTAAGAAGTCTAGAAGAAGGGCTCTACATCATGTCATGTGCTTGGAGCCTCCACTATCTACATACCAAAGGCTATCTAAGCAAACAGTAGCTCCCTGCACATCAGTAATGGATCAGTTTTGGTGAGTGTCCAAAGCCAAGTTGGCTTTGGATGAGTCCACAGACTTTTCAGCCTCAAGCTTAGGAAGGTGATCAGTGGTTTGAACTACTTTTTGAATCAAGTTCAACAACTGTTGCTGACCATTTGCCAGTTCTTGGATCACTTCCTGACAGATGATAGTAACCATAGGGATTTCTGTTCACTCTTGGTTTAGAAGGCCTCTTAGGTTCTTCATAAACATGTAACAGATTATGACAGGGTGGTTGTCCATATCCTCTTGGGTACTTGTTGGTGGGTGGAGCATCTGTTACTTGAACATCCCTGGAAGCAGATGTTTCTAGACTTTTGGTAACAGATGTTTTGGACTGGAGTAAAAGTCTGTTTGGGTTTTCCTTTTGAAGTACTCACCACTTGACTTGCAAGAGTTTTAGCCTTGTACTCTTGTATTTTGACATCAAAATTTTTGAGATACAGACACTCTTTGGTTTTGTGATTCTTTTTACCACATATTGAGCATGTGGTCTTAGAATCACACACACTTGTTCCTTTATTGATTTCATATGCTTTTAGAAGAAAACAGTTTTTAGTAACATGATTCTTCTTTTCACAGAAATCACAAAACAAGTGGACAGACTTTTCTTTCTTTTTCCCTTTTTCAGCCTTCTTTTCAACAAATGTTTGATCATCTGCTGGAAGGTCTATCAACGGAATGACCTTTGCCTATGGTGCTTTCTTACCATCAGGGGTTTTGAAGTCAACTGGTTTGAAGTTTTCAAGAGTACCACACTCATCAGACCAAGTAGGTTTAAATTCATATTTTTCAAGTTCAGTGAATGATGAGGAACCTTCTGGTTATTCAAGAACAATTTTCTTGCCATTAGGTTCAGTGATTTTAATCTCTTGATCCTTCAAATTAGTTGGTACTACCTCAACTAACTATTGTTCCCTTTTGTCAGTGTTTTCAAAAGCTGGAGTAGTGGTTTCAAAACCAAAATCAAACTTCACATGACTTTTGGTTTGTTTGTTGAGGAGCATCTCAAAATCTTTGCATGATTCCACCCATTTTTCACATTCAACTTGGGTGGCCTCAAGCTCCTTTTTACAGCTATGATATTTAGTTATCATAGTTTGGAGCTGGTCTTTGGTTATAGTTGCTTCATGTTTTAAGCTGCTTATTTCAGATTCTTTTTCAGTCAATTTTGATTTTAACTCTTTTGAAAGTTTTTCAAATTGAACTTCATCATCTAAAATGTTCTTCCTAAGGTTTTCATTCACCTCTTTAATGTTAGCAAATGCTATTATACATTTGTCTGAACACGGATCTTTTAGGATTTAAGGAGATACCTTAACAGCAGCCATCAATGCACAATCACACTTGCACTCACAATCATCAGATGCACCCTAAGGATCCGAGAGATTCACAACCTCTTCTTCAGATTTTGTATCTGCAATTACTTCATCAACAATATCATCAGTCATAACATCAGATCCAGTTACCACATCCTCATATTCAACCTCTTCAACCATAGCCAAGAAACAAAAATTTTCTGGTTCATTTTCAGCTTTGGCTACAAGAGCAAAATTTTCATCTGCTAGCTCATCTGGTAGACTGCTCCAATCAACAAAGCCTTGTGTGAAGAAACTCTGTTGACTGTTCTCTGCAGGGGCATTGGGTGGAGCAGCAATCATTGGCACTTGTGCCTGAGCAACAGGTGTTTGCACATAGTGGATTTGAGAAACAGTGGTTTGGACATACTGGATAGGAACAGTGGTTGAGGACTGTGCAAAATGAGCAGTGTTTTGCACATTTGGTCCAAGGGTATTATGGGAAACTTGATAAGTGTTGGTCTGTGGCCTTTGATTTGGATAGGTAATCATAGGTGTACCATGTTGGCTCCTACATTCCCTAGCAAAATGACCAAGTCTATGACATTTATAACACTTAATCTTTGATTTATCCAACCCCACTTTTGACCTGCCAGTCAACCCTGGAAACCTTCTTCCAGTTTTCTTGTAAAAATTGTTAGTTCTTACACTGAGCAGAGCCAATTGGTGCATAATGTCCATCTCTTCCAAATCATCAGGGTCAAAATACTTTAGGTGTGATACCCCGTAATTTCAGATTCTCACTTTAACTAAACTATAGTTACATTCCTTGCATTCTACTTAACTAGGGTTAGCTAGATAGGACACACGTTGCACACTTATAGGTAATAACTGCATGAAGTGGTAATTCGGGGAATTACCATACTGTATACATGATTAGTGAACCTCAGACGTTGGTGAACAATGAAGTTAAATAATTGTGATTTAATTTGGCTGAGATTGATTGCAATTACGTGCTTTTATGATACTCTGTGAAACTATGTGCAAACTGTATGTGATTACGTGAACTTAAACCGAATACGTTAATAAAAACCATAATGGATGGACCATTAGGATGGTTGGGGTCTTAAAACACGGGGTTGCGCCTGGTATGGCCCAAAATAAGGAAAACATCAAAGAAAACAAGCTATACAACAAACTGGGCCACTCAAAACGGATTAAACCATTCCGAACGGCCATTCACAATTCCGAACGGGTGTTCACAATTCCGAACAGGTGTTCGGAACACGCTGGCGTGGTTAAACCGCCTTAAACTACTATTTAAGCAACCTTACGCCTCTTTTATCTCCTAAACTCAAACCCTAATCGCCCCTACTGCCCTATTTACGATATATTAACCCCTAAACACCTGCTAAGGCGCAAGAACATCAATCGGGAAGCTTCAAGAGCATTCGGTTGATTGTTTCGAAGAGCTTGCGGTATAATCCTTAATCTATTATGCTTTAGTCTTCTTAATATGTTATAAAAACCTTATAACTAAGTTTGTCCAGGTCTGTAACCTTTTTATAAAGATTAAAACTTGAAGTTTATAAAGATTTAACGGGTTAAACATGATCCTATGCGATTAGTGATATGATAGGTTACTTGTTGCGCAAGTTTGTGATGTTTTGATCATTAGGGTTTATGATTTAGCATGTGTTATGATAGGTTCTAATCATGCTAGGTCTTATGAATGTTTTGTGATGATTATTGATTGTGGTTGATCGATTATACGCACACGTGAGTCGTTTAAAAAAGAGTTTATGCATGATTAAAATTTGGACAGAATATTTAGGTCAACTTTTAGGGTCTGTTACATGACTTAAACATGATGGTTTTGATGATTTCTTTGCATGGTTGTATTATACCTGGTCTTAGCTTTTCATAATGGGTAAAATCGAGTGATTTGGACGTCGTTTGAATAGTTTTTGAAATTTTCTTTGAATAAAGGTCATATCAGATTTTCGGATTAACAAACTGAGTCAACTTTAAACCATCATAACTCGAGTTTTACAAAGAATTAAGTTATGAAATTTTTACAGTAGATTAACATTGGAATAATTTGGCTTTTCCAAGTAGATTCATCCCGTTTGGATGAATACACAATTTTTGGGAATTTTTCTACTAACCTGACCTGTTGTAGAAACTTTCCGGACATACCTGTGATGTACGATTTTTCATAATTTTTGTGTTTAGTTTTTAGACAAAAAAAATGAGATAACAAAAGAACCTCAAAGAATACTCAATAAAAATTTGGGAGTCTAATTAGTTGATTAAGTATTCTAAATAAATTACTTTTCATGGTGCATAATCTATCCTAAAGACACAGATTGTGTATTATGTGTTTATGTGACTAATTGGAATCCGATGTGGTATGTATTTGACATGTACTTGAATGGGCACTTATATGAGACGCATATGAAGTGTAGCACTAATGATAACCAACATATTCGCCAACGGGTCCGTAGGGTTTACTTATGCATGTAGAATCACTAGGTGTCACTTACACGATTTTGACATTTAAACGTCTTGGACAAACGGGTTATATGGTGTAATGGTATTACACATATACTTACTTAGTGACACATATACTAGGGAGTCGGTAGCACACCCTACTTTGGAGTTTGGATTTATTTGCTTGCATACTAAGGTGAGTTTCACTACTCTTTTCTCTAAAGCATGCGTCTCGGGTTTGAGACAACGTACTTAACTTTTTCTAGTCCGGTTTGGGACTACTTACACATCCCGGGTTGGGATGACATGACTCCTTGTGTGGGTCGGGTTTTGAATCCTTGTGTGGGTCGGGGTTTTTGCTAGTTCGCAAACTGTGTCCTTGTTGAACTAAACCAACACTATCACTGTAAGTCCTTCACATACCGAATGAGTTGCCGAGTTATGGCAAGCGGGTTATTAGTTGATAGCGCTATTAGGTTTGACAAACCTCACACCGGCTCGGGGGAGTGCGGGAGTGAACTATAACTTAGCCGATTATCATTGTTGATAGGCAATGATGCAAGGCAAACTGCTCACATTTGTGACAACACGTACATTAGCAGTTCGGTATATCGGTGTTAGTTATCATGAATGGGTTAGCTACCCTTGGCATGCGATGAACTAGTGGTTACACGGTTTTTGGAACCAACTTAATTACTTACGCTTTTACTTGGTTACGTGGTTTTGAAAACCAGCGCATTTACTTACTCACCTTCTTTACTTTGTGAACTCACCAACATTATTTGTTGACCCACAATATACATGCTTTTGCAGGTAGTTAGCTTCCGGTGCCACGATTAGAAAGCACTGCACACTTCACTGCATTTGGGGTCTTGGGCATACACCTAAATTACATATTATGCTTTTACGTTTTCTTTCATATGGTTTTAATTTGGGCGCGTTGTTTTGCGCATGGTTTTAAAAGGTTTAAATTTGGTTTACGCTTCCGCAGCTTAACTAAACTTGGTTTTTGAAAACGAACTAAATGGTTTGGGCATTTAGAGTTCGTTCATATGACTTATGGCTATGGGATCCTGGTATGTCATGCGCCTCACGGTATAAACCCCGCAGTGGAAATTTGAGGGTGTGACATCATCATACTCAAAGGAAATGTTATCAGATGCGTGTATATCACCACCACTTGCTGTAAAAGCATAGTTTGGTGAATAAGAATCAGAGTTAAAACCTGAGTTAAAACCTGAAGTTATGTCAATGAAATGATCATAACTCTTTTCCTTATTATTACCAGGCACCTCATCATGACCCAAAAGTGTTGTATTACCAAATACATAATCATCACACACTTTTCCAGAGTCTTGGAGCTTCTTTTTCTAGGTAAGCTCTCTCTCATAGGTCAAGAGCTTACCATGAAGCTGGGTCAGTGATAGGTCCTTAAATCCAATTGAGTTTCTCATAACTATAGCAATAGTGTCCCATTTGTCTGGTAATGATCTTAAAAACCTATGGTTCAAATTTGAATTTGGGTAAGTTAGACCAACCATTTTTAGTTCACTAATGAGACAGCTAAACCTCTCAAATTGTTGAGTTAATGACTCTCCTTTTACATGATTGAATGTTTCATATTGTTGGTTAAGTATTTCACGGTTGTTTTCAATAACCTCTTCAGTCCCACCAAATTGTTCTTTCAGTGCATCCCACAACTCCTTTGCACTGTTACAGTGTAACAGCCCAACATATATATCATTGGGTAGAGCCATGGCCACAATACTGAAGGTTTTAGCATCTAACTCAATTTTCTGAAAATCCTGGTCGGGGTAGTTTTCAAGTTTCTTAGGCTCTTGAACCTTTGGATCTTCAGTACTCGGCACCATCGGAACATATGGTCCGAAGATAACTGACTTCCAACATCTAGTGTTCTGTTGGGCTAGAACATGGCTCATCCGAAGTTGCCAGATATTGTATTCAGATCTGACAAGTATTGGTGGCTTGTTGTTCGTGCCAATGTTGTGTGGATTGTGATTGATTGAAGCCATTCTCTGATTGTTTCAAAAACAAAGTCTGATTAAAAACTGTTGTGTTAGGACAAAAAGGATTGGTGAAACCACTTTTGTAAACCTTAGTCTAATTCACTTCTGTCAAAATATCCTAAGTATAGAACTACTGAAGAAAGAAGACTAAAAGTACTGAAGAAGGATTCAACAAGTACTGAAGAAGAAGTATCAGAAGTTCTGAAGTCTAACCAGACAGTTCACTGAAGAACTACTTAAGACAAACTACTCATCAGTAGTTTGTCATTCATCAGCTCTTGTAAAGAATCTTTCTCACCGACTTATGTTTCAGTAGTTTATTAGTTTAGTATTACTTTATCTTTTTGTACAAGTTCCAAGAATGCAACTTGTTTCTGACTTGCTTTTTGGCAAGGTTCATGCATATGTAAAGTCTATAAATAGATGGGTTCAGCCCTCTGTTTTAGACATTGATTTTGATATATACAGAAATCCTTCAAAGCTTATTATTGTTTTTATTGTTCTTTCCATTTCATTTACTGAGAATCTGTTTAAGTATTCATTCTCATTCATACTTAGATTCTCATTAAATACTTGTCTTTAGTTTTCAAACATCTAGGGGGAGTAATAACTCCTGTTGATAGTGTAACTTTACTTATTTCCGGTGTGCAAATCTGATTGAACTTGCTAAACACATAAGTGTTCACTAGCAAGCAATACATCAAGAGCATTATTGATCCAACAATTGGTATCAGAGCTTTGGTTTATCTGATCACATATCAATCTAACACATTGAGAATCAGACACAGGCTCTTATTGATATTCAATAAAGGATTAAAAGTTCACTTTATCAAACATCCATCACTTTAAGAGATATTTGACAAATCAATACTCTTTAAAATGGATCCTCATAATACTGGTTCTGCCAATAAACCTGCTATGCTAGTAAGAAATGAGTACAATATCTGGCAAAGGAGAATGGCACATACATTATCACAGACCAACACTAGTTGCTGGAAATCTGTGATATATGGTCCTCACAAACCAGTAAATATCAATCTTGAAACTAAAGAAGAAATACCAAAAGACCCAAAAGACTATACAGATGATGATTTCCTAAAATTTGAGCTTGATGCTAAAGCTTTCTCTATGTTGGCAATGGCACTCCCAAATGAAATCTACTCTGGACTATTACATTGTGATAGTGTCAAAGAACTTTGGGACTGCCTAAAAGAACAGTTTGGAGGAACTGAAGAGGTGATTGCCAATACTAGAGAAATCCTGGCTCAACAGTATGAAACTTTTGCTCACATTAATGGGGAAACTTTAACTCAACAATTTGAAAGACTCTCCTCATTAATATCTGAGCTAAAATTAAATAGTCAGACCTATACAACTGTATCTATGCTTCATAGATTTTTATGGTCTTTACCAGAAAAATGGGAAACATATTCTATAGTCTTAAGATCTTCACCAGACTTTAGCTCCCCCACTCTTACAAAATTACATGGGAGATTATTAACTTTTGAAAGAGAAATCGATCAAAAGAAGAAATTACAAAGTTTTGGTAAAACTGCTAATGGTACAGCACTATTGGGACAAGATTCACCTACTTGTTCAAATAGTTTTGGATCTTTTGACCACATTGACATAACTGCTGGGATCTCATCTGAAAGATCATTCCCAGGTTATGACAATGAAGAAAACAGTCAAAATGCTGATAACATATGTTTTATCATGGATGATTTAAAAAATTTCAGCAATGATGACTTAGAAGAAATGGACATCTTACACCAACTGGCCATGTTAAGTATCAAAACAAACAAATTTTACAAAAGGTCAGGAAGGAAATTTCCAGGACTTAACAGTTCTACAAAATTGGTTTTGACAAATCTAAACTTAGATGTCACAAGTGTCAGAAGTTGGGACACTTTGCTAGAGAGTGTAGAAGCTCCAGCTACAACCAATCTCAGTCTGGAAATCTGTATAACCCTAGTTATAATAGGAATAATAAAACACAGGGGAGTGCACATTTTGTACAGGCACAAGCTCCACAAATCCAATATGTGCCACAAGTACAATATGTACAGATGCCTGCTCAACAGATGCAGAGCCAACAATCAATCCCTCCCATTCCAGCTACTCAACAACCTCCACAGACTCAGCAACCCTCACAACAAAGCTTGTTCACCTCAGGGTATGTTGACTGGAGCAGTCTTCCTTTTGACACTACAGAGTGTAATCCTGATGCAGACAACAAAATGTTTGACATCAACTGGGGAGAACTTGATAATGGCAGAAAGAATTTTGCCTTAATGGCATTTGAGGGTTGCACCTCAAAAACTGCCCTGTCTCAGGTATCAAAAGAATCTTTAACAAAACTTTGTTCAACTTCATGTAAAGAATCTTTTGCTCTCATAAGAAAGACCAATGTGCACTTACAAGGCAAAGCAAATGACTCTGAGAGAAAATTCACTCACATGAAATGTGATTTAGAAAGAAAACTTGCTGCAAAGGCAAAAGAAAATTCTAAATTAACTAACAATGCTATTGAAACCCAAGCACAACTTAAAATCATGGTTGATGACCTAGGAAATGTCAGAAAAGAGCTTGCTGACACCAAGGTCACTTGTGAAAAATGGGTAGAATCTTGTAAGGGGTACCAACTGTTGCTAAACAAACAAAGTGCTTCAAATGTTAGGTTTGGCATAGGGTACAATCACACTGAAACACCAACAGATTTCCCCCCCAAAACTAATGAAGATGGGAGAAAAATTGTTTCAGATGAAACTTCTGAAGAGAAAGAATGCACATCTTTCCATGAAAACTTTCTAAAAACTCACAAAGAAAGTTCTTCAGAAGTACTGATAAAATCTGACCTTAAACCATCTGTAGTTTCATCTACATCAGGAGTTGAGTACCTGAAAACTACTGATGACCTAAAACCAATAAAAACAGTTAGAAATTTGCCTTTAAATGAAAAAGAAAAGGCAAAAGAATGTGAAATCTGTGGTTTGTTTAACCACAAGACAGAATTTTGCAGATATGAAAAAGGAATCCAGTACAACAAGAAAATTTCACAACTGGTTGTGGGAAAACAAATCAAAAATGATTTTAAAGAAACTTTTTCTCCCAGGAAACAACAACCAGCAAACTCCTTTTCTCAGAAAAAGATGAAATCTCAACAAAAATCTTTTTCTCAAAATTTTCTTTCAGTAGTTAGACTTACATCATCAGCAGTTTCACAAACTGCTGAGATAAAAGATCTCATGAACATGGTACAACTACTGATGAAGGGTTGATGGTGGTCCTTAAAAGGATACCACCATTGCTCTTAATGAAAAATCCATTGCCAAAAAGACATGGATTCCTCAACCTGGTCAAGAACAAACTGTTAATGTTCTCAAGAGCAAACCCAAAGCCAAACTGGCCTGGGTTCCTAAATCTAACTAATTTGCTACTTTGTGCAGAGGGTTTCCAGAGGCTTAAATAACATTTGGTATGTGGACAGTGGAGGCTCAATGCACATGACACGATGTAGATACCTGATAAACAATTTTATCAGTCAAAGAGAATGATCTGTATCCTTTGGGAACAATGCCAAGGGATATGTGCTAGGACATGGCAATGTCTCCTCTGGGAAAATACAGTTTGACAAGGTCAATCTGGTTGAAAACCTTGAGTACAACTAGCTAAGTGTGTCTCAAATGTGTGATAAAGGATATTCTTCCTTCTTCACAAAGACAACAGGCAAGATCATATCACCAGAAGGCCAGAAGTTGATAGAGAAGATCAGTGAAGATCATACTTTGTTGATAGCCAAAAGATGTGGCAATGTCTATGCAGTGGACATTGAAAAGGACAAAGTACTGAACAACACTGTCTGTTTCTTCTTAAAGGCATCAACTTCAAAGACTGATCTCTGGCACAGGAGACTTAGCCATGTGAACTTTAAGACCATAAATAAAGTCACAAAAATGGGCTTGGTCAGAGGTCTACCTTTGAAAGTATACCAGTGTCAAGAACACTGTGTATCCTGTTTAAAGGGAAAGCAGCATAAGTCCTCCTATAAGTCTGTTGAAGAATCAAAAACTACTGCATGTCTTCAACTACTCCATATGGACTTATTTGGGCCTGTAAAAATCATGAGCCTTGGTAAGAAGAAGTACTGCTTGGTCATCATTGATGACTATTCAAGATTCACATGGGTATTCTTCTTATTTTCCAAGGATGGGGCAGCTGAAATCATCAAGTTCTTCATTCTACAAGTAGAGAAACAATATTCTCTATCTGTCAAAGCCATTAGAAGTGATAATGTGACAGAGTTCAGGAACAAAACTCTGGATGAATTCTGTTTATCTAAAGGGATTATTAGACAATTCAGTGTTACCAGAACTCCTGAACAAAATGGTGTGGTAGAAAGGAAGAACAGAACTTTAATTGAAGCAGCAAGAACAATGTTAGCTGAATCAGGCCTACCATTGTATTTCTGGGCTGAAGCAATTAACACTGCATGTTATGTTCAAAATAGAGTCCTTGTCAACAAGAGACACTCCAAGACTGCCTATGAAGTTCTTCATGGCATAAAGCCCCTTATCTCCTTTTTTAGGGCTTTTGGATGTCAATGTTTCATTCTAAACATTAAAGACTCTATTTCAAAGTTTGTTGCTAAAGTTGATTCTGGTTATTTTCTTGGTTACTCTTCCACTAGAAAAGCCTACAAGGTTTTTAACTCAAGAACCAAGATAGTAGAAGAAACACTGAATGTCAAGTTCAATGAGTCAAAACACACTCTTATTCCAGCACATCCTGCTGAACTTTTTGACCTTGACAGCTTCTATTTCGGACCTGAAAAGACTGTTACTTCATCTAAACCTACTTATTATGGTGATCAGAGGTTTGATGATGAGGATCCAGCACCATGGACTCCTAATACAGTCATTAAGTCAACTTTCAAACCATCAGAAGTTTCACAAACTTCTGATTCAACAATTGCTGATGTACAAATTCAAACATCTGCTTCAGCTCCTACAACTACTGAAGATGTTCAAACAGCTGAACCAGATATTATTAACCTCAGTGGTTTGTTTGATGAAGTACAAGATCCACCTACACCTATCAGTGGTTTACAACAACTGATTGAACACAAAGATCATCCACTTGAACAAATCATGGGTGATATTGCATCAGGTGTTCTCACAAGAAACCGGCTTTCCAACTTTTGCTTCTTCTCAGCATTCATTTCTCAGTTGGAACCTAAAAAGTACTAAGAAGCCCTCAAAGACAACAATTGGGTGCAAGCAATGCAAGATGAGTTGCTTCAATTCAAAAAGCAACAGGTTTAGGAAATCTGTCCCTTACCACCAAACAAGCAACCAATTGGCACAAGATGGGTTTTTAGGAACAAACAAGATGAGGCTGGTATGATTATAAAGAACAAGGCAAGACTGGTAGTACAAGGCTACTCTTAAGAAGAAGGAATTGATTATGATGAAACCTTTGCTCCAGTTGCAAGCCTTGAAGCCATCAGGTTATTTCTGTCCTATGCCATTTCCAACAAAATTAAAGTTTTTCAAATGGACGTTAAAAGTGCATTTTTGTATGGAAAAATCAAAGAGGAAGTATATGTCTGTCAGCCACCTGGGTTTGAGGATCCTTCTCATCCAGAGTGGGTGTACAAGCTAGACAAAGCTCTTTATGGGCTAAAACAGGCTACAAGAGCCTGGTATGAAACACTTTCTAACTTTTTGCTCAAAAATAACTTCACAAGAGGCTCCATTGATAAAACTCTTTTCATTAAAACTGTTGGAAATCATGTCTTACTTGTTCAAATTTATGTTGATGATATAATATTTGGGTCAACAAATACAAAACTGTGTGATGAATTTAAGAAACTCATGCAATCAAAATTTGAGATGAGTACAATAGGAGAACTGCAGTACTTTCTGGGACTGCAGATTGAACAACAAACAAATGGAACATTTATACATCAATCTAAATATGTTAAAGAATTATTGAACAATATTTCTTTACAAGACTGTAAATCATGTTCCACTCCCATGACACCTACTACACAAGTTGAACCAGATGATCAAGGAAAACAGGTTGATCAAACCATGTATAGATGTATGATAGGTTCCCTTTTATATCTAATTGCTTCTAGACCAGATATTATGTTTTCAACATGTGTCTGTGCTAGATATCAATTAGCTCCTAGGGAATCACACCTCATTGCAGTCAAAAGAATCTTCAGATATCTGAAAGGAACTCCTACACTTGGAATTTGGTATCCTGCTTCAAGCAATACCAAGTTATCAGCTTTTTCAGATAGTGACTATGGAGGGTGCAAAATGTCAAGAAAATCAACATCTGGTGGTTGTCAATTCTTGGGAAACTGTCTAGTGTCCTGACAATCAAAGAAACAAACATCTGTTGCAACTTCAATTGCTGAAGCTGAATACATTGCAGCTACAAGTTGTACATCACAGATACAATGGCTCCAATATCAACTTCTTGATTATGGAATCAAAGAGACCAAGACACCACTGCTAGTAGACAGCAAATCTGCCATTAGCATCATTCAAAATCCTGTTCAGTTCTCAAAAACTAAACATATTGAAATCAGGTATCATTTCATAAGGGATTGCTATGAAAAAGGCAAGATTGAAGTGAAGCATGTAACAACAGCTAATCAAATAGCTGACATATTCACTAAACCCCTTGACACATCAACTTTTCAGAAGTTAGTATCCATGCTTGGGATGCTAAATTTGTAAGTGTTTCTTTTTTACTTTTCTGCACATATTTCATTTTTCACTTACATCTGTTTTTAGTCTAAAAACTTCTGAAAAACAAAAAGAGAGAAACTACAGATGAACAAACCATCAATATGGGAATATTTTCTGAAAAATGATTAAATTCTGATAAAATAAACTTCAGAAGTTATGAATAAAGTGTTTATAAAACATTCTCATCAGTTGTTAACAAACTACTGAAGAGAAAATGGGAACTACTAATGATAGTTGTTCTTCATCAGCAGTTTGGTCAATAAGGGTAAATCAGACTTTTCCCACATCAGAAGTTTGACCTAAGGCGGTTATAAACTTCCGATAAACACCTTTTCCAACACTTATCCTTTCAAAAAGCAAAAATCCCCTCCTTCTCTCTCAAAAAGCTCTCAAACCCTTCACCTGCAAAAACACTGTTAGATCCACACACACACAAACCACATGGCTCTAATACTGAAACAGGGACACAATCAAAGAGGCTACTTCGAGAAACATGAAGCCTGGTCCCAATACGACGAAATCATTGATTTAGTCGTTAAATCCCAATACTTTACTGCCCTCACCATTGATCCTCCAATCCACACTGAAACTCTAAATGAGTTTTGGGCAAACGCAGAGACGGTGACAGTGAATGATAAGGTGATCTCCCTCAACTCAACCATCCAAGGGAGAAGAATGGCAATCACACCAGCAACTTTGGGGATTAGACTGGGTCTAGATGATGTTAGTGCCCCAGATCAATTTCCAAACTCTGAAATTCATCTAACCATGACAGAGTGTAGTTACCAAGGTACTCTCTCACATGCTACTATTTTTAAGAAATATTTTGAACCTAAGTACAAACTTCTGTTTCACTATATAATAATGTGTTTGAGTCCAAAAACTGGATCATATGATCAGATGCCCTCTACTTTTCAACCTATTTTTCATTCCATTGTGAATGAAACAAAATTTAGGGCATCAGCACTTTTCTTTAATGAGTTGGTGTTACATCATCTCAATTCTAAAAAGAAGTTTTTGTTGTATCCAAGATTCATTATGCAATGCATAATAAAGGAACTTGGAGAAGAGGTGCTTGTGGGTCAAACAACTGTTTTAAACCCTTTAACCTCACAAGCAACCTCTAGGCACAATAAACTGGCCACCTGGCTAGAAGATGACCAAGGGGAACAAACAACAGTCCCCAAGGAACCCTCATCTTCCAAACCTTCACCCAAAAAGGCCAAGAAACCAAAACAGCAAAAATAAAAT
The DNA here is from genome assembly GCA_028751855.1 of Ambrosia trifida. NCBI lineage: Eukaryota > Viridiplantae > Streptophyta > Magnoliopsida > Asterales > Asteraceae > Ambrosia > Ambrosia trifida. Next base: position 115,842,400 of record CM054130.1, read on the forward strand.
CCACCAGCCTGAAAAGAAAGGCAGTTCAGGAGGTTGAGATGCCTTAACTTGCTAATGTGCAATCTGCACTTGATAAAGATGTGACTGAAACATCCACTCAGTCTCATCCATCTCAAACCCCCACTAGAGCACCAATCACCATCTTATTCAAAACAAAGAAATTTAAGAAAACAATCCCCATAGACGCTTCTTTTGAAACTGCTGAACCCATAAACAAAACTACTGAACCAACACCACAACTTTCTGAACCTGAAGCCCTTGAAATTGCCAAACTTCTCTTTGGGCTGAAAGAGAACATCCCATCAGAACATGTCAATCCACAACAACCACATCAAACAGGGGACATACCTTCAGAACTTGACATGGATGTGGATGTCCATAGCCCTAACCTAAGAGATAAGGATGAACCAGGGTTTCTAAGCCTAAACTTAGAGACTTTAGGTACATTTGAGGCTGCTACTACTCAAATACCACCCAGTGGTGGATCTGAGGATAGAAGTAACATAGCTAAGACCTCATTTGTGGAAACTACTGCTGAAGGCATAACGCCTGAGGTAGGAAATCCTCTAAACCAAGAAAAAGAGGTACATGAGACAACTGAGTTGGGCTCAGCTCATGATGTAACTAATACTGTCTTCATTGATGATGTAATTAGGGATTCAGATGATTCCATTGATTTGGATGATGATTCACACTCCACTAAACATGAATTGACGGCTGCTAGTGAAGGTCCTGCACCTGGTGTATCTAAGCTCAAAGATGTGATACCCCAGGAAAATCCCATATCGGCCGTGGCCAGGAGAGATCCTTGGTTCATAAGTAATCCAAAGCCTTTTAAATCACCAACGCGTTTTGGGGCTTAATGTTAGTGGATGAGAGGAGAATTCCACAGTTAAGCCTTCTCAGGTAGGAGAAATTTCAGGATGGGTGACCTCCTGGGAAGTTTCCACCGGGGCACCCAAAAACAAATCCGTGAGCTCTGGATGGGCAAAGCGGACAATATTGGTGATGAGAGGGGCGGGGTGTTACAGATGGTATCAGAGCCACTCCTGTGCCGTTCGGGATGGTGGGTGCGTACCTCATCAGGGACGATGAGACTCTAACAGGGGGTGAATGTGATACCCCAGGAAAATCCCACATCGGCCGTGGCCAGGAGAGATCCTTGGTTCATAAGTAATGTTTTGCCTCTTAAATCACCAACGCGTTTTGGGGCTTAATGTTAGTGGATGAGAGGAGAACTCCACAGTTAAGCGTGCTCAGGTGGGAGAAATTTCAGGATGGGTGACCTCCTGGGAAGTCTCCACTTGGGCAACCAAAAACAAATTCGTGAGCTCTGGATGGGCAAAGCGGACAATATTGGTGATGAGAGGGGCGGGGCGTTACAGATAATGTGACACCCCAGGAAAATCCCACATCGGCCGTGGCCAGGAGAGATCCTTGGTTCATAAGTAACGTCTTGCCTCTTATATCACCAACGCGCTTTGGGGCTTAATGTTAGTGGATGAGAGGAGAATTCCACAGTTAAGCGTGCTCAGGTGGGAGAAATTTCAGGATGGGTGACCTCCTGGGAAGTTTCCACCGGGGCACCCAAAAACAAATCCGTGAGCTCTGGGTGGGCAAAGCGGACAATATTGGTGGTGAGAGGGGCGGGGTGTTACAAAAGAGCTGGTCACACCAGATCAGGTTAAAGACCACTTGATCCCCGATTCCCCTAAAGTGGCATCTTCTGTACAACATGAAGATCACCCCAAAACACACCCCTCACTAAATATGCCTACACAATTCCCTGGGTCAACAAGCATAGATCTGAACCAACTATGCAGCCCAGATGGTCCCCTATACCAGGTGATGAACAACCTTATTGCCAATCACCTCAAAACTTTCATAGCTGCTTTGGAGCTGTCAACCAAAAACCAATTTGAGGTGATCAAAACCAAGATGAATGATCTGTCCAACAAAATTGACCATAACTCAAGACATATTGCCAAGCTCACTGGTACAACTTCTCAACCTTCTAAACTTCCAGAAGTGGATGAAGCCAAAAAGGGGGAGAAGATTAAGGAACCAAGGGAGTCACTGGATGCCAGAATAAAGGCAAGAGTGGCTCTACAAGAAAGAGAACTCCAAGAGAAAGCCATAAAACAAAGAGAAGATCAACAAATGCTTATCTTTGGAACTGAAGTTGAAGCTGAAACTTCCCAAGGCCATATTGAAGAAACTTCTGATGAAACTTCTGATGATTCAGAAAATACTGAAGACAATCCTTCAGTAGTTGACACTCCTGTCAACACATCAGAAGTTAACACTTCCAACAACCAACAGAAGAGCCTTCCAAACCAACTGAACAACAACAACCAACTCCTTTTCCAAGGCCTACAACTACCACAATGACAGTGCTAAACCCTTCTCCAATCTCAGAATCAAAAGTACTACTTGAGAAGAGTTTAATTGTAGCCCAAAGAAAGGCTAAGGAAGATGAGGTCTGGAATACTTTGGAAGCAAGGGAAGACTTAAGCCTCAATGAAAAGTTACAAGCATATGAAGCAGAGTTGAATAGGCAAGTTGAAACAGAGAGAGTTGCTGAAGAAGACAAAAGACAACAACTGGTGTCCTTTATAACAAAGAACAACAAAACAAAAGCCTTTTCACTCAAAGTGCTCTCTATGGATGAGCTAACCAAAAGAGCTCAACTTGTTGCTGATAAACTTGCAACAGAGATAGACAGAAAAGCCAAGAGAGCTGAGATGATTGAAGAACTGGTAGCAAATGATTATGGTTCAAAAGCCTCAGTGTTAAAATGGAAAGAAGACAGATTATTAGACACTTACAAGAAATACAAGGCTGCAAAGGCTGCAAATCCAGAGAAGTTCAAAACTTCTGAAGTATCAACTTCAGTAGTTAGAACTTCTGGTGTTAAAAGACCAGCTACCAAGAAGAAGAAGACACAAGACAATACAAAGACTGACTTCAAGATGGTACTGCTAGAAGGGAACACAACAGTCCATGGAGACTTTGATATTAAAGAAAAACCTCTCATAACACAATTCAGGGATCCTTCAAATTTTGCTTACCAAATCCAAAAGACTATCACAGACATACTGCACACTAAGGTAGTAACTAAACAACATTTACCCACTTTCAAACTACCTGATGTGATGCAAAAGGAAGATAGAAGTGAATCCCACCTGAGAGTCACTGAAATAGAGAATATCCAACACACAGGAAAATCCCAGGGATCCAGCATGGTTCCCTATGCTTTAGATTTTGACAAGTCTAAAGTAATGATCATCAGATGGTCCTTTACTGATGACAACTCAGTATTAGTGACAAGGAGAGATCTTACAAGCAAGGCCTACAAGTCCATGAATGAACTGAAGAAACTATCAACTCAGGACTTGCTTACAATTCAATATCTGGAACCTCAAAGGGGATCTCTCACTGATGAACAGCTTAATCAATTGAAGAATTCCATGTTCAAGGAGATATGGAAGATTGTGAATGACAGAAGAAGACAATAAAGAATTAGAAAAGGTTTTGGCTTCATCAATCCAGGGGGAGATTGTTAGGACAAAAAGGATTGGTGAAACCACTTTTGTAAACCTTAGTCTAATTCACTTCTGTTAAAATATCCTAAGTATAGAACTACTGAAGAAAGAAGACTAAAAGTACTGAAGAAGGATTCAACAAGTACTGAAGAAGAAGTATCAGAAGTTCTGAATTCTAACCATATAGTTCACTGAAGAACTACTGAAGACAAACTACTCATCAGTAGTTTGTCATTCATCAGCTGTTGTAAAGAATCTTTCTCACCGACTTATGTTTCAGTAGTTTATTAGTTTAGTATTACTTTATCTTTTTGTACAAGTTCCAAGAATGCAACTTGTTGCAACTTGTTTCTGACTTGCTATTTGGCAAGGTTCATGCATATGTAAAGTCAATAAATAGATGGGTTCAACCCTCGGTTTTAGACATTGATTTTGATATATATAGAAATTCTTCAAAGCTTATTATTGTTCTTATTGTTCTTTCCATTTCATTTACTGAGAATCTGTTTAAGTATTCATTCTCATTCAATACTTAGATTTTCATTAAATACTTGTCTTTAGTTTTCAAACATCTAGGGGGAGTAATAACTCCTATTGATAGTGTAACTTTACTTATTTCCGCTGTGCAAATCTGATTGAACTTGCCAAACACATAAGTGGCACTCACATTTGCTTTTGGGTTGGTTTAAGTGTTGCTTGGAAGACTTCCGGTGGGTCTCTCTGCGTGTGACTTGGCCATTACGCCCATTTGTGTCTCCAGGAACCTGATGGTGGAATCGGTTCCTTGAAGCCTTTTGTCTGTGTTGTTGAACTTCTCGTCCATTCGGGCCGCTGATCGGGTTTCGAGTCTGGCGAGCTTTTCATCCACGGACGGGTAATCGTTATTTGAAGGGCTTTGTTGGTTGTTTTGTTGAATGGAGTCGGGTGGTTGCATGGTATTGTTGTTTTTTCACCCGAAGTTTGGATGATCATGCCAGCCAGGATTATAGGTGTTGTTGTGAGGATTGTTTGGCGCGTGGTTCATACCAATGAAGTCAACTTGTTCCACAATGGCCCGAGGAGGAAGACTCTCGTCTTGCGGCTGCAACTCTGCTGCGGTGATGACATTGACTTGTGCTTTGCTCATTTGGTTGAGTCGAGTCGATAGCACCTCGATTTGAGCTTGAAACGAGGTGGTAGAATCAACTTGATAGAGGCCAGTCTTTGATGGCCGGTTTTGAGGGTTGTATCACTGATAATTGTTCACGGCAATTTCTTCGATGAGATCATATGCTTCTTGCTGTCTCTTGTTCCAGAAAATTCCTCCTGCGGTCGCGTTAAGTGTCTGCCTTGCTTGGTTTATTAACCCATTTTAGAAGGTTGAAACTCGTAACCAAATTTCGAGTCCATGATGGGGACATTTCCTCAGCATATCCTTGAATCTTTCCCAGGCCTCGTAGAGTGACTCTCCATCTTCTTGGCAAAAGGTGGTGATGTCATTTCTTAGTTTTGCAGTTTTGGCTAGGAGAAAGTATTTTGAGAGAAACTTTTGGGCAAGGTCGGCCCATGTGGTAATGGAGCCTGCAGGTTGCGAGTTTAGCCATGTTTTGGCTCGGCCCTTTAATGAGAAAGGAAACATGCGAAGTCGGATAGCGTCAGGCGTGACGTTTTGCAACTTGAAAGTATCATAAATTTGAAGGAAATTTGCGATATGAGCATGGGGATCTTCATCGGGTAAACCGTGAAAAGTGCGGTTTTATTGTAGCATGTGGATGACATGGAACTTTATTTCGAAATGGTCGGCATCAACAGTGGGTCTAGCGATGATAGGGCCCAAAGCATTGATGGAAGGTCTAGCAAATCAGAGATGGTTCTATCAACTTGTGCCATTTTTTATTTTTGTTCTTTTCTTCTAGCTTGATAATATCTTTCGGTTTCTTCAAGAGCAGGTATGAGTACGGGCGAGGGACGCAAGTTCATACACTACTCGAGAACCTTTAAGATAAGATTTTTAACAAAAACACTAAGGAAAAGGAAAATAAGTAATTTTTAAGAAAACCTTTCTCTATAACAGTCGTGCCCCCGGTAACGGCGCCAAAAACTTGGTGTGTCTGGTTTTAGTAATTAGAAAGATGTCATTTTTCCCGGTGCCGAAAACTTGATGGGTTAACTCCAAAACATTGGTTTTTGGGGAAAAAACTGATTTTTACTAAACCTTTAAACAAGTTTTAATTTTATAAGTAAACGATAAATACTTAGAAACTAAAACCAACACATAGGCAGAGAACCTGACGTGTATAGTATAGTTTTCTATGGTAAATACCGAGTATCGTATTCCAAAGAACACACTTTCCCCTACTCAACCTTTTATCACATTAACTATCTCTTCCAAAGAACACACTTTCCCCTACTCAACCTTTTATCGCATTAACTAGTCGGGTTTTGAAAAAGAAAATAAAACGGAGGGGTTTTAAAAGAAAATTGGCTTTTGGTGTTTAAAATATAAAGATAAAAATAGTAGGGATAGTAAACATGCACATCTCGGGGACCCTCCGTATAAGTAATCAATTTTATTAATAAAAGTAATATTAAGTTTAATTATTGGTGAGGAGGATACGGGTGAACGGTCCCTTCAGAGTTGGGGATGAGAAAAGAAATATATAAGGGATGACTTTCTGGCAACTCTATGGGTCACGCATAGGGGAAGTGTATGAGTCCTCATAAAGGTGTCTTCGGACTACTGGCCCGTAAGACGACGTTCTCCTGTTGACAATGTGGTTAACCAACTCACACTGCCGTGTAGCTTTTTAGAAAGTTTAAGTCCTGCTTTTTAGGCACTTCCCAAACCACCGCAAAACCACTCATTTAAGCACTGGGTCCTCTAATTTATCTTCTTAAATTAATGTAGAGGCTTAATTCCGACCAGGAACACCTTCCACCTCATTTAGCTTTCGCTTTCCGTACCGAAGGATCTCTCTTATAGTCAGCCTAGGCGGCAGCGTATCATCCATTGATTAATGGTGTTGTACTGACGAGAACTAGATAAAATATCCTTGTTTAATTTATCTTAAAAGTGACAACTTAAATATTTATTGAGCAGGTAAATATAAGTTTGATTTAGTGATTATATGACTTAACAAACTCAACCCATAACCTCCCGAGATGAATGAAACCCTTAACAAAGGTGGAACATAATCCTAAAGGTGTGCAATCCGAATATCATTAGTAGGGAATCCTCCCTTTGCCAAGAAAATAACTCATGCATTTAATAAGAACAAAAAACGTGTCACTCGGATCTGGTCCACTTCAGAAGCCATTGCTTAGAACCCGGTTTGGATATCATAAGCCCGAAGGATCAACCTCGCTACCAGTTTCCTTGCCTTGGATCTAGAGACTACCAGAAGTCGCGCGAACCCCATGATAGTTTGTTTTATTATTTAAGTTAGGGTGGATTTTAAAGGTTTATCAAGTTAATCACTAATTAAGCCTGTCACAAAGATAAACAAACACGAATTAGTTAAGAAAATAAACACACCGAATAACTAAAAATAAACTACTACTAATAATAAAAGTCTACAAATCGAAATAGGTACAGAGAATACTAAATGGATACAACCATGAATGATAATTAACACAAGAACATGGAAACTTATAACTCATAAACAAGCCTTCCACCTCCTTGATCCTATGTATCTAATATGATCCCCACGACCAAGATGATCAAGGTAGCACGAGGCCTAACCTTGGTGGGATCTTAGGATGGCCCTAAGGCCTCCCACTGGACCCCAAGATCTCTGGAAGAAGCTTCGAGGTCGTCCCTAGAAAGCTCTTGAAGGACCAAGAATGAACATGAAATGATTGAGCGGAGCTTGCTATTTATAGAGGTCCCAGACTGTGCACGGGCGTGCAATGCCCCACGTATGTTCTGTTGTAGCAGATCTGCCTCTTCTGTACTTTCTGTCGTACACGGGCGTGCCAGGAGGTGTGCACGGGCGTGCAAGTCGACAAATTGACTTTTCTTGTCTCCCAAGTTGGTTGCTTTGTCTTCTAGTGTGCATGGCTTTCGTGCAAGTGTGCATGGGCGTGCTAGGTCAGTCCCGGGTCAAATTTATCACCGTTTAAGTCCCGAGAAGGACTTTACACGTACTTGGAACATGTTTCGGGTCTCGTATTCTCAGGAATCTCTGGGTTTTAGCTGTTTTTGCCCAAAAATCGTTCATTTTCGGGTTGGAGCTCCAATTTCCTAAAAAAAACACAAACAGTAACGATTTAATAGCTATAATTATCAATGTAAGCTCAATTTTGCCCTATTTTGAGATTATTTATGCATGTTTTATATGTGAAATTTATGACACATCACCAAGTCCCAGGTTCGAGCCCTGGACCATACAGTTTTTCTCATTTCTTTTTTATAAGCCTTAGGTTTGATTTTTGATACATATTTAAATTATTTAATTAATTTAAATATCAATACTACTCAATAATTTTTATAAAATTATCATGGCTTACTAAAACTCAAAAAGTAATATTTATATTTTTTTAGTAAATATAATTATTTAATATTTTTATGTATTATTTTGTTTTTATCATAATTAATTCATTAAAAATCCGATTTTCGTCATTTTAATATCAATTTTTTTTGTAAAATTATTTCTAACCATATAAAAATTTATGACAATTTTATTTATGTAAAAATTATATTTAGCTATTTAAAACTATTTAAATTCATTTAATCTATTTTTTAGCAACTAAAACTCCAATTTAAATGAAAATAAAACAGAAAATAATTTATAAAATTATTTTCCACTTATATAAAGTAGTATCTTTTGTTTTATTTCAAAAACTATATTTTTACACTTTATGCGAATTTAATCCGTATTTATTGTGTTTTTAAACACTTTTAAATCAATACAAAAGTTATAAATTGTGTAATTCTGAAGAAAAAAAACTTCATTTTACCATACCAGAATACAAATTATTTAGAATTTCCATTTTTTTAAATTATATAATTACTCCATTAATTTATACATTTCTTCAATATATACTTACACAAATGTATGTTGTTTAACTGTTTATGAATAACATGTCTTATCATTTACATTATGTATACATCCTTTAATTACTTACATTTATCATTATTTCATTACGAGGTGTTTAATTATTCACGAACTTGATTATTATATCGTCTTGGTTTGATATAATTATTATCTTATATTTTAGTGTATACACCTTTGTTAAATATTAAAAGTGTTTAAACCCAATTATGATTCAATTCAAAATCCCTAGAATACCCAAATCTAGTCTAAAAACCCTAAGTGCCTTTAAATTCCTACATTCTTAGACTTTGTTATATTATCTATGTTGATTCCTCGTGAATCGCCTTGCTAGCTGTTCGTTGCACATTGGATACTTGTTTGCTTGCTAGAGGTGAGTTTACATTGCCTTTTTTACACTATTTTTCTATGTCATTTTGGTACAAAACATATTTACATGAAACTACTTGAGACTAAAACTATACAATTCATTATGTGTGTGCTTATGTGATTCTTTGATACAACATGTCTTAAACAATAGACTAGGTAGACTTAAACATGAGACTTGCGTAATCATTAACTCTGATCAAGCCGACGATAACAATGATAGATCTATTGGGCTGACAACCCCACCCAGGGTCGTTGATCGGGTTTATGGTTAACAAGGGTGATTGAAATCGACAAACTATTGAAACTATAGGTGAACCATATGCTTATGGGAGGGACCACAAAAACTAGTCACATAAGGTTGATTACGTGCCCAGTTACCTTAGTCTTGTTTTCACATGTCGACTTAGAAGAACATTTGACACATGAACTGCAATATGAATTTTGATTGATTTGTGGAAACTAAAACTTTGTATTCTCACCAACTTTTATTTGACCCCCCATCTTTTCCAAACACAACATTTCAGGAAATACTGATGCTTGAAGCCTAATGCTTTCTCACAAGGAATTATTTGGAGTCTCTGTTTTGGATTATTGTTTGATGTACTAGTATTCATTTCAAGACATTTTGTTATGTATTTCAGTTTTTTCAATAAATGATTATTTAAAATTATATTAATTGCTATGAGCTACTGAACAATCGTCCATAAGTGACACCTCGATGTTTCCGCCGTCGGTTGGGTGTTACAACCACCCTTACCTTTACATAAAAAACAAACTATTATCACCACATTTTGTAACAATAATCATATGTGTAGAGTAGGCCTCACATGTAAAACCTTACAAACTCAAGGGGCGTTATAAGAACTACACAAAGGCTGAGTGGTTGGAATGGAGCCACTTGGGGCTTCATTGCACCACATCAGCAATACGTAAATAAAGGGATCCATTACCCTTTCACTTTAACACCATACAATGGAATAAAGTCCCTTTATTTGAAAAAAAAAGTGATTGGTGTAAGTCACATGGCCCCCACTGGATATAGTTGTACCCATCGTTATTGAGCTAGCGAATAAGAGAATGGAGCCAAGAAAATGGGGTGGGGGTGGGGGGCACTATAGGGTGTGTTATATGGTTGAGGCAGGGGCGCTACCCCATACTACCCGACCTAAGACTAGGACTAATTTTTTAACCGAAAACTGAATTATAGAATACCTAAAAACTTGAACTTTAAATAGGTCGCTTATCGGGTCAATTTTTCCTAGCTAAAAACCTGACCCGAAAAAATCGATATCTGAAACCCGAAAAATAAAACCCGAACATTCAATGTCTTATTATTTTAGATGCGTTTAAATTTATAGTCTTTAGTATATGCCCATTAAGTTTTTAAGACCTTAAACGTTACCATATGTTAATATCATATTGTCAAATAATGTATCAAATTTGATAATATTTTTAAGCAACATGATAATTTTTTATGATATTTTGAAAAAGAAAAAACAATTGTTCATATTATATCTAGGGTCAAGTTATACTACACAGTGTAACAAAAATGAGAAGGGTGAGAAGGATACAAAAATACACATTGAATCATGAAATATAACACAATGAGTCACAAAATATAACATAATGCCAATAAATATAATACAATGCTCAGGAAAAATGACACAATGAATCGCAGAAATGAGACACTGACGAAAATAAAGAAAAGACACGATGCAACATAAAAGACATAATGATATGACACAATTCTAAAACTACAAGCTAAAAATTCAAAAAATAAAAAACCTAAAAACTAAGATCGTAGGGTTTGATGAGACAGTTCCAATGCCGCTTGAATGAGGTCACTCGGACTCCGTTTGATACAGTTCCTATGTAAGACCCCCAAATCCAGGTGTCAAACAGTTGGCACTCAAAGACTAAAACCTTATTAATAACTTAAAAGAAGCCTTATTTTATTTCAGAAAATACGCAACGGAATGTCAAAATAAGTTTTTAAGTTTTCCAAACATGGAATTTCCGAAACGGGTCAAAACATATTTATAATGCAAAATAAAATCATAGAAATAATATGAATAAACGTTCAAGCAAAATCACGTAGACGTCTTTTTATTCGACATGTCAACCGCAACTAAGTAGCTCCACTACAAGCCAAGGCGTCCCTTTTATTCTTCAACAAACCTGAAATCAATCTAATATGCATGTAAGTCAGACGAGCTGTGTGAATTCAAGTTTTATAAATTTATGTAAACAAGTAAACTGTCAAAATAAGACTTAACAAATACTTCAACCTCAAAGTTAACAATAAGCGCAATCCGTCTATTTGTTTTCTCCAGGTAACAATCAAAGTCTAGGATAAGCGTAATCCACCTATTTAACCCAAGACTTCAATTCCCAACTACAATAAGAGCATTCCACCTATTTGACACAAAGTACTATCAGGTCTAACTAAACGCATTCCGCCTACTAGACTCAAACCACATTAAGCGCATTCCGCTTATTTGACACAAAACTATACCAAGTCTACATAAGCGCATTCCGCATACTTGACTCAAACCATATTCATAAATCAGAGCAGACATATCACATAACTATCATAGCTTAGTTTATAATATCAAGTAACCGTTATACACAGTCTATTTATATATAATAACACATATAAGATAAACCATGTAACAAACATGACAATATCTGATCTAGCAAGTAAGGTTTCACATACGTGTTCAAGACATGCATATTATCCCAAACGGTTTAAAAACAGTAAAAAGGGAATCATGAATTCACCTGAAATGCGGGAACAGATACTCAACAAGCTAATTGACTGGGAGGCTACCCACATAATCAAGTACCTGCCAAATAATAATTTACATCACACTCTAAACCTATAAGACTCCTATGGTTTCAAAAGGGTCAACCGGGTAACATTGAAATCCCTAATGTAGTTCCTCAATTACACTCCCTAGTATAAAACATGCATATTATCCCAAATGGTTTAAAAACAGTAAAAAGGGAATCATGAATTCACCTAAAATGCGGGAACAGGTACTCAACAAGCTAATTTACTGGGTGGCTACCCACATAATCAAATACCTGCCAAATAATAATTTACATCACACTCTAAACCTAAAAGACTCCTATGGTTTCAAAAGGGTCAGCCGGGGTAACATTGAAATCCGTAGAAAAGTGTAGTTCCTCAATTACACTCCCTAGTATAAAACCATTTTACTTCAGCCCCAAACCTTATTTCTATCTTTAAAACATTAGCTAATATGTTTGGGAGACAATCGGATGTAATGTAACACCCCAACCGATGGCGGAAACATCGGGATGTCACGTATTGATGATTGTTCAGTAGCTCATGGTGAATAATAAATTTCATTAAATAATTTAAATAAGTTACATACAATTGTTCTAAAAATTTGTACATCAAATTGAATAAAACTATACAAACATCTTCAAGCATCAAATCAAATCTTCAAGCAGGTAGAACCTGAAACATGTTAAGTTGAAAATATTTTGGGTCAACAAAAGTTGGTGAGAATTACATAGGTTTTGATAATCGAATAAAATTGTTGTGCAATTCATGTGTCATGGCAATCTAGTCCATATGTGAAAACATACTAGAAGTAAATCGAGTGCATAATCAACCATTGTGACTTGTTGTATTGTGGTACATCCCATACGCTCATGGTTCACTCGTTTATATTGCAGTAACAAACACCCACGCAACCTTTGTAGGAGGCACGTATCCGGGTGGGATTGTCAGTCCAATAGATCTATCAATGTATACCGTTTGGCTGATGAATGTTTATGCTAGAATTGTGCTTACCCTAGTCATGTTCAAGACATAATGCAACATAGAAATACACATAGACACATTGATGATTGAATTGCATAAATATTGTTGTAACATGTTTCACCCCAAAAATGGTGATAAATAGAAAAGGGGCTATGTAAAACTCACCTTAGCAAAATGTTATGTCTCGTAAAAAAAATAGAATATTGTGTTGTGAATGTATGCGAGGCGAATCCCAAAGACTCAACAACGTAGCTAGTCCAAATTGAAGAAAACGAAAAGGAAAGAATATCAAGCTTCCAATTCGCCAATTACAAGAGCTTATAATCAAAGCTTCAATTGTAGAAGTAATAGACTATAGAAGAAAGGTATGAGGGAAAGTTTAATCGGATTGAAACAATCGATTTAGAGGTGCAAAGTATAATGGGTCATAGGTGGGTTTTTATACTAGTTTTGGAGTCAATTAGCCATTAAAATTGGTCAACACCATAAAGTAAGGTTTTATGATGAATTGACTATTTGACTAAGACTTTGACTGTTTGACTAAGACTTTGACTAGGACTTTGACTATTTGACTCAAGGCTTTATTTAAAAAAAAATCTTGTATGTGAAAAAAAAAGAATTTAGAATCATATTATTATTATTATTCTTTATATACATTTATGTATGTATATAAGTTGTGAGTTAGGATAAATAAAGACTTAGGAACATTTGTATAATATTAATGATAAAGGTGTAATAAAAAAAAAAAATATATATATATATAAGGGCTTTTTATGTATTAAAATTTTGGGGAAAATTTTGCGATGTTACAGTCTCCCCTACTTTTAGGAACTTCGTCCCGAAGTTAAAAGAAAAACACCAGGTATTAATTGGTCGACTACCGAAAACCTTGATAAAATTTCTCACTACCTTAACGTACCTGTAAATTCATGATTACGTTCCGGACCGTAATTATCAATTTACCTTACATTAGGGTTTTGCGTCCTTTTATGACTCTACCGATTGTTGAGCAGGTTCGATAGTCTCCACCAGTCGTTGAGCAGGTTGTAGGGCCTCTCCCGACTGTTGGAAAGACATGATGACCTCTACCAATCGTTGAGTAGGTTGTTTGGTAGTCAACTAATTATTGTACAAGTAAGCAAGTATGATTATAGATATAGCAATTAGTTCACATTCAAACAAGCATGCACTCAGATGTTATGATAATACTTGAATTTATTACGTGAATCAAAAAGTGTCAATACATAGAATTAAAAAGTAGACATCATTCAAATGGTGGGGTTTGCTGTTAAGTAGCTGGAGGGTCTTGATCTCGATTTAGTTTAGGGCATCGGTTACGGAAATGATTTGGGTTTCCACATTCATAGCATTGACCATAGTTGTATTTACCAGGACGATTAAGATTAGCAACCTGAGCAGGGTTGGTTGGTGTTAGGGTTTGGGGACTCACGACATGTGTTGACCAGATGGCCATACCTACCACAATTGGTGCACAAGCGACACACTGAAACAGTGGGGTGATGTCGTTTGCATGTGTTACACAATGGAAAGTTTCTTGTTAGAAGCTTGTGTAGTGAGGTTTACATTAGGATCCCTGGTCTTGCGCTTCTGGTTCTCGGTAGTTACCGCGGCCACAATACTTGTTTTCTCGCCTTTCCGAACTAAGGTCCCGTTCTTTATGTGATTTCCATCGCCATTTCCATTTCCATTTCCATTTCCATTGTCGTTCCCATTCATTGGGATGACTTGAGCCAACAAGTTAGAAACCAGAGTTGTGATTTGTTGCGCCATTTGTTGGGAAATAATCGCAGCCAGTTGGGCATCAACACCTTTGTTGTTTTTGTTGTTGTTGTGGTTGGTGTTACTTTCCTCTTGGTTTTCACCACTGTTATTGCGAGTGCTGCGACGTGGAGACATGATCTGTAAGGGACACAATGAAGGTTCAATGTGGCATGAAATGAATGAGGTGATATAAGGAATGTAATCATTTATTCATTAATTAAAACGAATAAACGAAAACGTTGACGTATCAAAGATTCCAGATTCCAACAACATAGTGAAGACATGCTTTAGCCTATAAGTGAACACTCATCCCGAGAATTCCCAGGTAGGCATCCGGGTCCCTCGTCTGATTGGGATATATGCGCAATTCCAGCCTAGACAGAAGACTCAGAATACAGGCGTTCACCCTTCCAGATTGCACGTGTTCGTTATTAAAATCTAGAACTTCGACGAGATCTCAAGGTGGTTCAGGTTAAACCTGAGGATTTTGTCCTATTAGTCTGAGAGTAGATCCAGTGATGGAGAGCAACCTTCTTGTAAGGATGAAAGTAGGGATAAGAAGTAGGAGGGAGATAGAGAATAGCAAGTAAAAGAAGCAAGTACTGGTTAAATCCTATGGTTATAGACTAGATTATTTTTCTAATAACCTAATTCCCTATAACCATGGCTCTGATACCAATCTGTAACACCCCAACCGATGGCGGAAACATCGGGATGTCACGTATTGATGATTGTTCAGTAGCTCATGGTGAATAATAAATTTCATTAAATAATTTAAATAAGTTACATACAATTGTTCTAAAAATTTGTACATCAAATTGAATAAAACTATACAAACATCTTCAAGCATCAAATCAAATCTTCAAGCAGGTAGAACCTGAAACATGTTAAGTTGAAAATATTTTGGGTCAACAAAAGTTGGTGAGAATTACATAGGTTTTGATAATCGAATAAAATTGTTGTGCAATTCATGTGTCATGGCAATCTAGTCCATATGTGAAAACATACTAGAAGTAAATCGAGTGCATAATCAACCATTGTGACTTGTTGTATTGTGGTACATCCCATACGCTCATGGTTCACTCGTTTATATTGCAGTAACAAACACCCACGCAACCTTTGTAGGAGGCACGTATCCGGGTGGGATTGTCAGTCCAATAGATCTATCAATGTATACCGTTTGGCTGATGAATGTTTATGCTAGAATTGTGCTTACCCTAGTCATGTTCAAGACATAATGCAACATAGAAATACACATAGACACATTGATGATTGAATTGCATAAATATTGTTGTAACATGTTTCACCCCAAAAATGGTGATAAATAGAAAAGGGGCTATGTAAAACTCACCTTAGCAAAATGTTATGTCTCGTAAAAAAAATAGAATATTGTGTTGTGAATGTATGCGAGGCGAATCCCAAAGACTCAACAACGTAGCTAGTCCAAATTGAAGAAAACGAAAAGGAAAGAATATCAAGCTTCCAATTCGCCAATTACAAGAGCTTATAATCAAAGCTTCAATTGTAGAAGTAATAGACTATAGAAGAAAGGTATGAGGGAAAGTTTAATCGGATTGAAACAATCGATTTAGAGGTGCAAAGTATAATGGGTCATAGGTGGGTTTTTATACTAGTTTTGGAGTCAATTAGCCATTAAAATTGGTCAACACCATAAAGTAAGGTTTTATGATGAATTGACTATTTGACTAAGACTTTGACTGTTTGACTAAGACTTTGACTAGGACTTTGACTATTTGACTCAAGGCTTTATTTAAAAAAAAATCTTGTATGTGAAAAAAAAAGAATTTAGAATCATATTATTATTATTATTCTTTATATACATTTATGTATGTATATAAGTTGTGAGTTAGGATAAATAAAGACTTAGGAACATTTGTATAATATTAATGATAAAGGTGTAATAAAAAAAAAATATATATATATATATATAAGGGCTTTTTATGTATTAAAATTTTGGGGAAAATTTTGCGATGTTACAGTCTCCCCTACTTTTAGGAACTTCGTCCCGAAGTTAAAAGAAAAACACCAGGTATTAATTGGTCGACTACCGAAAACCTTGATAAAATTTCTCACTACCTTAACGTACCTGTAAATTCATGATTACGTTCCGGACCGTAATTATCAATTTACCTTACATTAGGGTTTTGCGTCCTTTTATGACTATACCGATTGTTGAGCAGGTTCGATAGTCTCCACCAGTCGTTGAGCAGGTTGTAGGGCCTCTCCCGACTGTTGGAAAGACATGATGACCTCTACCAATCGTTGAGTAGGTTGTTTGGTAGTCAACTAATTATTGTACAAGTAAGCAAGTATGATTATAGATATAGCAATTAGTTCACATTCAAACAAGCATGCACTCAGATGTTATGATAATACTTGAATTTATTACGTGAATCAAAAAGTGTCAATACATAGAATTAAAAAGTAGACATCATTCAAATGGTGGGGTTTGCTGTTAAGTAGCTGGAGGGTCTTGATCTCGATTTAGTTTAGGGCATCGGTTACGGAAATGATTTGGGTTTCCACATTCATAGCATTGACCATAGTTGTATTTACCAGGACGATTAAGATTAGCAACCTGAGCAGGGTTGGTTGGTGTTAGGGTTTGGGGACTCACGACATGTGTTGACCAGATGGCCATACCTACCACAATTGGTGCACAAGCGACACACTGAAACAGTGGGGTGATGTCGTTTGCATGTGTTACACAATGGAAAGTTTCTTGTTAGAAGCTTGTGTAGTGAGGTTTACATTAGGATCCCTGGTCTTGCGCTTCTGGTTCTCGGTAGTTACCGCGGCCACAATACTTGTTTTCTCGCCTTTCCGAACTAAGGTCCCGTTCTTTATGTGATTTCCATCGCCATTTCCATTTCCATTTCCATTTCCATTGTCGTTCCCATTCATTGGGATGACTTGAGCCAACAAGTTAGAAACCAGAGTTGTGATTTGTTGCGCCATTTGTTGGGAAATAATCGCAGCCAGTTGGGCATCAACACCTTTGTTGTTTTTGTTGTTGTTGTGGTTGGTGTTACTTTCCTCTTGGTTTTCACCACTGTTATTGCGAGTGCTGCGACGTGGAGACATGATCTGTAAGGGACACAATGAAGGTTCAATGTGGCATGAAATGAATGAGGTGATATAAGGAATGTAATCATTTATTCATTAATTAAAACGAATAAACGAAAACGTTGACGTATCAAAGATTCCAGATTCCAACAACATAGTGAAGACATGCTTTAGCCTATAAGTGAACACTCATCCCGAGAATTCCCAGGTAGGCATCCGGGTCCCTCGTCTGATTGGGATATATGCGCAATGCCAGCCTAGACAGAAGACTCAGAATACAGGCGTTCACCCTTCCAGATTGCACGTGTTCGTTATTAAAATCTAGAACTTCGACGAGATCTCAAGGTGGTTCAGGTTAAACCTGAGGATTTTGTCCTATTAGTCTGAGAGTAGATCCAGTGATGGAGAGCAACCTTCTTGTAAGGATGAAAGTAGGGATAAGAAGTAGGAGGGAGATAGAGAATAGCAAGTAAAAGAAGCAAGTACTGGTTAAATCCTATGGTTATAGACTAGATTATTTTTCTAATAACCTAATTCCCTATAACCATGGCTCTGATACCAATCTGTAACACCCCAACCGATGGCGGAAACATCGGGATGTCACGTATTGATGATTGTTCAGTAGCTCATGGTGAATAATAAATTTCATTAAATAATTTAAATAAGTTACATACAATTGTTCTAAAAATTTGTACATCAAATTGAATAAAACTATACAAACATCTTCAAGCATCAAATCAAATCTTCAAGCAGGTAGAACCTGAAACATGTTAAGTTGAAAATATTTTGGGTCAACAAAAGTTGGTGAGAATTACATAGGTTTTGATAATCGAATAAAATTGTTGTGCAATTCATGTGTCATGGCAATCTAGTCCATATGTGAAAACATACTAGAAGTAAATCGAGTGCATAATCAACCATTGTGACTTGTTGTATTGTGGTACATCCCATACGCTCATGGTTCACTCGTTTATATTGCAGTAACAAACACCCACGCAACCTTTGTAGGAGGCACGTATCCGGGTGGGATTGTCAGTCCAATAGATCTATCAATGTATACCGTTTGGCTGATGAATGTTTATGCTAGAATTGTGCTTACCCTAGTCATGTTCAAGACATAATGCAACATAGAAATACACATAGACACATTGATGATTGAATTGCATAAATATTGTTGTAACATGTTTCACCCCAAAAATGGTGATAAATAGAAAAGGGGCTATGTAAAACTCACCTTAGCAAAATGTTATGTCTCGTAAAAAAAATAGAATATTGTGTTGTGAATGTATGCGAGGCGAATCCCAAAGACTCAACAACGTAGCTAGTCCAAATTGAAGAAAACGAAAAGGAAAGAATATCAAGCTTCCAATTCGCCAATTACAAGAGCTTATAATCAAAGCTTCAATTGTAGAAGTAATAGACTATAGAAGAAAGGTATGAGGGAAAGTTTAATCGGATTGAAACAATCGATTTAGAGGTGCAAAGTATAATGGGTCATAGGTGGGTTTTTATACTAGTTTTGGAGTCAATTAGCCATTAAAATTGGTCAACACCATAAAGTAAGGTTTTATGATGAATTGACTATTTGACTAAGACTTTGACTGTTTGACTAAGACTTTGACTAGGACTTTGACTATTTGACTCAAGGCTTTATTTAAAAAAAAATCTTGTATGTGAAAAAAAAAGAATTTAGAATCATATTATTATTATTATTCTTTATATACATTTATGTATGTATATAAGTTGTGAGTTAGGATAAATAAAGACTTAGGAACATTTGTATAATATTAATGATAAAGGTGTAATAAAAAAAATATATATATATATATATATAAGGGCTTTTTATGTATTAAAATTTTGGGGAAAATTTTGCGATGTTACAGTCTCCCCTACTTTTAGGAACTTCGTCCCGAAGTTAAAAGAAAAACACCAGGTATTAATTGGTCGACTACCGAAAACCTTGATAAAATTTCTCACTACCTTAACGTACCTGTAAATTCATGATTACGTTCCGGACCGTAATTATCAATTTACCTTACATTAGGGTTTTGCGTCCTTTTATGACTATACCGATTGTTGAGCAGGTTCGATAGTCTCCACCAGTCGTTGAGCAGGTTGTAGGGCCTCTCCCGACTGTTGGAAAGACATGATGACCTCTACCAATCGTTGAGTAGGTTGTTTGGTAGTCAACTAATTATTGTACAAGTAAGCAAGTATGATTATAGATATAGCAATTAGTTCACATTCAAACAAGCATGCACTCAGATGTTATGATAATACTTGAATTTATTACGTGAATCAAAAAGTGTCAATACATAGAATTAAAAAGTAGACATCATTCAAATGGTGGGGTTTGCTGTTAAGTAGCTGGAGGGTCTTGATCTCGATTTAGTTTAGGGCATCGGTTACGGAAATGATTTGGGTTTCCACATTCATAGCATTGACCATAGTTGTATTTACCAGGACGATTAAGATTAGCAACCTGAGCAGGGTTGGTTGGTGTTAGGGTTTGGGGACTCACGACATGTGTTGACCAGATGGCCATACCTACCACAATTGGTGCACAAGCGACACACTGAAACAGTGGGGTGATGTCGTTTGCATGTGTTACACAATGGAAAGTTTCTTGTTAGAAGCTTGTGTAGTGAGGTTTACATTAGGATCCCTGGTCTTGCGCTTCTGGTTCTCGGTAGTTACCGCGGCCACAATACTTGTTTTCTCGCCTTTCCGAACTAAGGTCCCGTTCTTTATGTGATTTCCATCGCCATTTCCATTTCCATTTCCATTTCCATTGTCGTTCCCATTCATTGGGATGACTTGAGCCAACAAGTTAGAAACCAGAGTTGTGATTTGTTGCGCCATTTGTTGGGAAATAATCGCAGCCAGTTGGGCATCAACACCTTTGTTGTTTTTGTTGTTGTTGTGGTTGGTGTTACTTTCCTCTTGGTTTTCACCACTGTTATTGCGAGTGCTGCGACGTGGAGACATGATCTGTAAGGGACACAATGAAGGTTCAATGTGGCATGAAATGAATGAGGTGATATAAGGAATGTAATCATTTATTCATTAATTAAAACGAATAAACGAAAACGTTGACGTATCAAAGATTCCAGATTCCAACAACATAGTGAAGACATGCTTTAGCCTATAAGTGAACACTCATCCCGAGAATTCCCAGGTAGGCATCCGGGTCCCTCGTCTGATTGGGATATATGCGCAATGCCAGCCTAGACAGAAGACTCAGAATACAGGCGTTCACCCTTCCAGATTGCACGTGTTCGTTATTAAAATCTAGAACTTCGACGAGATCTCAAGGTGGTTCAGGTTAAACCTGAGGATTTTGTCCTATTAGTCTGAGAGTAGATCCAGTGATGGAGAGCAACCTTCTTGTAAGGATGAAAGTAGGGATAAGAAGTAGGAGGGAGATAGAGAATAGCAAGTAAAAGAAGCAAGTACTGGTTAAATCCTATGGTTATAGACTAGATTATTTTTCTAATAACCTAATTCCCTATAACCATGGCTCTGATACCAATCTGTAACACCCCAACCGATGGCGGAAACATCGGGATGTCACGTATTGATGATTGTTCAGTAGCTCATGGTGAATAATAAATTTCATTAAATAATTTAAATAAGTTACATACAATTGTTCTAAAAATTTGTACATCAAATTGAATAAAACTATACAAACATCTTCAAGCATCAAATCAAATCTTCAAGCAGGTAGAACCTGAAACATGTTAAGTTGAAAATATTTTGGGTCAACAAAAGTTGGTGAGAATTACATAGGTTTTGATAATCGAATAAAATTGTTGTGCAATTCATGTGTCATGGCAATCTAGTCCATATGTGAAAACATACTAGAAGTAAATCGAGTGCATAATCAACCATTGTGACTTGTTGTATTGTGGTACATCCCATACGCTCATGGTTCACTCGTTTATATTGCAGTAACAAACACCCACGCAACCTTTGTAGGAGGCACGTATCCGGGTGGGATTGTCAGTCCAATAGATCTATCAATGTATACCGTTTGGCTGATGAATGTTTATGCTAGAATTGTGCTTACCCTAGTCATGTTCAAGACATAATGCAACATAGAAATACACATAGACACATTGATGATTGAATTGCATAAATATTGTTGTAACATGTTTCACCCCAAAAATGGTGATAAATAGAAAAGGGGCTATGTAAAACTCACCTTAGCAAAATGTTATGTCTCGTAAAAAAAATAGAATATTGTGTTGTGAATGTATGCGAGGCGAATCCCAAAGACTCAACAACGTAGCTAGTCCAAATTGAAGAAAACGAAAAGGAAAGAATATCAAGCTTCCAATTCGCCAATTACAAGAGCTTATAATCAAAGCTTCAATTGTAGAAGTAATAGACTATAGAAGAAAGGTATGAGGGAAAGTTTAATCGGATTGAAACAATCGATTTAGAGGTGCAAAGTATAATGGGTCATAGGTGGGTTTTTATACTAGTTTTGGAGTCAATTAGCCATTAAAATTGGTCAACACCATAAAGTAAGGTTTTATGATGAATTGACTATTTGACTAAGACTTTGACTGTTTGACTAAGACTTTGACTAGGACTTTGACTATTTGACTCAAGGCTTTATTTAAAAAAAAATCTTGTATGTGAAAAAAAAAGAATTTAGAATCATATTATTATTATTATTCTTTATATACATTTATGTATGTATATAAGTTGTGAGTTAGGATAAATAAAGACTTAGGAACATTTGTATAATATTAATGATAAAGGTGTAATAAAAAAAAAATATATATATATATATATAAGGGCTTTTTATGTATTAAAATTTTGGGGAAAATTTTGCGATGTTACAGTCTCCCCTACTTTTAGGAACTTCGTCCCGAAGTTAAAAGAAAAACACCAGGTATTAATTGGTCGACTACCGAAAACCTTGATAAAATTTCTCACTACCTTAACGTACCTGTAAATTCATGATTACGTTCCGGACCGTAATTATCAATTTACCTTACATTAGGGTTTTGCGTCCTTTTATGACTATACCGATTGTTGAGCAGGTTCGATAGTCTCCACCAGTCGTTGAGCAGGTTGTAGGGCCTCTCCCGACTGTTGGAAAGACATGATGACCTCTACCAATCGTTGAGTAGGTTGTTTGGTAGTCAACTAATTATTGTACAAGTAAGCAAGTATGATTATAGATATAGCAATTAGTTCACATTCAAACAAGCATGCACTCAGATGTTATGATAATACTTGAATTTATTACGTGAATCAAAAAGTGTCAATACATAGAATTAAAAAGTAGACATCATTCAAATGGTGGGGTTTGCTGTTAAGTAGCTGGAGGGTCTTGATCTCGATTTAGTTTAGGGCATCGGTTACGGAAATGATTTGGGTTTCCACATTCATAGCATTGACCATAGTTGTATTTACCAGGACGATTAAGATTAGCAACCTGAGCAGGGTTGGTTGGTGTTAGGGTTTGGGGACTCACGACATGTGTTGACCAGATGGCCATACCTACCACAATTGGTGCACAAGCGACACACTGAAACAGTGGGGTGATGTCGTTTGCATGTGTTACACAATGGAAAGTTTCTTGTTAGAAGCTTGTGTAGTGAGGTTTACATTAGGATCCCTGGTCTTGCGCTTCTGGTTCTCGGTAGTTACCGCGGCCACAATACTTGTTTTCTCGCCTTTCCGAACTAAGGTCCCGTTCTTTATGTGATTTCCATCGCCATTTCCATTTCCATTTCCATTTCCATTGTCGTTCCCATTCATTGGGATGACTTGAGCCAACAAGTTAGAAACCAGAGTTGTGATTTGTTGCGCCATTTGTTGGGAAATAATCGCAGCCAGTTGGGCATCAACACCTTTGTTGTTTTTGTTGTTGTTGTGGTTGGTGTTACTTTCCTCTTGGTTTTCACCACTGTTATTGCGAGTGCTGCGACGTGGAGACATGATCTGTAAGGGACACAATGAAGGTTCAATGTGGCATGAAATGAATGAGGTGATATAAGGAATGTAATCATTTATTCATTAATTAAAACGAATAAACGAAAACGTTGACGTATCAAAGATTCCAGATTCCAACAACATAGTGAAGACATGCTTTAGCCTATAAGTGAACACTCATCCCGAGAATTCCCAGGTAGGCATCCGGGTCCCTCGTCTGATTGGGATATATGCGCAATTCCAGCCTAGACAGAAGACTCAGAATACAGGCGTTCACCCTTCCAGATTGCACGTGTTCGTTATTAAAATCTAGAACTTCGACGAGATCTCAAGGTGGTTCAGGTTAAACCTGAGGATTTTGTCCTATTAGTCTGAGAGTAGATCCAGTGATGGAGAGCAACCTTCTTGTAAGGATGAAAGTAGGGATAAGAAGTAGGAGGGAGATAGAGAATAGCAAGTAAAAGAAGCAAGTACTGGTTAAATCCTATGGTTATAGACTAGATTATTTTTCTAATAACCTAATTCCCTATAACCATGGCTCTGATACCAATCTGTAACACCCCAACCGATGGCGGAAACATCGGGATGTCACGTATTGATGATTGTTCAGTAGCTCATGGTGAATAATAAATTTCATTAAATAATTTAAATAAGTTACATACAATTGTTCTAAAAATTTGTACATCAAATTGAATAAAACTATACAAACATCTTCAAGCATCAAATCAAATCTTCAAGCAGGTAGAACCTGAAACATGTTAAGTTGAAAATATTTTGGGTCAACAAAAGTTGGTGAGAATTACATAGGTTTTGATAATCGAATAAAATTGTTGTGCAATTCATGTGTCATGGCAATCTAGTCCATATGTGAAAACATACTAGAAGTAAATCGAGTGCATAATCAACCATTGTGACTTGTTGTATTGTGGTACATCCCATACGCTCATGGTTCACTCGTTTATATTGCAGTAACAAACACCCACGCAACCTTTGTAGGAGGCACGTATCCGGGTGGGATTGTCAGTCCAATAGATCTATCAATGTATACCGTTTGGCTGATGAATGTTTATGCTAGAATTGTGCTTACCCTAGTCATGTTCAAGACATAATGCAACATAGAAATACACATAGACACATTGATGATTGAATTGCATAAATATTGTTGTAACATGTTTCACCCCAAAAATGGTGATAAATAGAAAAGGGGCTATGTAAAACTCACCTTAGCAAAATGTTATGTCTCGTAAAAAAAATAGAATATTGTGTTGTGAATGTATGCGAGGCGAATCCCAAAGACTCAACAACGTAGCTAGTCCAAATTGAAGAAAACGAAAAGGAAAGAATATCAAGCTTCCAATTCGCCAATTACAAGAGCTTATAATCAAAGCTTCAATTGTAGAAGTAATAGACTATAGAAGAAAGGTATGAGGGAAAGTTTAATCGGATTGAAACAATCGATTTAGAGGTGCAAAGTATAATGGGTCATAGGTGGGTTTTTATACTAGTTTTGGAGTCAATTAGCCATTAAAATTGGTCAACACCATAAAGTAAGGTTTTATGATGAATTGACTATTTGACTAAGACTTTGACTGTTTGACTAAGACTTTGACTAGGACTTTGACTATTTGACTCAAGGCTTTATTTAAAAAAAAAATCTTGTATGTGAAAAAAAAAAGAATTTAGAATCATATTATTATTATTATTATTATTTATATACATTTATGTATGTATATAAGTTGTGAGTTAGGATAAATAAAGACTTAGGGGCTGTTTGGTAGCCTCTTAATGACTATTCAGAGGCTACCTCTTAATGGTCCGTAGCCTCTTAATGGTTAAGAGGTAACCTGAAGTCTGAATGGTTAAGAGGCAACCGTTAAGATGTTACCTCATAACTGTTCACAATTAAGATTACATCTTAACCATTAAGAGACTATGAATCATTCAGATGTAGCCTCTTAATAGCCATTCAGAGGCTACCAAACAGCCCTTTAGGAACATTTGTATAATATTAATGATAAAGGTGTAATATATATATATATATATATATATATATATATATATATATAAGGGCTTTTTATGTATTAAAATTTTGGGGAAAATTTTGCGATGTTACATGTAAGGCTAACCCATTTTAGTTTAGATATTCACCTTAACCGAGCTAGAATCGTACCAAAGGTGTAACTAACCAATTCAGCCCCTGTTAATCCAAAGTTCATTTGTAACAGTTCCAAAAGTGATTTTAATGATCTAGGACCTGGTTTGGTGACTCAAATGATGACCCATTACTTAAATTACGAAAATCCCTAAAATTGCCAAACCGAAGGCCCTGTTTCACAAAGTAATGCGTCTTTCACCCAATTCAACTTTCACCCAATTCAGCCCTATCATTCAATTAAACCATATTCTATATCACATTTCATCATTAGAAACATTTGGGATCAGATTTGGGTGGTGTGTGCACAACAACAACACATTGTTAAAAATCGTCTCTTTTCTTACATACCGAAAACCCCAATTTTATCATTATTGACCAACGAATTTCTCGACCATCTTAAATTAAAAAACACATTACAACAGGTCCTACTAGGGGTTTATTGGCTGAATTGATCACATAATTGAATATCTAACACATAGAACTCAAAACCCCCCCAAATTCCGAATATTATGAACCCTATCACATTCCCTTCAATTGACCCACCAAACTCTAACCAATGGCTTCCATTTTTTAACATAGGCTTAGTAACATACCTTAGGATGATTTAGAGGCAAAATCCTCAAAAGTTATCCTCCAATCGACCTCCAATTGGATTGATCCAACTATAAACCCTAATAGCAAAATTCACCCAATAATCGATTTTAACCTAACAATTGATCATGAAGTTGCTTAGGGATTGATATACTCACCTTGTGGGATTATTTAGAGTCAAAATCCCCAAAAAGTTACCCTTCAATTAACTTCTAATTGACAAGAGTTGATTTTGAAACCCTAATCGCAAATTAGATCAATATATGATTCTAACATGAACTATCATTAGGGTCACTAGACTAACCTTGTAGGGTGATTTAGAAGCCTTGAAATTTTCGAAAAAAAGAATATGGAGCTGCTATGCATGCGCCGTGAATGAGAGGAAGAGGGAAGGGATTAGGGTTGTGTTATTCTTTCCAAAATTTTACACAATGGCCCCCTCTAATTTGCTCATCTTGAGTCTTGGTCCCAAAGCTATCTCAATGGGTTTTAGAATGTGCCAATGAGCCATCTCAACGAAACTTGATTAGGAATTCAAGACGATTGCACAATTCGAGTCACAAGTCGGGAATTTACGGGTGTTATATCCTATGACTTCTTATTTTTCTTTCACTGTGTATTGATCCTAACCCATTACATCTAAACATGAAAACCGAACAACTCGATCCGAACTAACCCGAATCCAAATTTTTAATGGTTCAGTTATTAGGTCATTTTTGGACAAAATTACAGAAATTAACCTTTATGTTTGGTCAAAATTGAAGGTTCCAACCTTTATGTTCCATTTGCACCCAAATAAACCTTTACCAATTGGTTTTACTATATGTTTCAAACTTTGTAACTAACTACATTAATTTTCTTGGTTAACCCCTCACATGCAAGTCATGTGAGGGCAGTTTAGTCTTTTCACTTCCTATACTTGTTTTAATGATAATAATAAAAAAAGAATTAATTGTTGGCTGCACATAAGAAACCGAGTTTGGCTTTTCCATTATCTTCTTCACAAATATCACAACCATAATCTGCAACTTCATAACAAATCGTTGGTCAACATTATAAATCGTTGGTCAACAATAAAGGCCTGTTACACCTCGCAAAACAAATAAAATAAAAAAAACCATAAACACTTTTTTTTAACATAAACTACCTGTAGATGATATGGCAAAACCATTCAGCGAAGAAGGAGAATGCAGTGTACTTAACGATCGGAGGAACTTTGGGTAACTGTTTGTTTAAATCAGCATTATATTATTTATTGATTATAATGAACAAATATGCAGCAACAAATGATGATTTGATTAGGATTAGGGATGGTTACTTGAGCAGATTGGATGAAGAAATCCAGCATACGTGTTCACACATTGGAACACAGTTCGTTCGTCATGACGACTTTGTTGTGGGAATGATCCAACATGATAACAAACCAACTGATAAACAAAAGGGTAAAAAAAAATAGGATCCAAAATCGAGCGTATTTTACTGCAAAGCAACCACAATGGCAAAGATAGAGGTAAATGAGATACGAATCGATATGGGATTTATTTAGAAATTGACGGCGTCGTCGATGGTAATGATAGTGGTGGTGGTGGTTCTGATTTGACGGTTGGGGTGTTGTAGTGAGGTTGGGGGTGCGTGTGAAGATGTGGTGGTTGTGGTAGGAGGTGCAGTGGCAGTGATGATGCGGTGGTGGTGGTGAGATTAATGAGGTGGTGGTCTGATGAAGAAGAGGGAGAGAATGCCAGGTTCTTTTATCTATGTTTTGTGTATAGCTTAATAATAATAACAGTTGAGGTGAAAAGACCAAACTGCCCTCACATGACTTGCATGTGAGAAGACTTAACCAAGAAAATGAACTGAGTTAGTTATAAAGGTTGGAACCTGTAGCAAAATCAAAAGGTAAAGGTTGTTTTCCGTGCAAATGGAACATAAAAGTTGGAACCTGCAATTTTGGCCAAACATAAAGGTTAATTTATGTAATTTTGTCTTTTTTAATTTTGTTTTATTAAAAAACCTAAACAACCTAAACCCGAAAAACACCTACCTAAGAGTATTCACAATAGTTTCCCCATCCCCCATCCACTCACAACCACATATTACACTAAAGCCCATTACAGTTTCTGTCCCCTCCACTTACAACCACTTTCAACAAATATTAAAAAATAAATATAGTTTTCCCCAAAAGACTTCCAAAGAACCCAAAGTTTACCGATAAACAGTAGATTCCTCATTTTCTTCACTCACAACTACTTCTAACCCCATAAAAAATTTTACGGTTTTGTCTCACACGAATATGAGGGCTCTATTGTGAATACTCTAGATCTTATCAAGCACAAACAAACTAGAGGGGCATGCCATTCGAAGAGGGTGTTTGGGATTGAGTTTCAGAACAACTTATTGACTTATTAGCTTTTCCAAGAAGCCAATCTATATATATATATATATTGCAAAGGGATTAATCCTACATGTCATAATCTTATGCAATCTCTCCTTTGAGAGATGCCACATAAGATGTGATGTGGCAAGTGTAAACCAATTAAAAAAAAAGGAATAAATATGATTTAATCTAATCTATTACAATCTTTTAACCTAATCTATTAAATACCTAATCTACTAAATCTAAATATTAAACCTTTATTATTTTTCCTCTCATGTTTTCTCCCATAACTTTTAAACGTTAATATCTTTTATATACGAGATTTTTTAAAGAAAAAAATTACACCAAATTAACGAGCGTTTTATTATCTTTCCAACGAGTACCATAGTGCTATATAAAAAACGGAGAAAAAAATGACTATTTTTTGTAACCCGACAGGTATTGTGTCGGGTTTGGGATTAGTTTAAAAAAATTGTGGGTTTGGGTCGGGTCTAGGATTAGGTGATACCCGACCCGATTACCGGAAACAACATACCCAAATATCCGAACTATATACCCGATCATATACCCATGAATTTTTTAACGCATCACATAACCCTTAGACTAATGCGTTCGATATTTCAATAATTAACTTTTTTTTTTCTTATTTCATGTTAGTTCTTTTAGAATGATCGATTACAAACTTCCGAATTCATTTTTAATGGCACTAGATTTATACCCCGACGCAGAGATTCGTTTTTTTATATTTCAATATCATATAACTTATGGCAAGATTTGTTTAAAATAATAATAATAATATATTTTATTGTGTCATATTAGATATTTCAACCCAGGACGCTCCCGGGATAAAAACTAGTAAGTCAATAAACTGTTTTTGTAACCCAATAGCACTTTCTGTTTTGACTTTTGGTTTTTGGCTTTTAGGGGTGGAAAAACTGTTTTTGAGAAGTTAGAAATCTTGGCTTTTGGAAAAAAAAAAATTATAAATCCACCACCCATACAACCAATATTCACAATAAGTTAAGTGAAACACTTAAAAAAACAATATATTGACTTTTTGACGTTTATAGTCCGAAAAGCTAATCCAAACCATTTTTTAAAACTCATTTTCAAAAATTTCATAATCCAAACACTTTTACATTCCCAAACTCAATCCCAAACACACGCTTGAATCGCAGCGCCAAAGCATTCCTACGGTCAGATATATATAAATCTGCACATCGACCGCCAAAATCCTCATCAATAATCTGAACTCTCGCACTAAACACGAATCATAAGGTACAACTTGCATTTTCCCTGATATTATTTCGGAATTTTTATTAATTTTAGTCTTCGTGTTGTTGTTTCAGAAGTTGTAACATTAAACCCTAGAGCAAGAGTTGGTTGTTTTTTCTATGTGGCTGTAATGGAGCCTGAGTTTAACCGAATTAATGTAAGTATTCACAACTGACCTTTTGTTGATTCCTCAATTATTTGATGAATTTATTGGCTTATGGAATTAGCTTTCTGTTGATGTTCATGGTTAACTTACTCAGCACAAGTGTTACTTTACCCTAATATGTGTGGACTCTTAGAACCAGTTTTTTTTAGGTTTATGTAATGAGTTTTATTTCCTTACTTGTCCTCTCTCAGTACTAAGAACTTGCATCTTAATTAATTATGAACTATATAATATTATGCTGTCAAATGTCAAGTTTATGTGGATGAACCTAAGCAGTTAATGCGGAAATATATCGGTTATCGGTCGAGTACCGATATTTGATATATCGGTTTTCGCGGTGAGATATCGGTGAGATATCGGCCATTGCAAAATCTATATACATATATTTTTATACATAAATATAAATATTCAAGTTTAGAAACTATATGTAAACAAGTGAAATATGGAGGGGGTTAAATTGGAAAATACCCAAACTTAACAAACCTAATCCCTCACCATATTTAACATCGCATATCATTCTCCTCCTCCTCCTCCATTTACATAGCAGCCACAACAACAAAACATAAACCCTAGCCCCAAATTGGCTTCATCTATTGATGGATTCTTCATATGGGGTTCGATTTTGACCTAAAGAGACGCGTGCAGGTTTGATGTTGGTTAGAATCAAGGTAATAACTAGTTTCCCTAAACTGATTTTGACCTAATTCATTTTTATTTGGGCAAAACCGGTTTTATCGGTGAGATTACCGATATAAAAACTCAGATATCGGCCGATATATCAGTTGTCTCGGCCGATATTATCGGGACCGAGATAACAGCCGAGATTTGATACCGAGATTAGTCCCTGTGGCCGAAAACCGATATATCGGCCGAGATATCAGTTGTCTCGGCCGAGATTAACTGCTTAGGGATGAACACAAGGTTTTGTCCACCTAAAACCTATATCGTTTTTTTTTATTTAATTTGGAACACTTTTGATAACAAGTGTCAAAACGACAAGGGAGTTTTGTAAATACGAAGAAGGTTACACAATTCTAAAAAGGTGTTGATGAATTTTTAGAGGGATGAGAAAATACGGCATATATGGATGGAAGATGTAGACAATCTTCTTAATCTTTTGGTTCTTTGGTCTTTGCTATTTCTTATACACTTATACTCTTTAAGATGAACCTGAATATATTAAAGGAATGGAAGATGTGTTTTTGTTAACCATTTATAAATTACAAACATGTTACCAAATTGGTAATCTTTTTTTTTTTGAACGACCAACAAATCAAACCCAAGCACTCTCAGGGTACCCTTTCGACAAATTCAAGTACTCTAAGAGTACCCGAGTTGTCAAACACCAATTCCGGGGAAAACCCGGTAACCCGCCCGTAGGCACGACGATGAAATTACCGGTAAAACCCGTCTGGCTTAAAAATTGAATCCAGGATCCCCCGGGTCTTCTATCATTGCCCACCAATCTCTATTGACAATCCCCTTTTAATTTATAGATTGTTAAAGAAACACATATTCCATTCCTTTCATAAACATTTCACCTCAGCCTAAGACCCAATTGCTTTTTTCTTTTAAATGAGAGATTTGTAATTATAAAACCTAAGAAGTAACACTATTTGGGCCTATGGACTTTGAACCAAGTTGGAACTTGGAAATTGGCCTATAATCTTTAGCTTTTTTGTGTATCAACCCGTAAATATTGCACTTCAGCTTAAGACCCCAAAATTTGATGTTTTCCGACTAAAAGGCGCAAAATGCACCATTGGCTCTTTGTACCGATTTAAATTCACCAAGAGGCATCAATTTGGGGTCTCAGGCCAAAGTGCAATATTTATGGGCCGATACACAAAAAAAAAGCAAATGGTTATAGGTCATTTCCAAGTTCCAACTTGGTTCAAAGTCCATAGACCCAAATAGTGTTATTTCTTATGTTTTATAGTTACAAATCTCTCACCTAAAACAAAAAGTATTGGGGATTTCTTGTTGTCGGGACCAAAATTGTTTCGTCAATTTACACCGATCGAGACAAAACCCTATTGAGCCGATCAAGGGAGAAGGAAGATAAAACTTATAAACGATCCCAAAGTTCATATGTGGGAAAACGAGCATACCACAACCTTGCTCATTGTAGAATAGTTTGTTTGATCCATTTCACTAGTGTTTTCCACTTTGGTACCCTAAGTAAGTAGTTAATGCGGTAAAATATCGGATATTGGTGAAGGACCGATATTTGAAATATAGGTTATCGTGGTGAGATATGGATGGGATATCGACAATTTTTATATCATGCAAAATCCATACATATAGCAATTTAACACTAACAATTCAATATACTCTCCTACCATTAACTAATTAACCTTTTACAACTTGAAAACACAAACAATTGTAGCAAGTGGGAACATGTTAAGACTTAAAACACTAATATTTAACATTAACAATTAAGACTTAAAATAGTAAGAAAACTAGAAGAAGCAAGGCAAATGGAAGAACTAAATATCGGTCAAATATCAAATATCGGCCAATATCTCCGATAATATCGGTACCGATATTTTGTACCGATATATCGTCCGAGTTAACTACTTAGTTGATACCCTTCTTTATGGATTTTCACAGATTTCTCACTTTTAGTAGGGTGTTAATCTTGGTTTTAAAAAGCGCTAGGCGCACAAAAGCGACGAGGTCTAAGCGCATCGTGCGAAGCGCAAAAAGCGTGGGATTTTCGTACCCGAAGCACACACTAATTATATATATATTTTTAATATATCCCATATATTTTTGATATATCCCATATATATTCTATGAATTTTTAGCTTCATTTACCCAAAATATAGCTATAAATAAGGTTTTTATGTGATTTTACCTATATGTACAAGCCAAAAACACCAAGGTACAACATTTTTATGCATAAAAAATACCCTGTGTACGTGAGGCGCGCGCCTCAGGTGAAAAGCGACTGAAATTTTGACAAAAAAGCACCTGAGGCGCGCGCCTTTGGGAAAAAGGATAGGCGCAAAGCTCTGAGGCGCCCTTTTTAAAATCCAGGTATTAATTAAAATATTAAATACAGTTAGTTCATTTGGATTCGCTTTCGGATCTCCCATGTGCACAGCTTACTTGTCACAAGCATCGCACGGAAAATTTCATTTTGGATTAGAACATATGTTGTCTATAATCATTATCATTAGATAACGATTGAAAAGTTATCGAAGTTTCTTTATTATCGTGTTTACTTAACATTCCATATTTGAGGGAAGGTAGATTTGGTTTTTGATTAGTGGTGAAAGATTTTGTTCTCTAAATTTATGTTAAAAGTGAAGATTTTGGTGCTTCTTCCTTTTGGAGATGTTTTTTATTTTATTCGAATTGTGTTCTTTTAAGTTAAAATTACTGAATTTGATGCATGATTTTGTCCCCATATTCTTATTTATAATTTATTGTATTTGAAACTTACAAACATCTTCAGTTAAACTAAAGGTTGTTGCTAGGATTTTTAGTCAAAAAGTATTGAGTTCACAATGAGAACAATAATATATTACACTAAATCCATGCAATTCTTTGACTTTTGATCTTAGTGTAGATGTAAGTTAACCTAGTTTGCACCCGGAATTGCATTTTTTAATACATTACCTTTTGTTATCTAGTATTGAAATGCGATTGATTACTAATATCTATGTTATGTGGTGACGTTTGTAATAAAAGTAAATTGAGTTGACCTCATCTAACCATTTTTCTCTATGGTTTACATCTAGGACATTTGTAGTGTTCTTAATTCTTGATTATATCAAGAGATTTGTGTGCATCTCTTAGTGCCTTTAATGTTAGTATAACCAGCATTTATCGGTGTTAGAATTGCGCACAGTTTTGTGATAAATTTCACCTCTATCCACTATTAATTTTTGATCTTGCTATATGCATTATGTTCTTTTCAACTAACACAATGAACACTGTGTTTAAGGTTCAGTTACCAGAAGGCGTGGCTCCATTCACACACATTACTCGAAATGAGCGTTCAGGACGAAAGTATGTCATTTCTCGATCATATTATGATTTATGATATTGATAAATTAGTTTGTCTATGACTATGGGATTTTTTTTTTTTTTTTTTTTCATTTTTAGCATTTGTTTTCTTTTAGTATAAATACAACACAATACACAAGCTCATTTTATGATGATATTGTTTTAGAAAAGTAAGGGTTGTGTGAATCCATCCATATGTTTTGAATATTCATATTCATACACAGCTTACTTTTTATTTTTTCCCAGTTTGTTTTGTCTATTTCTTGCTGTTGATGTCTTGTTCTGTACTTCATGCTTGGTACTTGTCAAGTTGGTAATAGATATTACATTCATGGATATATTTAGTAATTTATGCTGCCTGGGAACAATCATGATGCCTTAGTATAATCTATTTCTTAGGCAAACACATGTGTCATTTTGGGTTATGCTTTTATGCTTAATTGCTTAAATTAGTGAAATCAAAAAAATTAGTTTGGGAAAAAAACAGGTCATATTGTTTGAACACATAAAAGTCATCCAAAGGGTATTCTTGCATAAAACCTCCTAAATCGTCGTATTTGAAAATACAGATTATTATTGAAATGAAATAATTTTTCTAATCAGATTTGACAAAGTTATTATAGAAAATTTAAGTGAACTGATAATAGTGTTCATGTCAACATGGCTCATAGCCTCATACTAAAAGTAACAATTTGATCCAAACTCATTTTGACATGTTGCCCAGCTCTGTGTGTGTCTATTTTGCCACCTCCAGTATGTACAATTTTTTTTCTTCCTCTACTATTCTAAATTCATACTTTCTGGTCAAAAGTTATGTTGTTCAGAGCTTTAAGTTGTAGATTTAGATGCAGACACAGCTAGTTTTTTAACAAATCAGCTGTGATTTTGTGGAAAAATGTATCATTTGTGTTTGGACCAGCATTGAAGTTTTTTTCTATTCAAAGATTCTGTATGTGTTTCTAGGCAGATAAAGAAAAAAGATGAGGATATTGCTGTTTGTGAATGCAAATTTGATCCTTGCAAAACTGAGCTCGCATGTGGAGAGAGGTGTTTGAACGTGTTGACCAACACAGAATGTACACCTGGATATTGCCCATGTGGCAGCTATTGCAAGAACCAGGTAAATGATAGGTGCACTAATTTATTGTATTTTTGTTTTTTCTTTTCCTTGTGTATCTATGTTATGACGTTTTGAAGACTACTTATTTTCATTACTTTTGTTATACAATGGAATTTAATTGTGAGCATAGGACTCCCTTTTCTCTTGCTTTCCTTCTGCATTTTGGGGAAACTGAGAAGCATTTCTTCATGTTTTCTTTCTCTCTCAACCCCTCTTTTTCCCTTTGTTACCAAAATTGTTTATATGTTTTAAGATTGTGATCAAGTTTTATTCATTTGTGAAATTTGTTTATATTACAAGGAAGTGAAGTGACTTTGCAAGCTCTCCTAGTATTTGTTGACAAGTAGTGCTGAATGCATCTTCTATTACCTTACAACTTTATTTAGATGATCTTGTTATTATGTTGTAGTTTGAAGAGTTTCAATCAATTGAAGTATTTGCTATGAAAATTCTCTTTTTGTGGTGGATTGTTCGTTTCAGTGTTGACCTATGCTGTCAATTTTATGTTAGACAAGGTTGTACTTTCTTACCTTATAAGTATATGTTGAATTGGGGTTTTCTTTATGTATTAAGATTGTCTCCACTAGGAAAATCAAAGTTGGAGCACCTGAGTTTATTGGGATAATCAACCTATGATCTGACTGGTCTAGAGGATGGTCGATGTGCCACCCTCATGGCCTCATGTAATATGTGTATATTCATGTTTTCTTTGTCAATAAAGAATATATCATTGCAGCCTGAGTTAAGCTGGATATGTATTTACATGCACACACAAATTCAAACAGAAATGATAACAGAACACAAGATTTATCTGGTTTGGTCGGTGTGAGCTACGTTCACGGGCCGCAACTGGTACTCTTTTATTTGGGTGCTCAAGGAATTACAATGGCCTCAACTCTTAGCCGATATTATTTATATAATTATATTTATTTATTGAATTGATTTATCTTGTAATTAGTTATGTTTATCTTTTCCTATATAAAGGGCCTCATGTATTCATTGTTAATCGATCGAATAATAGAAACCATAAACGCTTTCATGGAATCACAGCTACAGTTCTGATTACCCTCTTTTTTCTTTTTTCCCTGCCGCCTTACCTTTTCTTTATTGTTTTTTCGATCGGCTGTCAACCATGACTAAGTCCGACGACTCAGGCATCTCCGATTTGAACATTCCCAAACCTACCACCCTTCATCCAGCCTATTCAGTATCCAATATCCAAACCAAAATCAGGATCCTTGACAGTTCGGAAGTTACCTATACATCTTGGGTCAAATTATTCAAACCTCATGCTGCGGCTTACAAAGTCATGAACCATATTGATGATACCCCTCCACTGGCTTCTACAGATGCAACCTACGAGACTTGGAAGGAGCTGGATGCCTTGGTGGCTCAGTGGATTTACAACACGGTGTCGGATGATATCCTCACTTGGGTACACGACACCGATGCCACGGCAAGGGTCACTTGGCTCAAGTTAGAGAAGAGCTTTTTGAGCAACAAGCAGGCCAAGGCCGCTGCTCTGGAGATGCGGTTTGTGAACTTGACTTTGGCTGCTTGTAGCTCCGTAGATGACTATTATCAACAACTTAAGGAGTTGGCTGATCAACTTACTGATGTCGGACAACCTGTCACAGAATATAGGCTCGTATTACAGCTGGTGCGTGGACTTTCTGCCGAGTTTGACACTACTGCATCCCTTATAAGCTCTCAGAAGGCCGATTGGGATCTGGCCAGGACCATGCTACACGATGAGGTCTTGCGCCTTGAAGCTCGAACAAAACAGTCCTCATCAGTCCTTGTGGCTCCTACTGCCCCCCTGCAAACCAATGACCAGCCGAACACCTCCCAGCAACAACATTCCCAGCCGCCCGACACCAATCCAAACCAGAATCCATATCAGCCTCGCGGACGAGGCCGGGGCAGGGGTCAATCTTATTGAGGCTGCGGAGGACGTGGGCGGGGGGTACCGTGGGAACCAACAATCAGGAAACAATTCATGGGCAGGAAACCAACAATCAGGAAACACATCATGGCCTTTTCAGAACCAATCCTAGCCGCAATGGGATTGGTGGAACACACCACCTTGTCCCTACCCAACTCAACCTAACTGGAGGCCCAACCTCATGGTCCAACACCCACCTAATCCACTTCTGTGCAGAAAATTAGGGCCGGCTGCTTCTTTGCTGGCCGAAAAGACTCCACACCCAACATAAGTTGTATGCCTGTCTCATTGTTTCTTATTTATTTGTTTTTTTGTAACTTCGTGAAAATTGATCTATATGGATTTTGGATGTTTATATCCTGTTCTTGTCTGCCACGATGGGATCATATTCTGTAATTTAGTTTTAATGTGTAGCTTTTTACTATTTTCAGAGGTTTCAGAAAGCTGAATATGCGAAGACAAAGTTATTCAAAACTGAGGGCCGTGGGTGGGGTCTTTTAGCTGATGAAAATATCAAGGTAACAGGTTTATGTCAATGCTTGCTGTTAATATTATATGATTCAAGTTATCAGATACTTCACACTTACTACTAAAGTAATGGTTAAAGTAAAGGTGTCATATTTGACTTACTTACAAGTTACAAGTGGGTAGATTGAGTTATGTTTTATTTCTAAGGGTAAACTCAAAAAGCTTAGCTAAAAAGGAAATGGGTCTGAAGTTTTACCAAGTGTGTTTTTAATGCTTACAATCATGTAAATTCTTTTATTCAATATATTAGATTAGATTATTATTGAAATAAGTTTATAATCCTATGTAACACGCTAAAAGTTAAAAAAAAATGACACAAATGTGTTTAGGGTCCCAACCCACTTTTACCTATTACCCAACCGTCCAAACAACCCATTTCACTGCCTCTCACGACATAGTTGTAAATAGTGAATATCGGACGATAGCGACAAGCTACCTATACGCTACGCAGTGATAGCGATGAAATAGCGGGTACTATTTCATATTACATCATATAGTGGGAAACTCCCACTATGCTATGCGCTATAGCGAGCGCTATGCTCGCTATTAACAACTATGTCTCACGATAATATTTTTTCTTTTAAGTTGATAAAACAAAAACTTTTGCATGTTTTCCATATATGGTCCATATAAAAGATGATTTGAGTTTTATAGCTTTTCGTAAGGGCTACTTTCAGAAGTAAGTTTGTCTCGGGGATAGATTAATCTTTATGATGAATTATGTGAACTGCTTATATATTAATGTTTACCTGTTTCTGTTTTTTTTTTTTTTTTTCATATGATTAGGCTGGAACGTTCATTATTGAATATTGTGGAGAAGTAATCTCTTCAGATGAAGCAAAGCTCAGATCTCAAACTTATGAAGCTCAAGGTACAATGTGGCAGTTTCAATCTGTTTGCTTATGGGTTATTTTTCATCTCTACCACGCTATACATATACAATAAAAGAACTAGAATGGGTTGAAAGTCGACCAAAAGATTGGATTCTTATCAAAGTAATAACTTCCAACCATTCTTTACTCAGTAATTATCCATGTATAAAACTTTTTTTTTGTGGACAAAAGTGTTCCCGCATTTTGACCGTTACCCACAGTCCCACACAACCATTTTGCCACCTCTAGTAAGAACCAATCAACAGGTTAGCCATTGCTTACTACCTTTTGATCTGGATGCAGGTTTAAGGGATGCATATATAATCTCTCTTAATGCCAATTACTATATTGATGCTACCAGGAAAGGAAGTATTGGTAGATTCATTAACCACTCCTGGTAAGTTACATTGCTTGAAATTAGTACACAGTATTATCAAAAGCTATTGAATAGAGGTGGCACTTTCCACTCATTTACTTAAAATGGATCAACCTGGGTTATGCTTCAATTAGCGGGTCAAACCGGTAAACTCTATAAATATTAACACTAAAAAGGTCGCATGTCAAAATGAGATGGTTGCTCAAAATGTATGCATAAATCCTCTTACATCTATCCAAAAAGTGAGATTGTCATTGAAGTTGTATATTTTTGTTATCGTATTGCACGCTAATTATTTATTAAAAGTAATACTTTTTGGACAAAAAGTAGTATATTTTCGTGGGATATAAAAATTATCCGCTTTGACCCGTTGCCCAACTTGCCCAAAATGGGTCCTGTCAACTGGTGGGTTAACTATTTGTTCGTTGCAGCCAACCAAATTGTGAGACAAGGAAGTGGACGGTTTTGGGGGAAACAAGGGTTGGGATTTTTGCAACCCAAGACATTGCTATTGGAATGGAACTCGCATATGACTATAATTTTGAATGGTATGGAGGTGTTAATGTGCGTTGTCTCTGTGGGGCTCCCAACTGTTCTATTTTTCTTGGCGCAAAGTCTCAAGGTTTTCAGGTAATGTTTCTCTGCATATTCTTTTTACAATGCATGGTTATATTTTTATTTTTTTGTTATTGTTAAGAAGCTGCCCTTGTTGATCATAGTCTAGGAATTTTGATATTAAAGTTGAATTGCCTGCCAGCTTTTCTTTCAGTTCCCTTTTACTTATTGCTTAGCAGCATAGGTGATAGGGGAATGATTGGACCATAAGAATGTTACAAGGATTTTGCATTTTTAGATTGACAAAGAAATCTGTGCAACTTAATTTAAATAGTGTTTATCATCATAAATTTCATGTGGTGAAGTTTGAAAAGATTTCATGGCAGGCCTAACAATATGAACCCAGTTAGTGAATAAGAGATCTAAAGTCTAAACCCTATTAAATTTTTTATCTTAAGATAAACTGATAAAGACAATTGAAAAAGGAAGATATTAATCGCAGAGACAATGGAATTTCCATAATGGTTGAAGAAACCTCTGACATGACTTGCAAATAAAAATTCTTGTTGTGCCCCAAAAATGGAGTCTGTTTAGAATCATTAACAGAAAGAATCAAATGATTCTGTTGATACATTCGAATGATTAAACGTTTCACAATTAGTAAACTGGATTTATTGTCATAACCTGCATTTTCCAACAAAATCGATCCATTTAAACCATGATCATGAGCAAGTACATAAATATACTCCTGAAAGATAAGCGGATATAAGA
The DNA here is from genome assembly GCA_028751855.1 of Ambrosia trifida. Classification (NCBI taxonomy): domain Eukaryota; kingdom Viridiplantae; phylum Streptophyta; class Magnoliopsida; order Asterales; family Asteraceae; genus Ambrosia; species Ambrosia trifida. The sequence continues at coordinate 115,882,709 of CM054130.1, forward strand.
AGTAGTGAGATCTACCCTCGAGCGGTGGCTGGGCAGTGCTCTTTGTGGTAGCGGGGGTAGAACTCGGAAGGACACAACCCCGACCAGCCGGCCTGTACTGCTAAAGAAAAAGGGCTATGGAGATGAATGCCAGTCTTGATTTGACTAGGTTAGAGAAGATGATGGTAAGACTAATCCAATCAGCGGAAACCATATCCAAAGGCATGTCTGCAATGCGTTCGGCATTCCTCCGTAGCTCCTTTGTCACTCTACAATCCTACACTCGGATAGCGAGCAGGCCTGGGCCGGCCCGGAATGGGAATTAGACTTCATTCACTTGATGGGCTTTCGCCTGAACAAGGTGGCGTGACCCATGCCTAGTACCTTTCCGGGTCAGGACTATATATATAACAATAATTGCGGCGGATCAACCCACTCGTAGGACTGGTTCACCATTCATTCAGAGGGCCCAATTCACCCCCCCCGACCTGGACGAGACATTAGAGTGATGAGTCTGAAGCAGATCGAGAAAGTTGATCACGTCTTTTTTACTTTCAATTATTTAAGCACATGACAGAAGAGAGAGCGCACAGAAAGGAAAGAGAGAGGGGTTCCTTTTCTAATATCGTCTATAATATCTATAATATAAGAGCAGATCCCTATCTTGGAAAGTATCTGAGAAGGTCAAGACCGATAGGAAATCTATGTTCCCCCGGATCCAATCCTCAGACTGATGAAGTAGAGTCAGTTGGATCAGTGATCGATTTCTTTGTGGTTAAAGTTAGTCACCTAATTCGCGGTTCGCTCCGGTTCGGGTTCGCGATTCGCTTGATGGGGCGAATTCGGTACGGAGGGGGTAGGTTCATTTTGGTACGATCCGGTAGGTGTACCATTGGGGCGAATTCAGTTAACAGGGGGACGGGGGTAGACATAAGAAAACCAAATTCCAATGGTCTGCTGCTTGCCTCTTCCCTAGTTTCTCATTTCTCAATAACTTAGTTTGAGCTGAAAGAATATATACTTAATTTGAGTGTTTAGTGTTGGATTTAGGCAGGGCTCAAGTGACCAACAAAATACACATAATATTATTGAAACTATCTGGTGGCAGAACAAGATTATACATTTTTTTTTATTTGGGGTCCATATACTAATTGTTGGTGTACATCAGTAATTCACTCTAACAATGTTTTTATTATTACTTTTATTGGCCTTTAATATTCATGATAGTACCTTATTCTTTGCTTTAATTTTATTCTTTTTACCAAACTGGGTCTACAAGGAATCATTTTTACATTATTCAACATCTTATCTAGTCCTTTTTATATGTGGAAAATAACAGAAATTTATGATTAGAAGGTTGAAAAAGTTATAAGCGCCAAATAAAATTAAAGTATACAATATGTTAATATAATAGTTAAAAAGTAAACAACGTAAAATGCTAAATTAATCTGAAACCATTGATTTTTTAACAGCATCTAAACCCATTAATAGTTACATAAGTATATAAGTATATGATAAACAAATAAAAAGCTGATAAATAGTAAGTGATAATGGGCTATTGGTTACTAGGGAATAGGCTGAAGTAACAACTTCCCAGAAAAAGAAAATATATAAAATAATTAATAATTAATATGTTTATTTTATGAAAAAGCCTGCAATCACCTTCTTCATTTTGCCCTAATTAGAGCCTTTCGTCACCGGAGAAGAAAGCTCTTGCTATACATGTATTCACTCTTGCATCTTCTTTGAACTATTTTGTGTTCTATATGAACCCAAAATTCGCGAATTGATACCGAATTGGTTCGCATACGAATTGCGTATGGTACGAATCGTACCAATTCGAAATACGCATCTGATCTGGTGAATTTGGTAACTAAAGGGCATTCTACAATTCTTTCTTTGTTTGACCGTGTTTTATTCTACAACTTTTCCATGTTTCAAACTGCATCCTATTAACCTTTCAAAAAAACACCAACATTTTCGCACAAAATACGTCATCAATCTCCTTGAAATATCTATGCAAATGTGATATCACTCCATAACTCCATATACTAAGAACCAGAGAAAGTGAGAAACAAGCCTACATCAAAACTCCACTCCTAAAAGCAGATCAAATCCAAGTTTTCGATGAGCAAAATGAGCGACTCATTTTCTGGATAGGCACCCCAAATGGACCCAGACCTCAACTTTTTTGTAATTCACTATAATCCATACAACTCATTTTGGATACGTAATCTAACTGGCAGAAAAATCACAAACTGACTGCACAGACTGCAAGATCACCTTATTCAGAAGCTCGTATTAAATATCAAACATAGGGATGATGGATATGTTTACCAAGAGTTTACAGTCTGTAATACTATTACTATATACACCGTCTACTCGAAGAGTGGGTATGTAACTAAAATATTTTGGTGTTTATAGTAGCCACCCGATCACCTTTTGCTGTTTTGGTTAATTGTGTCGATATATTTTTTGTTTTATTATCCCTTTTCTTGCGCATCAAGTTTGTCAATTTGTTAAAAGTTCCATGGTTTTACTTGTATGTTGATCTGAAGTTAGTTGCAACTGTGTTAGGGGGCCGTCTGATCTTAGCATATTGCTTCCTTTTGTATCTTTGCACGTTCCTTGTTAAACCTTTTGCATTTGTATTTCTTATATCTATCATTGTCTTGCACTCTTGTTCTTTCTAGAAAAAAATAGGCCTTGAATCTTGTATAAGCATTTATCTAATCCATTGTTTTTTTTAACAGGAGCATAACCATGTGTGGGAAGATGGTGATGACAGGTAGTATATCATGTATACATGTTTATACATTTGTGTCTGTGTACATTATGCATACATATAATTATACTTGTAGATGTGTGTGTTTGTTGCATTCTAATGTGTAATCATGATTCTTCACAACTTCATCTCAGACACATACATTTTTTTTGCACATAGCATGTTGATTCTAAAGTGTTTTAAATCCACATTAGGTGAAACTGATAAATTTTGGATTTAGCAATCTAGCTAGTAATTGTAATTAATAGTGTGGTCATCTTCTTTTTAACATAAAAAAGAATTATCAATACGCCTTACATGTCATCTCGTTTTTATAAACGTTTTACAAAGACTTTCATGTCATTTTATAATTTTTTTGCTTGACAATATGTTAGTTAATTTAGAAGTAATGGGAAGCTTTGACACCTCAAATTATCTCAGCACATCAATAGTTAATTTACTCTTTTGATTTCAACTTGCAGAAAATTTGAAATATATTTGGTCATGCAGTACTCTTTATTATTTTCGTTACATAACATTTCTTGCCGCTTATTTTTCCACATTTTGTATGCTAAATAGTGGAGGTGGCAATTTTAACCTGTTTATATGAAAACCGGTTAATTTGTGTTGAATTTGTTTGTTAAAGGGTCAATTTGGTAAAATATTTAAAAGTAGCTAAGAGTGAAACATGTCAAATGGGTCAAAAGCTGGCTCAAGTGTACCCATATGTTAAACTCCTAAATCTTTTTATCCAAAAGAAATTACCATCATTGCTTTAGTAATATAGTCTTCTATTGTATTTAGTACCTCATTCAACAAAATACAAAAAAAAAAAAAAAATGAAAAATAAGAGTTGGTGCTCCGGCCCAACCTGACCCTACCCATTTTGACTGGTATATTAAATTCACCCATTTCTTTGTCTAAACCTATTTTGGTTGGTATCCAACCCATTATGCCATCTCATTGTTGATGTTTTGTTCCTTCAGATATACAGTTGACGAATTCCCCCTTTATGATTCTGCTGAGGATGAACCGTTGGATAAGGTCAAGGTTATCGACTCTACCATTCCGGAACCCTTGTTAACTGTCAAAACCGAGTCTTTTGGGTCAAACACCAATGGTTTTGGATACAAATACAAAAGTTTTTCAGGGCCAGTTAGTGCTCAAGCAGTTGGTAGTATCAAAAGTGAAGTGAAAGAAAGTGGTCAGAATGCTATAGTAGTTTCTGGACCTGAGACTAATGATGATTTCAGTAATGGGCCGGGCACGGGTTCTGCCAAACGACCAGTTAAACGTGTTCCGAACAGGAAGCAAAAACTCTCTGGCAGGAAGCAGGTCAATGGAAAACGTGTTGCTCAACTCTTTGCCTCAAAGAAAGTACAAGATGAACTTATAAAATGTGAGGTACGCATGATGTTTCTTCACATTCTTCTGTTTTAGTAAATAAGTTTTCATAGGTAGAGGTGGTATTATCAACCCATTCTATGTGGAAATAGGTCAATTTTCTGGTTGTGTTTTGTTGATAAGAGGTCAAATGGTAATACTAAGGTAGCGTTTGGTATGATGGAATGGAAGGGGGGAATGGAATGGACCATTATGAGGTAATAAAAAATAGTGTGTTTGGTTGGTTAAAGGAATGGAATCACTCATTCCACAAGGCATTCCATTCTCTCAAAACCATTCCATCCACCCCCATGTTTTTTTTTCATTCCATCCCTCATTCACCATTTACTAACAATACCATAAGTCCATAACCCACACCACCACCTACCATCACCACTAGCCACCACCAATCGTGGCCCACCCACCATCACAGCCATTCACCTCCATCTTTCACCGTCGCCACCGCCGCCACCCACCACCGCTACATATCACCGCCCACCATCACCGCCACCACCCACCACAACCACTAACCACCGATTTTATTCCTTCGTCTTTTTCTGCCTATCCAAAAACACAAAGTAATGTTTTGTTTCATTCTCACATGGCAACCAAACAAGACATGGAATGGTAATGATCTATTCCATTACCTCGTCCATTCCATTACCTCGTCCGTTCCATTCCCTCATCCATTCCATTACCCCATACCAAACAGACCCTAAAATAAAATCAATATAAAGAAATGAGCTGAACAGGTTCAAACCATACTTGAGTGTTTTCAATATTCAAAATTGCTTTATTCGAACTGTTGAATTTTTAATTTATTAACTGTTTTTGTAATCGAATTTAATATTTTAATTGCATACGGTTTCAATAAAACGTGACAAAAGTGTGCTGCCAGGTTAAGTTTTAGTCTGTTTTGAGTGACCTAAAGATGAATTGATTTTAAATGGAGTTCAAAGTCAAGCTGGTGCATTCGTAACACAATATTTTCTGAAGGTGGTGATATAAATCTCTAAAAAAATGAATTAGAAAGATCACATTACAGATGGGCTTTGAGCCATTTTCAATCTGTTTGGCACATTTGAGTCGTTATTGTTTTTGCTTATCTTTTTTATTTGACCTGTTTGAGACAAAACACAACCAAAAGGGACCCATTGGCCATTCATGCGTAACTCATTCTAAATTGCCACCTATGGGTCGAAACCATTAAGCTTAGGCGTGTATTCATGTAAAAGGTCACTTCCACATCGTGCGCAAGACATGAAACAGGTGAAATGGGTTCTAGTTGAAACAAGCCATTTGAGTTAAAGCGGGCTGGGTAGATGTAAAACACTTTTTCTACATTCATTAGAAAAGAGGAAGTTATATATAGTTACGACTTATGATTATTACAACATTAATCATAATATTTAAATTAAATAACTTAGGAGGTACAAATTAAAAATAAAAGTGGGCAAATTTCAACCCATTTGCAGTGTTCTATTCTTTAGGTAAACGGGTCAAAATTCCACCTCTGGTTCTAAGCAATGCATGATAAAAGTAGCTTATTTTGTTATTCCTTTTCCCTGGTTTAGGAGGAAAGAAGTTTAGCAACCGCAAAACTTGATGCCGTGTATGATGAAATACGCCCGGCTATTGAACAACGTGAGAGGGACAGCCTGGATTCGATTCCAACAAACGTAGCAGAAAAGTGGATAGAGGCTTCCTGTTCTAAGCTAAAAGCTGATTTTGATCTGTATTTCACAGTTGTCAAAAATGTGGTTTGCCCTCCTTCCCATGCAAATGAATCAAATCCTGACCCTTAGAATGCTGTTGACTTGTTGACAAGTCAGTGGTGGTCAAACATCATCGTCAATTTACAGTTTTGGTTCTATAATTTGACCATGGAAACTGTGATGACGACTATTCAAAGTAGCAATTAAATTAAAAAAAAAAACAGTCAATTTGCTCAATGAGGTCATTTTTTATGAGTTGTCAAATAAGGTGACGTGGCTGTTATGTGGCATATGATTTTTAATTTTTTTAATATGTTTTCAATTGTCTAAATTCTCTCCTGTTCCCGTAAAAGGTAGGATCTGCATAAATACCGCAGCCATAATATTTTATTTTGTTATGGTATGAATAGGAAATTAAGAAGATTGGCGAATAAAGAAAGAATTTGATTTAGCCAACCTCTATTCCAGGTTCGTTACAAGCAACCATGATTATTCTGATAGTAATTTCTAACGACAAATAAGCCTAACTAGTTTGAGGTAGGGTGAGTTTTCCTTTAGGGGTTTCCATCCTAGGGTAGGTTACAGGTTTGATTCATGCACACCACAAAAAAAATTCCTCATGACGGTTTGAGCTTATGCAAGGAGGACATAGGTGTGTGGCTAGGGATTCGAACTTAGGGCTGTACAAGGATTTTCACTGAACTATGCCTTTCAAAAAAAAAAAAAAAAGTATTTCTAACGACTTAACTACAATAACTATTTCTTACTTTAAAAAGCCTTGTCTTCAATCACATAAGTTAGGGACACTTGACTAAAATTCATCTAAAAGTTCCTAATCATTTCTTTCCAAAGTTATTGACCGTAATTGAAGATGTGGGTATGTATAACCTGAGTTACCTTAGGCTGGTGGGTATGTAGATGGGGCAACCTCCGTCCCTGCACTTTGCTCCGTCTCCCCCGTCCCAACACCGCTTCCGTCCCCCGTCTCCCCCGTAACGCTAGGGAGGAGCCAATCCCCTTTCACCACCAATTACCTTTCGCCGTCTCCCTCGTCTCAACACCGCCCCCACCCTCATCTCCCTCTCTCGCGTCCCCACACTCAGTAGTCTTACTTACCTCAACAATCAGAAAAGACCCATGCTTCGTACTTTTAGTAGTCAAATGGCAATGCACGTGTAATTTCAAATTCGCTCACCGATCCACTTCTCTTATGTCTTCTCCGTTTGATGGTGATCAACAAACTATATGTCCTGCCTATTTAATCTTATATAATCGAATTAAGATCAGGACTTTTAATAAAATTAGCTGACGATTTTGGTTTTCATGGACTTGAAAATAACAAATAAAAGAATCTCCCTATCGTCCTGCATAGCCAAACAACCAATTATTACACAAATCAAAGTGTAATCATTTGATCATCATGAAGAAAACACCCAATTTGGTCCGATTTATATCTATTTGAATTCTGATTGTACGAAAGCTTTAGTTTTATGTTTTTGATGCAATTATCAATTTAATGTATAATAGAGCCTACAATGGACATGCGGAAAAGAAAGATCATATGCATATTAAAATACCTCCAAGAATACTTGTTAACATTGTTTTATGTTCTTTTATGCAACTATAAATTTAATGTAGTAGAAAATATGGCTGGATGAACAACTAGCTAAGAGAAACGAGGACGAAGATGGGTAGTTAGATTAACACAATTGTTTGATCGATGTGAATAAAGAAGGATATAGTTTATTATGTATTTTCAAAAATGAAAATACTTTCTAGACGGTTCTAATTAAAGAGACAATTTACCAATTTTTGAGAAGTTGATGAAAAAATTAACGTCAATTAGCATAAAAAACCATCCATGTTACGTCTGAATGAACAACAGACAATATACGTTATTTGAATAGACAAGGGCCTTCTAGTCTAATGACATGGGATTGATAGTTAAGGTTTGAGATCTCTATAGCCTCAGGTTTGAAACCTGACTTAAGGGATTGTTATCCCTCATTTGCATCAAAATTAGTATGGAAAGTTGACAGACGATGCTGTTTAAAAAAAATAGTAAACATGGAAAATAAGGTGACTAGAGGGACGGTTTATGTAAATAAGTGATATAAAAATGTAGAAAAAGAATAAACCGAAAGAAAGAAAGAAAGAAAGAAAGACGAAATCCCCAAATAAAGCTGACAAGAGAAATTAGGTTTGAAAGAGAAATGGGGAGAAAGAGAGAAGTGGTGTTCGATGAACAAGCACCGGATTTCGATCCGGCGAATCCATACAAGGATCCGGTGGCGATGCTGGAGATGAGGGAGCACATAGTGCGGGAGAAATGGATCGACATCGAGACCTCTAAGATTCTCCGAGACAAGCTCCGATGGTGCTACCGCATCGAAGGCGTCAATCATCTCCAGAAGTGCCGTCATCTTGTCCAGCAGTACATGGACTCCACTCGTGGTATTGGTTGGGGTAAAGACGGCCGTCATCCTGCTCAACACGGTCAATCTCTCTCTCTTGTTTTCTCTTTTGTTTTATTATTATTATTATTATTATTATTATTATTATTTTTGTTTGTGATATATTTGTTTTGTTTCTGACTGTGAAATTTGTTTTTCAGGCCCCAAGGTTGAGAGCGTGGAGTGATATCTCGTGTTGAAGGTAGGTATTCATTGTTTAGATATATCGTACTTAACTTACTGACGGACACAACACAACGCAATGTATTACTTACCGGCAACTGGAAACCTTTCCCCATTAGGATCAAACGAGCCCACACAAAACGGTTAATTAGTTGTTTTTGTCGCGGTGTGTCCATGGGGCAACTAGGGTTTTTGTATTATTGAGTGATAAACAATTACAAGTACTATAAGAGATATGTTTATTATAGACTAGGTAATTAGGGTTAATCACTTGCCAGAAAGGGAATTAACTATTGGGCTTAACCGGTCAAACCCTAACTTAATACCATTCTAGTTGAAAAACGTAGTTGAGGAAGAAATACGGATTTTGAGATTATATAGTTACATAAAAACAATTCCAAACCGTGAAAATGACCTCAACCAAGAATGAAACAGAAAATAAAAAGTTACAATCCTAGGAAGGAAGTACAACAAGTCAACAATGATGATGGAGATGACGACGTTCACCATATGCATTTTCAATTTGTTGTCGTCGTCTTGGCTGCCGTTCAACATCTTTCTGTTGATTGTTGGCGGTTTTGGTTATAGAGGGAGAGTACAAGAGTGTTTATATATATTTCTTGCATTTCTGTCATTTCACAAATAGTTAGGTCAATAATAAAGCTTGAATCTACATGTCACAATTTGAAAAAGGAAAATAACCTGAGTACGAGTACTTGAACCCTAACTATCTCACCCCCTCTCCTTCACCAACTTGATACCTCTAGGTTGATTGACTGATATGTTGAGCTTCAACTTATTTATAGTAATTACCCGTTCCACCTGATTTGCTTTGATAATAGGCTTGCAGCTGCTACAAAATTTGAATATTAGAGTATTTATGTAATTACGCAATGGAAATTGCCATTTCTGTTGAATGTTGGCCTAATGTGTTTCAGATTGGTTTTCTTTTCTATGAGTGTTCATAGAATATATATGTGATTATTTTTAAGTATTCCTGCCTTTATATCATAAAGTTTGTTAGCATTACATAATTATTATGCCAATACACATAAATTTATCACTGTAATCTTGTAAACTGTTTTACCAACGTGAAAAACATAACAAGTTACGGTTACGGAGCAATATGTAACTTGTATCGTTTGTCATTTTTATAAATTTTGTTCCCAACTTGTTTTGTCTACTGGTTGCTGGATAATACTTGTGGTCCATTCTTTTGGGTTGGATTACTGATGTGAAACGTGGATACCACTTAACAGCCTCTTGATGCTAAAGCTATGTAACCTATTACATGCCAATTTTTTTTTTTTTTTTTTTTTTTTTTTTTTTTTTTTTTTTTTTTTTTTTGCCTTTTTTCTTCAACTCGTAAAATCTCATTTTTTTTTGGTTGAAAATCTGTAATGAATTATTATTGAATTGTATTCCGTAATAATATCTTATCACATTAGTTATGTATAAAAAACGGTTTAGTGGTTTACAAAACTATGCGTGTTTATGCAACTTGATCCATTTTGAAGTTTATGCGATTGAGTTTAATTGGATGTTTGGAACCTATTAAATGGTTAAAAAACTTAAGTGAAAGTCCCCATCTATGTAACTTTAGTATGTTCATCTTACTACAAGCCACTGAGTGGGTCATATGATTTGATGATTAAGCTATTATTATTTTTGCTCTATTTTTAGGCACCGATACATTTGATTACGTTGTAAAGTTCCTGCCTTCATCTCATAGTGTTTGGCGTTGCTTTACATTATATGAAATAAATTTATCACTGTAATCCTGTAAATTATTTTACAAACATCAATGAGACAAGTTATGGACCAATACATAATTTGTATTTTTTATAAAATTTTGTTTCTACTAAATTGCGGGTGTATCCAGTTCGACCCATTTTTACATGTTAACAAGTTGAGGTCCTAGGATCTTTTTTACATGTAGAAAGAAGTTGTTGAGATGTATTGTAAGTTGATGAGTTTCGAGATTGTGCAAAATTACGGGTTCTCAGATTTGTTGATATAGTTGTACTAGAACTAAAAACTTATTGAATTTTGTTCCCTGATGGTTGCAGGTAATGCATTGTAGAGAGGCTGGAGCTTCCTATACGAGTTTGTTTGGCAGTTTTATCTGGACACCAACCTTGTATTTTGATGTTATTTCGTAATAAAAAACATCACTCTCTTTACTTGATATTCATGCAATTATGGAATTTTCATTTGAAATCTGTCATTATTATCAATAACAAAATGACTTTATTGAAAATGAACTTTTAAGCTCATTAGTGGCGCTAGTAGTCGTAATATTTTGTCGGACACATATTTAGTTTACTATTTAAAATGCATTTCATCATAAACCTATAAGTTAAGAATTTTTTCTTTACTTTTAACGATAATGTATAACCCTAAAATAAGGGTAAAGCAGACTTTTAGACCAATGTTTAAAACAGTACCAAACAGGCCGGTCCGGCTAGGTCAACCGGAGACCGGTGATGCCAGCGGTCCGGTTGGCCGGCCGGACCGGTGGCTGTTGGTCGAACCGGTGTAAACAAGGTCAAACCGGTCATCTATTTCGTCAAAGGATATACCATGGTTGGAGTTTTCATGGCGGGTCAACCTATGCTACTAGATACAGAAGGAAAACGATCTGATAATGAGAAATTATGGATCTGAACACAGAAGAAGAGTTTTCACATCCATGGAAAGAAGAATTAAACGGGGCCAAATAAAGAAATAGAAGAAATAGAATGAGTAGAAGAAAGTTATGGCGTTTTTCTTCCTTTTGGCTGAGAAAGAAGTATAAAAATTAGTTGAGAAGGTTTGATGTTAGTAGCTTGATTGTAGGGAAAATAAATATGAATTTATGGAGTTGTTATAGAAATACAAGGAATTAAATAAATAAAAAGCACATAGAAAATATTGTCTTTAAAGGATAAAAGGAAATCTCAATGTACAAATGAGAAGAAAAAAGAATTTGAATTAATGGTTAGTGATGGTTTTGAAATTTTAATTAAAAAGGCTAGTGATGAAATCAACATGGAGGGTATTCCGGATATTGCCTTGATAAAGGAGTTTAAGGAGTCGAGAGCGGTTATCAATGTTTGGAAATGTGAGTTAAAAAAGAAGGAACGTGAGAAAGAATATAATTTGAGGGAAGGTTTAGAAGAATTTGAGTCATGCCTTGAACATAGAGATCTATTCGAAGAGGAAAGTTGGATTTGGTGGGAGAGTAAAAGAAGACTAATGTAGATAGATAACTATAGACAGAAGGATTTGAGACAACGTTCAAGAAATAAATGGGTGGAATTAGGAGATGACAACACTAGTAGTGTTATTTCCATGGGATCGTTAATCGGAGGAGGGTTGTTAACTGAATTCTGGGGTTGTTAGTGCGAGATACATGAGAGACAAGACCTAAAGAGATTAAAAAAGAGATTTTTACATTTTTTTGTGACATGTTGGTTTGTTGAGAAGATGGTATGTAGGCCAAAATTGGTGTGTTCAAGTTTGGAGAAGGTTTGTGATGCTGATAAAGAATGGTTGGTGCGAAAATTTACGGGAGACGAAATCAAGTAGGCAGTCTTTAGTTGTGTAGACGATAAAGCCCCAGGCTCGGCTCGGATGGATTTAATTCCAGGTTCATCAAAAAATTTTGGTCGGTCTCCGCTAAAGATTTTGTGACTATATTGGATTATTTTTTTGAGTATGGGGTTATAAGTAAAGGGGTGGGTTCCTCTTTCATTACTTTAGCACCGAAGATTGATGACCCGACTAGTTTGGGTGATTATAAACCTATTAATTTGATAGAGGTGATTAATTAGTAAGGTTATTTAAAAAAATCTTTGCTAATCCGTTGTCAGGTATCATGGGGAATATCACTTCGGAGATGCAAGCTACGTTTTTGAGTGGGAGATAGATGCATTCTATACGGGCCGTTAATGATTTATGAGATTCTAGCCTGGCGAGAAAGAGTGATAAAAAGTTTTTTTTATGTTGAATCTGATTATCAGAAGGCTTATGATAATGTGAGTTGGGAATTCTTGTCGGATGTAATGAGTCAAATGGGATTTCCAGAGCGTTGGGTTAAGTGGATTGGGGGTATTTTGGTCTCAGCCAGGTCTTCGGTTCTAGTAAATGGCTCCCCTACTTTTGAGTTCCAATGTGGGAAGGGTATTCGACAGGGAGATCCTATTTCCCCGTTTTTATTTATTCTGGTATATATGGAAGCTTTTTCAGATATATTCCAGAAAGTGATCCAGATGGAACTTTTTCATGGTGTGACGTTACCAAATGGGGCCCCTATTTTATCTCATCTCTTATATGCGGATGATGCGATGGTCATGGTGGAATTGTCACATCCGAATGTAAAAACAGTGGCTAGAATCATTAGAGTGTTTCATTTATGTTCCGGGTTGAAAATTAACTTTCATAAATCTAATCTTTATGGGTTGGGCATTGATGGAGATGAAATGGGGACAATGGCTTCCGAGTCACAATGTAATTTGGGGTCAGTTCCATTTATTTATTTAGGAGTTAAAGCCGGGGCCAACATGAATCGAATAGTAACTGGGATCTAATCGTAGATGTGGTCAGGAAGAGATTATTTAAGTGGAAAGTTAAGGCTCTCTCTATTGGTGGTCGGGTTACGTTGATTAAATCCGTGTTGGAGAGTCTCCCAACGTATTACTTTTCTTTATTCAAAGCGCCGAAGAAAGTTATAAGAGATATAAAAGCAATTATCAAGCGGTTTCTGTGGGGAGGGAACTCGAAAGAAAATAAATTACATTGGGTGTCCTGGGACAGGGTGACTTTACCTAAGAATTGTAGAGGTTTGGGTTTAAGCCGAATGGAGTGGTGTAACTATTCATTGCTTGCTAAATGGGTATGGAGGTTTCGAGTGGAGAGTGACGGTATATGGAAGAAAGTGGTGCAGGCGATTCATGGTTCGGCTAGAAGATGGGAGTTTCTTCCTGCTAACTCCCATTATCCTAGTTCATGGAATAAAGCTTAGTTTTGGCATCATCTATTCTAAGGGGAGATTGTTGGGTCTGCTGACCTGGAGAAGAACAGATGATTGGAAAGCCAAAATATACTACACAATTGATCCTTAATAAGAACATCATTTACAAGTTACTTCTCCCAAAAGATTGTTGACCCTAACATCTGCTGTACCCTAACAAATGTTGGAACAATTGCTGCTTGCAAAGGTCTGATGAAGAACAACTGCTGATCTAAGTACTGAAGACTAAAGGTCTGTTGAAGCCAACAACACTTAGGCTCCAACAGATGTTACAAGACCATCAGAGGTTTCCTATCAGCTGTTTGCCTATTAGAGGTTTCTATGTAACAGTATTTGTGTCATCAGATGTTTTATTTTGTTATTCTGTTAGAGGTCACTATCTTAGGTGACGTCAGCCTAGGTCATCAGTAGTTTAGATTGTCTATAAATAGAACGGTGCATGTACTGTTCTATCATCACTCAAAACATTCTTTTAGACAAACTTACACGAGTGATCAGGCTGAGGGGGAGTAATTGTAATCGTTTGTAATCATTCAGTTATATGAACGCTTTCGATTCAAAAACAATTTTTCTGTTGTTTTGATTTACAGTTTATCATTCCGCTGCACTTTCCATTTATAGTTTACTTCTTTCATTACTCATATTACTTAAACAATCAAAACAATCAAACTCAAATCCTAACACGTGTCAAATTATATAGTGCCTGAGCGATGTGTGTGGGAGAGTACCCAGTATTATAGGACTGGGCTGAGGCACCAATGCTATTGGACTGATTGGGCCTTGGGCCCAATATACGTTGAGTCGTGTGGTTTCCAGATTGTGAATTAGGAGCTTGGGCCAATGGATAAGGACATGGTGGGACTTGAGTCCATGGAGACAAATTATTATTGGATGGTTGTGGGCCATTCCAGTAGAGATAAAACCAAATTTTGAATTATTATTACCGTATCTTACTCGATTAACGGCGGGATAAAGAGGGTGGGTCGACATGGTTGTTATGAAGAGAAGGAGGGACTGTTTAGATTGAAGGAGAAAATTGAATAAGAAAGAAAGAATCCGTAGAAGGGAATGCGAAGAGGATTGGAAGGCAGAAGGTGGAGAAGAAAGCTAGGGTTACCTAGATGAAAGATATGGATCAATTGCTTGCTCTCTTCTCATTGATCTCATCATAATATATACAAATCCCTAAATTTGAGGAGAAAGGAATTACCAAAAATAATTACAAGATAATCTACCTAAATTACATTAAGAATACTGTAGAGCTATTCTATTAGAAATATAAAAAAACTGAGTTATTTTAATCATTATAGCAAATGAACATGTATTTCTAGCAAGAAATATTTAACATAATATGTTAAGCCAAGCCATTAGCATGTTACTCGAAATTAATTTCTTAAAAGTCTAAATCAAGCTAAGCTTAGCGAGTGTGAGTTTGAGCTTGAGCTTGAGCTTGAGCTTTCACTCTAACGGTCGGACTGGGCTCAATAAATGAGGCGTAAAGGCACAATTGTGTATAAAACAATCAAGTGTTAAAAGAGAGAGAATATATTTTTGCATGAATATGGTAATTAGACAAGAGAAATGAAATGAAATACAACGTCTTATTAATTATAGCAAGAGACAATAAAAGCATAATAATATTATATATATAGATATTATGGAAGTTCCATCATCCGGCCATGTATATATAGCAAATCACCTGACGTACGTCCTCCTTCCTACATTCATGCTTCACGCTCAGAATTCCAACCATTGTAACCGAAAGAAAACCATCAAAACATCCATCCATCCAAAAAACCCTTCTCTCTTTCTAATTCCCTCCTCATCATCATCATCATCATCATCAGGTTAATTAATTTGTAACCTATTTATATATATATATATATATATTTCACATACATTCCTGGGTAGTACTAATCAATATTATGCTATTTCCTATTTCGGTTACGTTCTTCTTTGCATTTAATTTGTGTCTTATGATACAAACGTTTGATCCCCACCCCACCAACTGTTTTTTTTTTTTTTTTTAAAAAAAAAAATCCCTGGCGTTTTGATATATTGCTGCATTTTGTTTTTGTATGCTAACATTTTATCTTATTGCTTCTGTCATTTTTTTAATACAATTCTATGAAGGATAATTCTGATTTTGAAGGATTGTCTTGAAACTTTAATTGTGTGTGTTTAAGTTGGTTTATTCGATATGTCTTTATTTAATTAGTGTTTGAGTTGATCAGTTAGGGGGTCTATTGTAATATGTTTGCTTTGGATTGGCTGATAATAAAAAGAGTCCAACTTTAGCATGTTGATATATATATGCTCCAATCTTTGTGGGATAAAAGTAGTCATAGCTTACAATCAAGATCATACAAGTGTTTTGAACCTGTGTTTAAAAGAAAATTAAGGAATTTAACTGTACGTTGTTCTTATGCATCACAGTGTGAAGCCATGAGATAAACAGAGGAGTAGGCATTGCCTTGGTGTTCTTGAATGCACCTACATGCTACTGCGCGCTTTCTAGACTTTAATCACTTGTAAGGCCAGTTTCGTTTAACAACGCACGAAAAATTGGGACTTGGGGAAAAGGGCTTTTAAAAATCATGAGACAGTAGTTACAAATGAAGTTAAAAATTGGGACTTGGGGAAAAGGGCTTTTGGGATGCAAATTCATTTTTGTAGTTTAACAATACCATAGCTTTTTGTTATTTTTTTAAAACTGTTTTTATTACTTAGCTAGGTTACTAATCATGGCAGCAAAACAGACCCAAATGATGATAGCTTCTACTAGCATGCAAACCTCTGATATCAGTTTAAACTTTATTATTGTTATATTTATAAGGTTGTGTGCTCTTTTGGTGACAGATGGCCAAACCAAGAGCTATCTAGCTAGCAGCTTGTATCATGGATCGTGAGACAAAAGAACATGGTAAACCGAATGTTTCATATTCATCTGCCAGCAGTGATGTCTTTGAACCAGCATCAGTCAACGATGGTAGGTTTACTGCTGTTGCGTTTTCTATAGGCCTGAAAAATCAGGTGGGTTCAGGTGACGGGTCAAAATGTGCCATTTAATAAAAGTATTAAATTTGTTCGGGCGCAAAAAGCAGGTCCTGCCAAACTGCATTTAGGTTGAAATGAGTCGTTTTAGAGGAAATTAAGATAGAGCCGCGACGTTGGTGGTGGTGGTTAAAGCGGCGGCAATGGTGGCGAAGAAGGATATAATGGCGGGAATGTCAGTGGCGTGTTGGGGATAACGAGTAGGTGGTGGAGAGAAACAACGGTCAGGGGTGGTTCGAATCCATTTCTTCCCTTATTGAGTTAGAAAGTTTCAAAATGGTTGCCCGTTTTGACCCATTCACTAATTTAAGTAGACCCAATTTGACCCGTTTACTGATTTGAGGTGACCCATATGCATTTTGTTTTTGCTTGATTCAATCCGTTTTTTAAAGACTGGCCACCTATATATAATCCTCCATTCATTTTTCATTCTTTTATTGATTTATTATTATATTATATTATATTTTATAAACAGCCAAGACTCGGACTTCCGTGATAGAGTGGTTGAACAGCACACTTCCAAATCTGAATTTGCCTGTCAATGCTTCAGATGAGGAGTTGAGAACTCTTCTAGCTGATGGCATTATTCTGTGTCGGCTTATGAACAGACTTAGACCAGTATCTGATCATATCGAGGTGGGACAGTTTATACTAATCTGTATGTATATAAAAAGCCTTTGAAGTTGTAATTATATTTTCTTGTTATGTTCAGTATGGTAATCCTCGTCAATCATCAGAGGCACACTCAGAAAATGTTAACAAGTTTCTTGCAGCTATGGATGAGATGGGTCTACCCCATTTCAATAAATCAGAGCTAGAGAAGGTAATAATGAATTGCATGTTGTCAGTATGTATATTTTTCACCTAAATGTTAAATCAATACAAAATGAACTCTGAGCTACATTTACATTTACATTTACCGAAACAAGTAATTTAGTAACTGGTGTAAATACAGAAGCAAATGAGCGGTTGGATACTTGAATGTATTTAAACAATGTCTTAAATCGTTCGTTCTACAAAAACAGATTACATTACTTTTTTTAATACAACGTTTAGCTATTAGTTATTTTCAAAATAAAATGGATAAAAATCAACAAGTGATGCCATTACCAATCTATCTGATTTTGTAATGCATGCTACCATGAACTTAGTTTATCCCATCCATGTTTTGATGCCAATTTTGATTTTGTGGTCTCACACACTCACATTTATGTAATCGCAGGGATCCATGAAAATAGTATGCGAAAGCCTCTTAACGCTTAAAGCACATTTCATGCCGACTATTGCAACATCTAGTCCTAATGCTTCCCCACCAAAAAGTTTCGTAAGTGACTCTTTGAAATGGAAACATATAGATGAACATGGCGGAACAGGTGATAGCTTCCAAGAAGACACATCCCCTCGAAAAGCTCAGCGGGCTTTACACAATTCTGGTACACTCTTATCTCTCCCAATTTCTCTCCCTTTATTGAACATATATTCTTTCGGTAATAGAGGATCTAAATTTTTGAGACAAGCCTTGGAAATATTTACTAGACAACTAACACCTTGATACCGAACTAAATCCACAAATTTGGATCATGTTCTAAATTTGACATTAGAAAAAAAACCCAATATGATCCTACAATAAAATAACAACAAAACAAAATTTCAGTCATCATCTTTGAAAACTAGATCTGTAACTGTAAGTTTCCATAACACGACCACTTTTTTTTGTGTGTGTATTTCGGCGGTTTAAGATTTAGACTTGGTAGCTTTGTTTCTCACCACCTCAACAATTACCATATATCCTTTCCTGCCAAATGTAGGATAGGAAGTAGTGCAGTTTAGAATGTCACTCCATATTGTTGAAACTTGAAAGCAAGTCCATCTTTGCAAGTTTCTTCACTTTGTGATTACAAAAGAAATTCTCCATGATGTCTGTGGGAGTAGTATCAATTGTGATTACAAAAATTGAATTATCTCTGATAATCTGTATTTGTTTGCTTAAAAGGTTATATGTATTAGACGTGATCTGAATTCTGTTTACCCGTTTCTCCATTATAGATAAATACATAGCCATAATTAACCTGTTTATAAGTAAATGGGTCAAATTGTTCTTTGTTTTTTACTTATACCAGTAAACTTGTATGTTATTGATTGTTTTTATTCTGTCCCTACAACTTCTATAGTCAAATCTTTGTGTTATCTCTTTTTCTGCAGAGACTACAGGCGCTTTGATGCATCACGCTGGACATAAATTTCATGAAGTTTTTCAGATGAAACATGGTGGCTATTCAGATCTTCCTGCTGCAAAAATCTCAGAATTTATGAAATCAAATAGTTTGGATGTGATTTTCTAATCAGTTAATATGTCTCCTGTGAATATCTCAATATGTATTCTTTTTTGTTGAAATTTCTACTTGTATAATTTCAGATTGCCCCGACACAGTCGCTGCTAAGCATGGTAAATGGGATTCTAGATGAAAGCGGCAGGAAAAATGGTGAAATACCTCAGGTATGATATCCATATTACTTAGGGAAGTGTAAAATCATTCATGCATATACATTAATTCTAAAGAGATATCTATGTTCTTATATTATATATTCCAGCGTGTTGCTTGCCTTTTGAGGAAAGTCGTGCAGGAGATTGAACGGCGTATTTCTACTCAAGCTGAACATCTACGAACTGTAAGACTGGTAGTTTTTTTTTTATTCACTTGACCTTTCTCCCTTCCCACTTTATTTTCTTTTGGTTTGCAGCAAAACAATCTTTTTAAAACTCGTGAAGAGAAATATCAGTCAAGGATTAGAGTCCTTGAAGCCCTTGCAAATGGCACCAGTGGAGAGACAAAGGTAGTTGCATCAACCTATAAATATATTTGTGTGTGTGTGTGTATGTGCGCAAAATAAAATTATTCATCGATTCTTATGATCGCAGGCTACAATCAACCACTTTGACCACATGAAGGTAAAACAATTTTTATTAGTACCTTCAAAAGCCAGGTTTATGGAAAAAATATGTCATCTTTATGCCACCCTCAATAACTGGATTCTCATTGTTACAGATGATGATGAGCCCATTTGAACAGATAAAGGTAAGGTTCATCTTATTGCACGTAGAAATATAGAGAGAAAATTGTTAGTTATTAGGCTAAAGTTTAATGTAGTACGTGGTTCTTAATTACGTTTTTCTGATCTGTTGGCATTGGGTCAACGAATATCTTATTCTCACAAATCCTAGTTTTCACCTGATTTTGTTCTCTAACTTTTTTTTAGTTCATTATCTATCAGCTATACGTAACAAGATGCTCAGCTACCAATTTAATAAATATATTCTGAAAACAAACACAATGACCGTAAGCTGTTGCCTCAACCTTCCCTACACAGATGCCTAATTTGATTATAAGTTTCTATGATCAAAACTAAGCAAAATAGTTTGCTTATGTTTATAATTGTGAACCTTCCCTTGTTGGTAGTCAGCCCTATATATATATATATATATATATATATAGGATTTGGTTCAAATGAGAACCTTTTCCCAAATTGAGAACTAGAGAACCATTCTGGGCCACACATTTCTCTAAGGCAAAATTTTTTTTTTTTTTTTTTTTTTTTTTTTTTTTTTTTTTTTTTTTTTTTTTTGCAAAAATCGCTGCTTTATATGTAAGGAAAAAAATTTTTTTTATTTTTTTTTTGTATTTTTTTTTCAGTATACACATGTGTATAATTGCATTATACACATATGTATAATGCTATATACACATATGTATAACTGAAATATACACATATGTATAGCTGAAAAATGCTATATACACATATGTATAATTGCTATATACACATATGTATAATTGTCATATACACATATGTATAAATGAAAAAAAAATTCAAAAAAATAAAAAAAAAAATTTTTCCTTGCATAAAAATGTGCGATTAAAGCAAAAAAAAAAAAAAAAAAAAAAAAAAAAAAAAAAAAAAAAAAAATTTTTTTTTTTTTTTTTTTTGCCTTTATATGAAATGTGTGGCTCAGAATGGTTCTCTCAGTTCTCAAATAGGGGTTGGTTCTCTTAGGATCCCTACCCTATATATATATATATATATATATATATATATATATATGTTATTTGGGCATATTGAATTATTATACAAAAATGTTGATAATGATGTGATATAGTAGTCTTGGAAAATAAACAGTGAGCTAAATTGATCATGAAAAGTTAATATGGCTCTAGTGTTTTGTGGGTACTCATGATGAGTTTGACCCATGAATGAGCGGCTATGTGGTTCTGAAGCATAACTTATTAAAACTGCAAAGAGTCCCTTGTACTTTAAAAATCATATTTTGGTTACTATGCAAGGCTTTTTTTTTTTTTTTTTTTTCTGAAGTTTTGTTGAATACATATATGTTTCTCGAAAATTGTACTTTAGTCAGGCATTGTATTATTGTAGTATATTTTGACTCCTTAAATCAATAAACTGAAAGGACATTGTTTGAGTCATTATTGAATATTTGAGAAACCGAATAATTGGTCATAAACTCATGGTTGAGCTGAAGTTATAAGAATTATATGGTCAACGGTGTTAAGTTTTGGTTGATTGTTGTAGGTTGACGTGACCAGAACAGGAAGTAGCAAAAAGGATCAAGTTTTACAGGCAAGTTGATGTGTTTATTTTTTCTCAAAACAACAATGTTTCACATTTTTCTTTCAACTTGCGGCATAGTTTGAGTTTTAAATTATGTATCCATCCAATTATGTTTTGGAAATTTTCAGACAGATAAGTCGATATCGCCACAGGAAAAGAAAGTTGAGGATGCGGACGTGAAGATGAAAGAAAAGGATAGCCAAAGTAGTGAAGTTGCAGCTTTGAAGCAAGAACTGGCAAATGCCAGAAAAATACATGAAGACCAAAAAGAAGCTGCTAGAAAATCTCAACTAGCTCTTGAGAAGAAATTGAAAGATGTTGAAAAGCGTCTGGTAGAATCAAAGATGAACTTGGATGATATTGAGGCCAAATCTCGCTCTAAAAGTCAATCGTGGACCAACAAGGAGCACATTTACAAAACGTTTACAGAATTCCAACTTGGTGCATTAAAGGTATACATACATACATATGTGTTAATACATCCATTTTACATGTCTATCATATGTATAATACAAGTTTTCTTTCAGGAACTAAGATTTGCTTCTCAATCAGTACGCCAGGAACTTTTAAAAACTCAAAAAGCCTATTCACAAGATTTCAATGACTTAGGTTTGGTTGTCTTGGATACTTACATTCATCTATCTACCTTTTAAACAGAGGTGGCAAAACGTTGTCAGAAATATTAGTTTAGTTTTTTTGTATTAATAATAATTGTCATACTACAGAAATTTTGGTATTCTAACAATAATCTATTTTGAGCTATTTAATTTTGGTGGTTTTATTTGCATTTTACTTGTTTAACTCGTCAAATTAAATTATACCCATTTATAAGTAAGTAAATGTGCCACCTCTACTTTTGAGTTTCTCCTAATCTAATATTAGATCAATTATCTTCCTGATAGGGACAAAGTTTAAAATTATGAAAGATGCAGCAGCAAGCTATGATGAAGCTGTTTCCGAAAATCAGAAGCTACACAATGAAATTCAAGAATTAAAAGGTTGAGTTTGATAATATATATATATTCATATGTAAAATCTTGCATCACACATATGAGATTTTGGTGAACAGGAAATATTAGAGTTTATTGCCGGATAAGACCATTTCTTCCTGGTCAAAAGGATAAACAATCAACCGTTGATTATATTGGTGACAATGGAGAGCTAATTGTTGTGAATCCCTCCAAACCAGGGAAAGAAAGTCGCAGGTCATTCAAGTATAATAAGGTGTACGGTCCACATGCTACTCAAGGTTTTTCGCTTTATACTTGAACACTTTTATGTTTTCCATCATGTACTTATGTGCCCCGTTTACCTATGAACATCTCAATTTGAATTACCTTTCATATCTAGTGGTAACATTAAAGCCTGAAATGCATCTAGCAAGATTATTATTGGAATACTATGATATTTAATTGTATTTGTCTCTGAATTAAAAAAAAAGGTCAAAAGGCGGCTATATAAAAACGACCCATTTTGGTCCAAACCATTCTCACCCCTTACATAACCAAGCCAATTGTGAACATTTTGCCACATATAAGGTGAATGTTGCTTTTAGGGGGTCTCAAAAGATGGCATTAGATTTTTTGTTATACCACCTTTTTTTTCTTGAAAAGGTGGATTGCATATTCACCCTGGATGGAGATATCGGCTAACATCTTTCTACATTTGCTTATAGCTGAGGTATATGGAGATATACAACAATTGGTACGATCTGTTTTGGATGGATACAATGTGTGTATATTTGCGTATGGTCAAACTGGATCTGGAAAAACCTACACAATGGTAAACCTTTTTTTTTTTTTTTTATTGCATTTGGACTAAATGCATAAAAAAGATACCAACTCCGGTGTGATTTTTGTTTTGGGTAACATCTTTCTGTTCAGCCATCAAAATCAAAATTTTCAATAAAAGGCTCAAAGTTTAATATATATGGTTGATTTAATGTAAGTTATTCGTTCAAAGTGAGGGCATTGATCTGTCGGTAATGAAAGCATGCATGTTACTCGTTTAATGTAATGGGTACATGTTATGTTACAACCTCCATGCTGCCAATTATTATGCTAAATGTAAACCTTTTAAGTGACTACTTATTTATTTATAGGTGAAAACAAAGATGGTACGTACCAAAAAGTGAAATGAGACCAGAGTTTAAACCTTTTTATGCAAACCTGGCTGATATTGTTTACTGTTTTTTATTTTTGGAAGAGTGGCCCTGATAAAGGAACAGAAGAAGAATGGGGAGTGAACTATCGTGCTTTAAATGATCTATTTAGAATATGTCAAAGCAGAAGCACGTACAAATATGAAGTAGGGGTTCAGTTGGTTGAAATATATAACGAACAAGTTAGAGACTTGCTAGCAAATGATGCAAAAGCTCCAAAAAAATATCCTTTTTATATACCTATGGAAAAACTAACACTCTGGGACATTTGCCATCATTCCTTCCTTCCTTGTAAACTAAATTGGTTTCTTTTACCTTTTTGACCCGTTAGCGATCACAGTGAAAATTTGTAAGTTGCTGGCTGATGTTTAATTAATAATCTGATCTGAAAAATCTAGTTGTTAACATGGAAATTGTTGTGTTGAGATAATTAATTTATGAAACATAGCATATCATAGCATAGCATGGTTTAATTGTGAAACCTTGACTTGCGAACACTTGGGATTTTAGCAACAGCAGGTTTAGCTGTTCCAGATGCTAACATGCGTGAGGTTAATGAACCAGCTGATGTGTTGAGATTAATGGAGATTGGATTTAAAAACAGAGCTAGAAGTAGTACTTCCATGAATGAAAGAAGCAGCAGATCACACAGGTAGGTGGTATTCATTCCATTTCCATCGCCTAGGTGATAATTTTAGTTAAAACAATAGTGTGTGTGTGTGTTTATGTTACAGTGTTGTTACAATACATGTTCATGGAACGGACCTGAAGAATGGTGGGTCCATGAATGCTGGTCTTCATTTGGTAGATCTGGCAGGAAGCGAAAGAATAGATCGGGCTGAGGTGGTTGGGGATCGGCTTAAGGAAGCGCAGCATATAAACAAATCCTTAGCTGCGCTTGGAGATGTCATCTTTGCGTTGGCTCAGAAAAGTCCTCATGTTCCATTCAGAAATAGCAAGCTTACTCAGGTCCTTCAATCCTCTTTAGGTAAATAACCAACCTATTCCCCATTCTAATTCTAATTCTAATTCTAATTCTTCTCACCTCACCTCACCTGACTATCATATCAGCCAGTCTCTTTCCTTTCCTTTCCTGTTTTTTTTGTTCTGACATTTTCACAAAAAAAAACTCATTAAAATTTGTGATTTCAGTTTATCACTAGATCTAACCAGTATAGTATTGCTGTAAAATATGACATTTTCACAGGTGGTCATGCAAAGACACTTATGCTTGTGCAGCTGAATCCAGAGGCTGCTTCATATGCTGAAAGTTTGAGTACCTTGAAGTTTGCTGAACGCGTCTCTGGAGTGGAGCTGGGACCCGCTCGTAGTAGCAAAGAGGCCAGTAATGTCAAGGATCTCATGGAACAGGTAGATTGTTTTGGACAAGGGCACCCATTGATTTACAAATAATTGTTTTATTAGCTAGCATAAGACAGATGATTATGGGCATGGCTTGTTGTTTTCCTGAAATTATGATCAGGTAGCCTCACTGAAAAGCACAATTGCAAAAAAGGACGAGGAAATTGAAAAGCTACAAGCCATCAATAGAGACAAGAAAAACTTCCATCCACCGAGTATTGGTCAACAACGTTCATTGAGGTATGGCTCATCATCCCCAAATCCTAAATTGGGAAGCTACAAGCGAACAGAAAGCATTCATGGCCGTATGTCTCTGGACGGCTATGGCTACAGGCCAGTCAGGAAGGGGCAATCACCGGTTTCAAGTCATGGGGAAGGTCAGATCGAATTGCTATCATAATTTGGATTTACTGTTACTGGTGAATATCTGCTGATAATACTTACTTGTAATCTTTCTGTGAGTACAGACACGGATAGCTCCTTTGAAGGCAGCCCATCTCGTGATGCTTCCAACTCATCCTACAACTCAAATAAGTAAGTTTAGTTAACACTGCTTACAAATTTGAAATATATATATTCATCATGCAATTGCATGTTTGAACGTCAATAAATATCTATCTATTTGGTACGTAAAATGATTTGCAGGCCGAAAACAGGCAATAGAATTTCTCGCCCCCTGTCAAAAATATCCAGGGAAATTCCTAAAGCTGCAAAAGGTACTTAACATCAAGTAACTGGACATAAAGCTACTTAGTTGAGTAACTAAATATATTTGTGTAAAACCAGCATAAGGATGATGGTTTAAACAAAGACTTGCTTAAGATTATGCCTGTCGACCTTCCTTCGGGACGTATGACCTGCATGTAACGAGCGAGCTGAGCCAAGCCAACTTCAAGGCTCAGGCTCAAAGTTAAATGAACCATCTCGGCTTTACTTTACTCGTTTATTCTTAAAATTTGAGCTCAATCTCGGCTCGCAAAAAGCATGAGCCAGCTCGTTAAAATTAAGTAAAATTTTGTATTATGGTAGTCTCTCTAGTTGGCTTTAGACCAGACCATATTATGTGGACTTTTTTACAAATAAAATTGACTTATAACTTATAAACTCATTAAAATTTAGGCTTTGCTTAAATGACCTCTGCTCAAGCTCAGGTCGTATAAAAAAGCCGATTTTTGAACAGCATTACATGCAAGAACCAAACAATATGTATTTTTTATATTTTCTTTAGGTAATGTGAAGGTGTCACACCTATATTTTTGTATAACCTTTTTGACGTATTTAAAAAAAGTTATCTCTAAAGTGTTGTGTTACATTTAACTTCTAAAATGTCTTGTTTAATTTAATGTAAACATGTTTGTAAATTTCAGTTTAGAAAATACTGTAGGTTTTATTATTAGCTATTATTCATATGTCGAAAACAAAACATACTAAATGAAATGCGTGATTATGTTGTCAAGTTTTAATTTAAGCATTTACTCTTAAATTAAATTAAATTGTATATATATGTTTTTTCAACTGCATTGTTAATATATATGTTTGCTTACAGGCATGTTTAAGTCTACAAGTGGCAGCAGTTTGACCGCCAAAAGTCCTAATTCAAAGAGATGGTTATAACTAACTCTCTTTGTTTCTCCATTAACTTTTGTTTGTGTTTAATTAGAGTTCGCTTAAGCGGCCTTTTGTATGATATATATATATATATATATATATATATATATATATATATATATATATATATATATATATATATAAACAGTGAATTAAACATAAAAATGCAAATTTAGTAAAAATGGATGAGAAGATTAAAATCCAAAATATAGTCATTTTTTATATATAGTTAATCTGTAAACATATCAACCAACGGTTATGCATAATATTGAATAGTTAAAAAGAGTATGATATGATGGATGATACTTATAAAATGAAATATATATATATAGGTGAAATGCAAGAATGAGGTATTGCAGACTTATCAAGCATACTAGTGGATGAAGCATGGATTTGAGAAATTTATAAGGTGAGTACACAAAGTTTTGTAAATCAGAACACACATCAACATATATATAATGAAAGTTTTTGAAAATATAATAATGTAGTAAGCAGTCAAATTAGATTGTATTGTATTGTATTGTAATTTTATGAGTGTACAACACATTTGAGCATTTGTATGTGCTTGCTTGATAAGTAACAACAAATCTACATAAGTTGAGATGTGAAATATTTTTATTTAACCGTAGCTTAGGGTGAAATGTAGAGTAGATGAGGTAATCGTTGATAAATATTAGACTAGTGATAATTTAGGGACCTTAAATGTAATATGATAATTTGCTATAGGTGGGATTAACTGAGTATGATGATGATGATGAAATGTAATATGTCTCTCTCTATATATAAGAGACCACAATTGTAAACTATAATTAACAATATATCATTTTAAACACGTAAAGGGCTGAAGCATGGATTATAAACAGGCCCAACATGGTTACTTGGGTTGGGTCTTGTTTAGTTTTAGTTTTATTTGTTTCGCTATTAATTAGAGTTTAGACCAAGAGTTTTATTAGTTATATTCAATATTCTCTAAGACTAGAGGTGAACCAATCGGTTTTTTTTTGTTGGAACCGGTTCCGAACCGGCCCACTACAGTACCGGTTCCGTTCGGAATTGGTTTCGGTTCGGTTTCAAAGACCAGTTTCTGTTTGGTTCCGGTTTCGGTTTCGGAATCGGTTCTTGCGCACACAATTATAAAAAAATATAAGCCAATGAAAAAACTTAAACACAAAATTACGACTTTTTTTTAGGATTTTGAAACAAGAAACATGGAAAATAAAATGAAAACAAAAAGACAATTTCAAACATTACAATGATATTATTTTTTAAATTTTTGTCTGAACTACTCATGCGTTGTATCGCCGCATCGTAGCGAGTTCTTCCTCGGATAGGGTTCACTTAGTCCCTCTTCCACCTCTTCATTATGTATTCGTTCTTCAATTTCTATTTGGTCTTCAAGTGATGTCAAATGTTATACTCGATCCACCGCGTCCAAGTGATCTTTTAAACATATATGCACATCTCCAACGACGTGGGACTTACTTTTGTTCGTCGTGTCGATAACACCCTGCCACTAATAGAAAAAGCCGGTTCCGAAGCTACCGTAGAAGCTTGGACACTTAGTAGATCACGAGCTATAGCGGAAAGGATAGGAAATTCAGATTGCTTTCCTTTCCACCAAGCCAATATATCAAAATTTTCAAATTCGCTTGCTGACATTGTCATGGTAAAATTCGAGCCTTTATACCTCCCAAACTCGTTATCTAGGGCTTCACCCCTTTGTCTTTTAGCCATTTGGTTTTTCACTATATTAAACAAATTAATTTTAAGGTTACCTCGACTCGATCTACCACAACTTCCTTCCCCTTACATTGATCCGATGTTCATTTGTGTAAATAAGTTTGGACCATATTTTTCTAAATATGTATATTACAATGCTTGAAAATCATTATCGAAAGTTTTTCTCATGTTGTTTGCCCAATTTGGTCTTGTTTCATAAAAATGTAAAGCCAAACTTATTTCATCGATTATGATATGAACCCCCGTAATATTTAAGCACGGGTTTAAAGCGAAGGCAAACATAAAAACGTGTGGTATTTCTTCACAATATTTTAGGAAATTTTCAATCATTGGGGGTATCGTTTTCTCAAACAATTCATTTTTTTCTTCAACGTCATATGTTGTTTGACACATTAAATATAATTCTTTCATCGCTTCCGAACTAGTTGGATAATAAACTCCCGATACTTTGTAGTTGCGTTATTAAAACCTCAAGAAATTCCATAAGTTGTTTTATACAAACCCAACCCTCATCCGGAAACGATGTAACTCGATTACGCCTAGCAAGCCTATTATTAAACCATTGTAAAGTTTCTTTTTGTTCCAAAGCGCTTTCGAACATTGTAAATGTCGAATTCCACATAGTCGGCACATCCCAATTCGCACCTAAGAAGGGACGATTCGTATCCATACAATGCATTTTATATTTTCTATGTCGTTGTTTACCTGATTTAAAAACGTCATGTTATGTTAAAAGCTTGTTTGAATGTTTCAACAAGGGGAACTCCAATCCCATCTTGCACAATTAAGTTAATAATGTGTGCAACACACCGTGTATGGAAAAAAAATCCCGTCGCAAATCGGGTTATATTTTAATTTTAATTTTTCCATGGTGACATTATTGTTTGACGCCTTGTCGAATGACATTGAAAATATTTTGTTTGTAACTTTAAAGTTTGTATTATATGGTTTAAAACAAAAAATATGTTTTCACCGGTGTGTGGATACTTGAAACATTCAAACGCAATGGTATGTTTCATCATTTGCCACGTCACGGGATCTATCCAATGAGCGGGGACGCAAAGGTACAATTCCAGTAAACCGTGAGAATCTGACCAAACATCGATTGTTAAGCTCACACCGGTTTGTAAGTTTGCAAAAAATACAATTAAATCTTTTCTTGCTTGTTTCCGTAATTTCATACAATGACATTTTAAAGTAATACGACTTGCGTGCTTGTAACGAGGTTGGAGCGTGTCACGAATCAAGCTTGTCAATGCGAGATTGTCGAAGTGGTTGAACGGCAAACCTTGTCGAATCACAAACTTCATCATTCGGTCTTGAACCTTGTTAAAGTCATTGTGACACCCGGCATGTTCGGCTTAAACATTTTGGTAAAAAGTAAGTCTACCTTAGCGAAAAACATTTATAAACGGACTTAACTGGGTTAGTTGAGTCGGGTCATGATAGGATTGTCCAGGGTTCAATGATCTGGAGGATCATTGTGAGTTGTTTGTGAATACACTAGTCGTGAGTCCCGTTGTTTGTGATATTACATGAATTGAATTAAGTAGGATACGTAGATTGATACATACGTGTGATACAATGTGCAAATACGTGCTTCAAAGGTGTAAACATGATTGTATATGCTTAACATATGTTAGGATTGCATGTTCATGTGTTAGAATGTGCTAAAACGCGTTTAAACGACAAAACTGGAAAATCTGGAAAACACACATCTGGTTCGACCTGTAGGGGGGTCGAACCTGGCTTTTGGAACAACTAAAAAGGCCACTCGACCAACAGAACTCTCATTCGACCCATTAGAGGGGTCGAAAGTGGCTTAGGTATAAATACCACACTTTGTCATTTTTCATCATTTCACAAACCCTAGTCACCTCTAAACACTCTCTAACAATTTTAATCACCGAGGAAGGAGTTTTTGCTCTCGTTTTTCATAATCTAATCTACAAACATCATCTAATCAAGAATCCAAGGTGTGTTCTTAATCCTAAACCCTTTTTAAAGTATTTTGATTCGTTTTCATCTAACCCTAAATGTCCAGATCTGTTCTAAGGGTATTTTTATGATTAAAAACATTTTAAACATCTTTCTAAACCTAAACCTTATCATTAAACATGGGTTTCATATCAATAAACATATGTTAATGATGTGTTATGTGATATTATGTGTTGTTTAATGATTTGCTGCTATACTAATGATAGAAACATGATCTAGGGCTGCTATTGATGTTGGTTCATGATTGTTTAAGGTTACAATTAGATGGATGATGATGTTATGGGTATTTTAGGAATTTTTGATAAATCTAAGGCTTGTTACATGTTAGTATTATTGATAAAACTATTCGGGGTTTTCATACACACATTAAACTGAGCATTTTGAGATGATTATGAAAGGATTTCGAAAAGTTTCCAAATTAGGTAAAGATTTCATGCATGATGTGACATTTCCATAATTTTGCCATTTTGGGAAAGTGTTAAAACGAACTGGTTTTGGGGCAAAACTGGTGGGGTTTTGTAGGAATATGTTAATCACGTTTGACTGCAGTGTCATTATGTTTCGTGATGTTTTCTGATAGTTTTGATGAGATTTAATGTGTTTTAGGAAGATTGAGACTGCAGGGGTCGAACCTGGCACTCCTTCGATCTGCGTGGGGTCGAAGGTGGGTGTTTAGGGGTCAAAGGTAGACTCTGCAGGTCGAACGTGGCACAGTTTGGTCGAACGAACTTGATTTAGGCCGAATTAAGACATGTTAAGGTCGAATAAACATGTGTTATGGTCGAAGGAACATGTAATAGGTTGTATGAACTTAAGTATGGGTCGAAGGACCAACATGGGGGTCGAACCAAGGCCAAATGGGTCGAACCTGGACCTATAAAATGTTGATTCGACCTTACAACTCCGTATGTGCGATTTTTGATGCAAACTAAGTGTTATATGCTTGATTAGTTTATGTAATGGGTCACCAACGGGATGTCGGGTCAGTCTAGTGTGTCGGTTGAACAGTCAAACACGTTTTAAAACATACTTGGTCATGATCTGGACAATCGGGGACTAGATAACCTTATGGTTATTAGTCGGAACATTTATGTGGACATTTTGATAGATCTCCGGTAGTTGGGACTATCAAGAGCTTGGCTTTTCTTATTATATTTGAAGAACATAATCTAAGGTGAGTTCACGGCCCCACTATTACAGCTTTTACTTTTGAGGGAGAAAACATGCGCTAAACTTATCTTTTGGTAACATATGTCATACTATGATCTACTCTTGTATTACTATACGATCTTTGAAAGTCTCGGGGGAAACCATGAATATGCGGGGATGCACAACGGGGGAAATGTGGATAGATCTATTGGGCGTGACAAGCCCCACCCGATGGCTTGGAGGGCCGGGCGAGTGCATATTGTCTCGAACTTGCTAAACATTGCTGAACATTCGGGCCGAACATTTTTAACAGTCTAGTAATGGTTTTCCAATCGTAGTAGTAACAGAACATACGCCTAGCTAGCGTACTTTGGTACATTGATATAGTATTGACAAGTTTTGAACTTGGTAACATTTTGAACAAACCTGTAAACTCACCATCATTATATGTTGACGTCGTTTTGGGCATGTTTTTCTCAGGTCGCTAAGGTAGCAACAGTTGGACTAGGCGCACGAGTCTGCATGGCGTCTAGGCTTAGTTTCATGTTTTGAAATAAATATTTTGAACACGTTGGTACATGGTTTTATAACTGGTTAAATGCTTCCGCTACGGTTTTATGTTATGAGAACTATGTTTTTGAGTTTACGTATTTCATATAGTGTTGTTTATTGTGATCGTTGACTTGGATCCTGGTTTGTCGCACGCCTCACGGTAAAACTCCGCAAGTGGAAATTTGAGGGTGTAACAGTCATAAACAAAAATCCCACCATGAGTATCAAGTTGCGTTAGATCACTCACCACGACTGTATTATCTTTAACTAGCTTGCAATATTTGGCTTTATGTTTTCTCGAAGTGGAGTTTGCGTTTGGTTGGAGAGTAGTACCACACTTTCTACAACGTGCATTTTTTTCGCCATTCGACATAAGACACAAGTTAAAATACCATTTTCGCCAAAAAGTTTGGCTTTTCGTGTCGTCTCGAGAACTTGAACAACAATAGGCTTGTTTGTGGAACCGGTTTGGGATGTGTTTGAAGATGAAGCCATGGAATAATATAGTAAAAGCAAAGAGAACACAAATTGTTGCCCATTCCATCTCCGCCATCACCACGATTCTTCTCCGGCCACTACCACCAACTTTTTTTCGGCCAAAACTGAATCACTTCAAAGCCATGATTTCGTTCCATCAATTTTGAAAGCCACCGGGGGTCGCGAATGGGCGGTTGAAGCTCGCATCCTCTGATTGCGAATGAACGATGGTCGATCGTTGGTGTTCGTAGTCGCTGATTTGGTTGAATATTGGTTTATATCTATTAACGATTTTACGCCACCCCGCGCGTTGCAGCGGATCGTTGATTTTTATTTGATCCTCTTGATCAAATTCGTTTTGTTAATCTGATTTCCCTTTTATCGAATACGTGTACGAAAATAATACTTCCCTTTTTTAAAAAAACTTTTGATCCGCTGGTCTTAATTTTTTATAAAACTTTTGTTTAATTTTGAAATACAAAATGAATCTAAGTTGTTTTCAAATCAGAATACACTTAAACAATTTATGAAGTTTATATGGATTGAATTTTTCAAAAAAGTTCAATGGATATGAGAAACAGAGACAAACAACCAACTATAATTTTTTACTTTCAAACAACGGTTTTGTGTATTTAATTTGTAATAAACATTTAAGGAATTTTAATTGAACAGTTATTTTCAAAATTTGTGATCCACTGTTTTAATTTATGTTTCACCGAAATTTCTTGCCGGAAATTGGTAATCTTTTTCCGATTGATTCTTAAACGGTTTTGGGCTTTAATCATAGATCCTTTCTGAACGATTGATAATGGCTATCAGTTCTGAATCAACAATCAATTTTATAGATGTTGATTTTGGATTCAATATGCTTCCGAATTTGGATGAGCAAAACAGGGGAAAATTTTAATCGATGTAATCTTCGTTTTTAAATATTAAATAAAGGGTTAAAATTAATTAAACGTAATAAATCGAAAGCAAACTTGGTTTTTTTTTGGATAGATAATATATACTTTGTGAAATGGTGTCAATGGATGGGTAAAGAGTCGTGACTATTGAAGGAGATTCATGTTAAATTGTGAAAAGGTGGGTATTGGACAACGAAGGATGGTGATGATTAGAGGTAACCCAAGTTGATAATTGTATATATACTAGTAGTGTGCCCGCGCGATGCGGCGGGAAACACAGCTACTTTTACGGGTATGAATGTTTCGCTTCAATTCAGTTATTAGCCTCAACCAAAACAAAAACCAAAGTCAACGGTTAAATAATCTTATTAACCGACTGGTTAATTGGTTCGGTTTATTTGATTAGATTGTCGTTTTTCAGTCCGGTTAGGTTAATTTTGTTGATAACCAAAACTAAACTTTGGCCAAAGTATAAGTCTACTAAAGCATGGGCTTAGTGCCCCATCTTTTTTGGGCCTCATTCTATGATGTTATTTTATATTTGTATTAAACTTGTTTATGTAGTATTGAATAATAGCTCATTCCAAAAAGAGGCAACACGGTTAGGCTAAAAATGAAAGCGGGAAACTGAGGAATGGAAATCGAATCGAATCTTGTAGTAACGGTGAAAGGTCGTACACCTGAATCGTAAAATCACGATCATCAAAGTCCAACTATCTTCTGTTGCATTCTTGCTCTAATTCTTTTTACAATTAAAATAAAAATCAAAATATAAGGTGTTGTAGTTAGCGACTTAGTTCATTCGAAATCGTCAAACAAAATTGTTAATTTGCTATGCATCCCTTGAAGGTAAATTGATGATCTGTGAACTTTTACTACTCAACTGTTAATTTTTGCAGCTTACGAATTATACATATAAAATATGACATAATGTGGATGTTAATTCATGTTTTAAATAAAATGCTATGTCTTTAATGATATTTATATGTGATTAAGATAAAGATCGGAAATAAAAATTATGATTAAAATTTCGTTTTGTTTATGTTATTATAATCATAGCTAATACTTAAATTTTGATATTCATATTATGTTTTAAATTTAGGATGTTTTTGATGTCATATACTCTTGGTTTTGTTTATATCATCTGTTTTTAGTGTTAAATAAATTAACTATTATGATTTTGCTTATAATTGATTATTTTTACAATCAGAATTCACAATCCATTAACAGTTATATATCCATTGCAGTCTGTAACTTCTTTTAGCATCATTGTGCTAACCTAAGCATCAGGTTTGTCAAAATGCCATATTGAGAAACTAAGGAAATCAATGAACGTGTAAGCCGATTGGGTAAAGCTTCTTGTCTGTTGTTGATTTATTATTCTCGCACCAACAAAGATGATTAAAGCTAGGGCTGAGATAAACCTGAAAGATAAGGTGTAAGGTAAGGAGTGTGCTACAATCGTAGACGTTTATAACAAAAATGGGTGATGTTGTATACTACAGATGTAGCTTCTTGTGTTGGCAAAAAGTGTACATCATAATTAGGAAATAAATACTTAAATATGGAAATGGAATCAATATCGCTTTAATTGCCAAATGCATTCCTGGAAGGGACACATGTCGTCTGTTGATTGGCCACGTGTCCTAAGCTTATGTCTAATCATGTGGAAAAGTAGTTGGTGGAGATATCTAATGACGTGACATGCAATCTATCATTGGAGAACGTGTACACGCGTCCATGTTGCACGTGTAACTTTCTGGCTTCGCGCGTACGATACACTACGCGTCCTGCCATTAGGTTGTAGAGGCACAAGGCTTGTGTTACGTTTCCGGATGTCTGCGCCCAAAGCTTCCTAGCGCGGGACATCCTTAGAAACGTGTGATTATGCTCTCCCAAGTGGTCACTTTTGGGACTCGCGTTGTACGAGTTAGGCCAATCCATGTGAGGATTTGGTACCCAATCCCTTCAATGATATGATATTTTAACTGTGATCTCTGTTATGCTAAAAGAGCCTCAAATTTAAAATTCGTTTTAGGCCCCTAAAATGGTCGAGTCGGCCTGGTAAATCACATTATACATCAACTTTCTAAAATAAAAAAATATTGGCATTACTATACTCAAATTAAAGAGAATAAAATTCTTGTTTTTGTGATATATTTTTTTAAAAGTTAACGTATGAAAAAATTATGGCCGTTTAAAAATCGTGGGGTAGTTTTCTTAAAACAAGGGAAAACATGTAACTATTATTTTTCGTATAATTCGGTTCGTTTTCGTTCCAGTTATTACCTAAAGCTATCATATCATTTTTATATAAAAAACTACACCAATATTATACTCAAATTAAAAAGAATAAAATGCTCGTTTATATGGTGTAATAATATTAAGAAACTATTAACGCACAAAAAAGTTATGGACTTTTAAAAATCATGGAGGTGGTTGGTTAATTATATTAAGGGTATAAAAGTGTAATTACTATTTAAATAAACAAAAGTTGAGTAAAGATGGAGAGCACATGTGTAAGTATTTTTTTTAAAGATATTTTTGCTCTAAAAAGGTAGTTAATATCTCCATTGTGTTTTGTACTATAAACAATATACTTGTAAAACTTGAATTTTAAGAGATAATTGGGAAATGCATTATAATAAATTTTAGATGATTTAAGTTCATTTTCGTTTTATCCTTTGTTTTCGTGTCGGTTATTTCTTAACCCTAACATATAACTTTTTAAAAATTAAAAAACTATAGCAATACTATACTCAAATTAAAGAGAATAAAATGCTCTTTTATACGTTGTAATAATATTAAGAAAATATTATCGTCTGAAAAAGTTATGAACGTTTAAAAATCATGGGGATAGTTAGTTAAAATAAAGGTGTAAAAGTGTAATTAGTATTTAAATAAACGGAAATTGAGTAAAGTTGATAGGGCAAATATGTAAGTATCGTATAAAATTATAATATAGTATCGATAGATAAGGGGGAACCTGTAACTAATAAGAGGTATATGTGCAAGTATGTTTGAAAAGACATAAATGCCCTTAAAAAGTAGTCACTACATGTATTATATGTTGTACTTTAAGCATTTATAATTGTATTATTTAAAGGTCCTTCTGAAATGCTTAATAAGATAGTATAGATATATAATTTGGATGGGCAATTTTGATATTTAGGTATATTAAAATTCCAATTTCAGTAAGAAATTCACCAACCAAACACATTAAGGCTATCCGGAGTGGGGGGGGGGGGGGGGGAACACCGCCGCCGGTATGGCGTGGAGGGGGGCGGGGGGAAGTCACCGGCGTGGGGGGGGGGGGGGGTGATGTGGGACGCGTGACACTGTTTGATTGGAGGATGGCATGTGACCGTTTAAAAAAAAATTGACCGTTGGCTTAACAGCTATATTTTAAAAAAAATTTTATTATATATATATATATATATATATATATAACAATACCCTCTTCTACACAAACACACACTCTTTTTTTCATAAAATCCTCTCCAAACTATCATATTTTTTTAAAAAAAAATTGCAAGATGTCGGGCGACTCTTCGAGTTCAGACGATATGTTTGATCAACTCGCTTTGGATGACTTGGGCGAAGGTGCCGCAGAGTTGTTAATGGCGAGCGTTCAGAAAGTCGTTAAAGCTATAGCGGACGATGAAGGGACTTCCGAACCACCCAAGCGTAGAAAGTATATAGTTCGTGAACGTGGAACCGCAAATGAGTCATTGGTACGTGATTACTTCTCACCCGAATCAACATTCGATGAAAAAAGTTTTAGGCGGTGTTTTCATATGAGTCGTAATTTATTTTTAAGAATAACAAATGATTTAGAAAATAATTATGAATATTTCAAACAAAGGCCCGATGCACGTGGTCAGTTGGGATTTACCGCGATGCAAAAGGTCACAGCCGCGCTTAGATCATTGGCTTACGGAACCAGTTCCAACATAATGGATGACTATCAAAGGATGGCCGAGCGAACGGCTAGAGAAAGTACTCAGTTTTTTTGTGCGGGCGTCATTGATGTATATTTAAAAAGATATTTGAGAAAACCAACATTTAGTGACGTCCACCAACTTTTAGAGTTTCACGAAGAAAAACATGGTTTTCCCGGTATGCTCAGGAGTTTAGATTGTATGAAATGGGAGTGGGAAGTTTGTCCAACTGAGTGGCAAGGCCAACACGCTAGCGGTTTTCATAAAAAGCCGTGTATGATGCTTGAAGCGGTTGCGTCACAAGATCTTTGGATTTGGCATGCGTTTTTTGGTGTGCCCGGTTCGTTGAACGATAGGACTGTTCTTAATCAATCCCCAATCTTCAACGATCTTATAAACGATGTTGCACCAAAAGGAACTTTTTTTTTAAACGGGGTAGAATATAGGTACGGGTATCTTCTAGCAGATGGAATTTACCCTGATTGGGGCGTGTTCGTAAAATCGTTTACACGGAGGACTACGTTAGACTCTAAGAGAAAAAAGTTTAACAAAGCTCAAATGGCTGT
This sequence comes from Ambrosia trifida, assembly GCA_028751855.1. Taxonomy (NCBI): domain Eukaryota; kingdom Viridiplantae; phylum Streptophyta; class Magnoliopsida; order Asterales; family Asteraceae; genus Ambrosia; species Ambrosia trifida. Next base: position 115,920,336 of record CM054130.1, read on the forward strand.
ACGGAAAGATGTTGAGCGTGCTTTTGGTGTGTTGAAAAAAAGATGGCGCATTTTGGCCCAACCCTGCCGACTGTGGGAAAAAACGCATATACGAAATGTGATGTACGCATGCATAATTTTACATAACATGATTTTGGAGGATGAAGGACGTGCAATATGCGAGTACTTTGGTGAGGAAACGCAACAAAGTTAAGAAAACATTACGGATGAAGAAAGAAACGTCAACAACTTTGAAATCAAGAATAGCCAAACACATCACAACCTTCGAGCGGATCTGGTTGATCATATTTGGAGTATACCAAGAGATTACCCATCTGATGATAACGATAGCGATAACTGAAGTGCCTTTATGTTTTTAAAATTTCATGTATTTTTGGTTTGTTAGTGTTTTTTTTATTTACTTTGTAGTTTATTAGATGAATTAATATTATGTTTTTTTAAAATTGTGTTTTATATTTATTAAAAAAGAAAATTAAAAAAAAAGAAAAAAAAATGTCACATGTCACTTCCCCCCTTCCACTCCCCACAATTATTCCCCCTCCCCCCCCCCCCCCCCTCACAAGGGTCCCACAAATATCACATAGCGCTTCATCCCCCTCTTTCCCCACTACTCCGGATAGTATAAAGGAATCCATTAAATTGCAATTCAAATTCAAAACCTGTGTAAATTCCAAGTCCATGTCATTTTGTGAACCAAATGGCCTCCTCAGAATTTGTCGTTTTGACAAAAAAAATTATCGAACTTGGCATGCTTGACACACGCCTGAAGTGTATCAAAATGTTCTATCCAAATGTTGTGATCGCTAAATCGGCATACATACATCCTTAATTGCAATTTAAAATGATTGCTAGATTGATTAAAAGAATAACAAATTTTAAAATCGATTTATCATATCCTCCTTTCAATTCTCAATAAATTTTTATTTTTACCGATCAAACCCACCGAGCGACCCCCAGTAGCAAAGACAGGGGCACAGCCTGGCCCACCCCAGATTCGAGGGTTTATTATCCCAGTGCAGAAAACCCCAAAACTCGAACATGAGACCTGTAGGGAAAACCCTCGATAAAGTTTTAATCACATATTTTTTTAAAACAATCTTGTACCATCCGTCTAGATCCAACAACTTCTTGATAGAATAATAAAGTTATAAAAGTTCCATAGCCACGTGCTCCTCTGATCTTTACAAATCTTATCATAATACAGTCAGCACTTGAAGTGAACTGATAAATTAAAATAATCAAATAAAAACAGGTCAACAAGTTGCAATTCAAAAGACCAATTTCTCCTTTGTTCTTAACAAAATTACAATTACAATAAAGAAATATTGTTAAACCCCCTCTCCCTTCTCTTTTCTACACACTAACAAGGAAATTACCCTTTTGCCCCTCATCTGGCTTGTTATTCCTCTCCCAAAACATATGCACATTTGAACCCTCATACCAAACCACATGCAATAAACAAGAATTTACTCTCTACATTTAACAAAACAAAACAAAACAAAACCAAAATTCTAGACCACCCATCAAAATTCATCCCTCATTAAGCAACGGCTGAGATGCCGCGGGAGTTGAACCCCTCAACCCTAACCGCGGGGTGCTTTTGACCTCGGCCGCAGCTTCCTCTAGCTGATGAGGATGGCGAGGCTTCAAAAGCATGTGAGAACGGGCTTGGGTCTTCTTTACCAAACATGGCATCCTGAACCAGAGGATTGGATGCCCTGTTTGGTGGAGACCCACTAAAGAACGGTGGTGATGACGGTACAAAATTACTGGTCCTCTCACCATCGTAGCATTCCTATAAGAATATGCACGAAAACATCATCAACAACACTAAAAGATAGAAATAATCAAACTTCCAAATCAACCAGTTTTTGGCTTTTGATCATCAAAATGACAAGATAATCTCAACCATCCATTTAAATATGATCCAATGGCCGAAAAATGAAAAAAAAAAAAAAAAGTCTATTAATCTTAACTTTCTTCATTTAATTCAAATTCAAACTAGTTGAGAGAGGAGTAATGTAACATTAAACACTCCATTAAATTATTAGTAGATAATTCAAACTAGCAGACCTCAATTGGTTACATCAAAAGTTAAAACATAAATATTTTAAATAAATTATTAGTAGATAATTCAAACTAGCAGACCTCAATTGGTTACATCAAAAGTTAAAACATAAATATTTTAAATAATAATAATAATAATAATTAAAAAACCCTAAATTTCACTAAATGTTGTAACTTTCCTAAATTAACATTTTTATTGTTGGTCAAATCTCTATGGAATATTATTATTATTAGAATGATAAAAAAAAAGATGATTTAAAATCAATAAATTATATATAATATAAAAAAATCATGAAAAAGTTAATCAGAAAGAAACAAAATCTTGGACTGCAATGTCATTTTCAAATCATGAACAAATAAAAAAATTCAACACTCACGTTAATCCCAAATCTAACAAAATAACAATAAAAAAATAAGGTGATTTCATAAAAACTTTGACTTGCAAAAAATCATGATGATGTGACATAAGTAAAATTAAAAACATGTAATTACTTTGTTGATGATGATAATAAATTAATTAATAATAATAATAATACCTTGGTGAGAATCATATCGAGAAGATCCGTCCTGGGTTTCGATTCAATTGGGTGACTGTTTGAACATCACAAACAAAACATATGGAAATAAAATCAATTAATACAAAAAAAAAAAAAAAAAAGAGTGAAAAAGAAAAGAACGTACGTATACATGTTGTGGTGGAAGCGACGAGGTTTAGGGCAAACGACGTCGTTCGCGGTATCTCCAACAGTCACCAAGGCGTTGTTGTTGTTGTTGAGGTGCTGATTTGCAAAATCAAAACGATTCATAATAAATCTTGAGGAAAAATCAACAGCACCTGTTCAGAGAAACATAATAAATTTGGATGGATTAATATATGGGAATCATATAATAATAATAATAAGGTTAAAAAAGTGAATGCGAAAATGGTGAGGACCTTGGTGCAGGGGATGGAGAGAGAGAGAAAGGGGTGAAAAGAGGAAGCTTGAAATGGGAGGTAGGATGATTATTCATGCAAATAGGGATGAGAGAGACAAAGAGGGGGAGAAAATATTTTCCTTTTTTCTTTTTAGGAAATTGGTATTTCTTTTAAGTTTATAACATTATTTTAAATCTTTAGAGATATTTCTTCTCTTCTTATCTTCATTGTAGTCATATTTTTTTTTTTTTTTTATGGAAATTTAATATTATTTTTAATTGTAATATGATATGTATTACCTTGGTAGGGTTACTATCAAATACACAGTGAAAGAAAAACAAAAAGTCGTAGGAAGGGTATCAAACGTATTCAGATTAAACCTATTTAAGTGGCATTGGAATCGTCTTATCGAACCCTACGACGTTAGTTTTTAGGTGTTCATTTTTGGGGTTTTAGCTTGTAGTTTTTAGAATATGCGTTATATTATCGTGTCTTTTATGTACCATTGTTTATTTTTCTTATTTTCATAATTGTGTTATTTTTTTTAATTCATTGTGTCTTTTTTTTCCAGCATTGTGTTATATTTTTTTGGCATTGTGTTATATTTTGTAGCTCATTGTATCATATTTCATTATCTATTGTGTTTTTTGAATCATTCTCCCCCTTCTCATTTTTATAACCTTTGTAGAATAACTCAACCCTAATTATAAGTTTTGTACTTCATATTTATATAAGGTTTTAAAACATGCCTTTACGTTTAAAATTATATACTTTATATTTTAAAATCTTGCACGTGTTGTTCTTTAACACTAACATAATTAGTTTTTCTTGTGAAATCAGATTGTGTACAAGACACATGAAGGTATAATTGTTTTTTAACCCACCACCCACACTACCACACAGTACCGCCCCCACCTGCACCACCACCACCCACAATCCTCCACCACTGTCAAAATCACCACCACCACATCTGCAAAAAAGAACCATGGGTGATGGTAGATGGAGGCAGTGGTTGCTGATTGTGGCAGATAAGGTGGTGGTTGTTGGTGGTGGCAAATAGGGCGATGGTGGTGGCTGGAGATTGGGTATTAAGATAGAGAGATATTATGTAGTATTATATAGTTTTGTTTTTTTTTTATTAAATTATTAAAAATAAAGGGTAAAGACAAAAATATCCTTGAATGACCAGATTTAACAAGAAAAACTAACTAAGTTAGCGTTAAAGGACAAAATGTGCAAGATTTTAAAACGTAAGGTACATAACTCATCAATTTTAAACATAAAGAGTATGTTTTGAAACCTTGTATAAAAGTAAAGAACAAAATTTGAAATTTAGTCTTGATATTATTTATGAAGGTCACAACGTATACATCGACGGTTCATGGCGAGGCCTCGGTTTTAACAATTTTTTATTAGTATTGATTCAATTCTTTTTGGCACCGGTACTAGTTATAACTCATACTTTTACTTGTCGCATGTTGCGGCAACTTCGAAAAGTAAAGTAACTCGAATTTATACTGTCTAAGGAATGTGTATGATATTTGTAACACCTCAACCGATGGTAGAATCATCGAGGTGTCACGTAATGACGATTGTTTAATAGCTCATGGACTAAAAGTGTAACTTTGAATATATTGAATTTAATAATTTATTATATTGAAAGGAAAAATATATAATACAATAATTCTAAAGCGTCAAGTCTAACTAAAATACAATAAAGTCAAAGCTTAAAAGAAGCGTCTCAAAATAACCTGAAACATGTATGAAAATAATATATATCAATACAAAAATGTATTGGTGAGCATATCCTGTTTGAATACATATAGTAAAAAAAGAGTTTCGCAATTCATGTGTTGTATATCATTTGCATTTATGTAATTAGTAGTATCCGGGTCAAAACCAACCCTAAGACAGTATGACATGAAATTTATATATGATATTGAAAGTAATAAAGACATACATAACAATGACCAAGGACTCTCAACAGAGTCAACAAGGGGTATATACCATAGTACTATTCATTGATATGATAGGCCCAAACGGTTAGTGATTTTGACAAGTCATAGATACACATAACTAACATAAAGCAAACACACATGAGAATTGCATTTAGTGAAAGAATTTCATTTAGACATAGTGTACATGAGTAGCTCCAAAAGAGTAAAACATGAAAAAGGGGAAAGATATACTCACAGTTTTCTCAAACGTGATACATCCAAACAAAACTCGTCACAAGACCGAAGAATTTAACATATACGTATAAGAATACTAATGAGGGAAAATGACTTAAGAGTCTAAGATATCTAGAATCTAAGGCATTAAGGTTTGCTAGGCTAGGTAGGGAATATGAAGTTTTTACGTTAAATCGAACCTAATAGTAACCCGCACTTCAAGAATGTAATATGATTAAAATTCAACTATATGATTAAGAAAAATCATTATTACAATTTGAATATTTTAGATAAAAATATGCCAGTCAATTAATGCACAAATTTTAGTTAATTCCTTTAACTAAATTAAATAATAATAGTTAAAGTTTATTAAGACTAAAATTACAAGATATGATTCAAAAATAATATTTTTATGAAAAATGAATACTATCTGATGAGAAATGTCCAAAATAAATTTTCCATAATTTTTCTTAATGTATTTGCATTTAAAACAGATTTATTAAAGTTTAATCATATTTAAATGATTAAAAATAGGAAAACCAATAAAAATAATTGTTTTCTGGAAAATTAATTTTTATTTCAGTTCATGATGCTTAGAAATAATTCAAAAAAAAAAAAAACACTCACTTCAACTTCTTTCCCAATTTCAAACCCTAAACCTTAGATTTCTAATATCTCTAATTCATATAATATGGAACCCGAAATCTTAGGGCTTTCAAAGAGTATAGTACTAATAACAAAACGGCTAAAAGTAATTGGACTTACATATACGTACGGAGCTCGAATATGGAGTGCAAAGAATCGAACCAAAGGGTCGATTTGGAAGCTTTCTAGTCGCGTTTTGGTGATGTTTTTTTGTGGGTTTACGATGTGTAAAAGTGCAGAACTGTAATGGAACGATTATTTATAAGTTTGCTCAAGAAAAACGGACTATTATTCGAACTTTAAAGTCCAGTCGTTACACAATATAAGGCTCGATAAACCCAATTAAACAGGAGTTTAAGAATGACATTATGATGGGAAAACGTTGGAAGTCAGTGGAATAATGCCCAGGATTCGATAAATGGCATTAAAACAGACTTAAACTCAATGTTGAAGCTTCGCCAGAGAAACTCGCCGGACAGGCGAGATGCCTGGTTGGAAAAACGTGGAAGAGGGAGGAGAGGAGTTTGAAATATTGAAGTTTCAGAATTGACACTTATAGTCCCTCAGTTATAACTAGGTTAGATTATATTATAGATTTGTTAATTTTCCTTTTATAAACTTTAACAAAATTAACATGGTTTTTAACTTAAAACTTTTATAGTCTTTAAAAATCTTTTTGTAACTTACAAATGTTTATAACACATGATTATACGATTAAAACACGACACATACGAATGCCAAATGTATATATGCAAGATTTTAAAAACGAAAATCAAAATAAGAATTGATGAGGACTAAAAGTGAAACTTCAAAATAGGCGAATGGCTAAAATTGACAACTCGCTAAAAGATGAAGGTGACGGTTGTCACAGTCTTCTCTACTTTAGAAAATTTTGTTCCGAAATTCCTTTCAAGTTAGGGTTTCTAAGAAACAAAAGACGTTAAAAAAACAAGTAGGTTTTAAGAAATGTATCAATCATGATTTGACAAGGTTTAAATTAGTGGTTTAATATTTAAAGTAAAAGTTTCAAAATCCTTAACATTTGATCCAAAGTTAGAAAGTTAAGAGTTTACAATGAAAAATGATTGGGAAAGTATGTAACTGGTGAGGACAGAGGCACTGAAAAAGCAGTTTCCCATACTTCAGAAAATTTATGACTGACTCTAATTGGGTATGCAACAAGATTCCAAATAACCGAGAGTGTGAGTGTATACAGGAATTAAGCTTTATTTTTTGTGTGTTGTCAAAAGAAAGATTCCAAGGAAGACGAATTGAAGCTTGTATAAAAATTTTCTTGACGAAAGAGAAAAGGAAAAGAAATTGATAGCCGTTGGTCAACGACCTATTAAAGAGGTTGGGTCCAACGCCATTAAATAGCCCAAAATGTGAAAATGTAGAAAAATAATGGGTAGATTCTTGGTCAGACTCCTAGTCCGCCACCGCAGTATCACTCGTGCTTATATATAGGGTGTACCGCAGCTAACCCACCACACTACTGATACTTTGGACTCGTACTGATTTTCTACCAATAGCCTAAGTAGAATTACACACCACCCCTATGTACCTATAAACCCAAGATTGTGTTCTGGACCGCAATCACCGATTTACCTTACACTAGGGTGTTATGCTTTTCCATAACACTAAAATAAATGATACAAGAAACAATGCGTGCAACCAAAATGTGTTAAATAATATATATTGTGATGAAATAATGTGTAAGCATGACATGGTTAGAGGTTCTTCCCCTCTCGGGTTCTCCTGATAACCGAAATGAGAATAATGTGTGAGTATAAGGCACGGATAGAGGTCCCTCCCTTTCGGGTTCTCCCTTAAGTAACCGGTCAATTTCTGTTCAGATCGTTAGGCTCTAAACACCCACATTAATAGACTCTGAGGATTTCACCGTTCACCCCGGGTTGGAGGAGTACTCTGACTTAAGTCGTACGTGGGCACTGGCTTAGATCTCATACGAGTTTCAATTGGTATGTTAATTGACCATAGTGCTGAACAAAATAATGAGAAAGTATAACAGGGTCTTGCTCAAACCAGGAAAATATGCTTACAAAATATGCGTTAAAATATATAAATATAGTATAAAATTTTGATTCAAAAGAACAATATAACATAAATCGAGTAAATCGCACAATTGCACAAAATTTCGATCCAAAAGCCTTGCGAATGAGAAAGTGAAAGTGTAAAAAGATAAATTTTCGTTTATAAAAACGTAGTTTACTCGAACTTTGTGATATAGTTGAAAGAATAGTAGTAATGCATGAGAATAACTTTTTAGAAATCGAAGAATTTTTAGATTCAAAACAGGTTCACAGGAAAAGACTTCGTAAGTACACACTTTCATGTGTTTTCGAGAAGTCGAGTTGAAAATTGTTATAAGGAATATTATCAGTCGTAAGTTTCTTTTCCCGAAAACATTTATTGGATCCGTTATATGAAAACAAGAAGGTTTACATTTGACTTGTAAATATGCAAAACAAGTTAATAAAATGAAAGAGGAAACCATATAAATCAAATGCATTTCAAAAGACCAAGATTTAAAAATGGCGTGAATGATAAAAACCGTGTATGACACGAAAAGTTTATAATTATATAACATTTCTGAAAACATATTTCAAGCTTTGAAAAGAAGATCGAGTCACAACAAGGAAAATGATAAGGATTGTGAATAACGTGTAAGTTCCGAGTCTCAAGTGTCAGCTGGTAATCTAGCTTCAAAAACCCAATTCAGCGTCGAAAGTCCACGGCGCACAAGTTTCTCGTGTTGCGTTGATTGAGTGTATCAGCTCGGTATTTTTGATAATATGGTAGAAGTTTATGAGTTGTTTTGAAGACAATGGGGAATCTGGTTTGGTTTGGGTTGATTCTCCTTGATAATGTTTAGAAGGTGTGGGTAGAACAAGTATGAGGTTGTGAATGATCCCGGATGCCTTAACGAATCTTGAGAAATAAGATTTTTAAATATTTCTTTAACTTGTAAGTTAAAATTAAAGTTGGAAATTTCCAATTTTTTTATGAAATGTTTGAGAAAATCCAAGTGTTACTTAAAAAAACCTTGGAAGTTTTATGAAATTTGTACGTTGAAAGACCGTTTGCTTGTAAGGATCGTTAAGGCATATCTTTGGGTTCATAGCGGGCTACTTGTTTCAAGGCACAAGGTGTATACAAGGTGTACTAATCTGGTGAATAGGCTCCTCCAAAACTGGGTACTTTGTGCTCTTGTGAAAAGTCAACACAAGAAAAGGTTGCTAAGTAAATCATTTTATAGAGTAGTGTACCAGTGTGTATCGTGTAGATAGACATTTATGTATAAATTTAGTCTTTCCAAAAGGAGATAACTAGTGATATTTGGCTATGGCTTAGGAGACTGGGCGTGGTTATGATAGTGAATCAGTATAGGATTGAAGGGATATGGTACCAAAACATCCATATCACACACCTACAACAACGCCTAGCTAAACATACTCCGCCCGTTTTACGTCGGCGAAATATCCAGCGTCCATCAGACAATGGACGCAGACTCACCCGCCCGTTTTACGTCAGCGGAATATCGAGCGTCTGGCGTCTACCCACCCGCCCGTTTTACGTCAGTGGTACAGCTAACGTCCGACAGACGCCAGGCGCACACTATCCCGCCCGTTTTATGTCGGCGGGGCGGACACATTACGAAGCTTCCTCAGCAAGTTAGACAAAGATGCTTTCTGGGGCAGCCTCGAGATACACACTCCTGCCCCAGGCAACTGTTCCTGACGCTACAGGCTGCCCGTTAGAGTTCTCGGCCAATCAAAGGCTCCCCACAGCCTGACACCCAGAAAGGACGATGACGTGGCGGACTCCCAGCCAAGATATCTCTCTGACAGAAGACTTTCTCAACCCTTCAACTTGTCTCGGGTTTCAAGAAAGAGGATGATTACCCACCGCCCTGGATCAGCCAGTAGGCGGACGCCACGTGTCCGCCGCCCACCAGCGTCCACTCAACGGACCCCACGAGTGCTTTCGTCAGGACGGTAACATCCCCCCTTTACTCCCTCTTTTTACCAAACCCACTTGCACCATTGGGCTAGAGACACCTCTACCTGGGCCGGGCCCCATTAAGGGTAGAGGATGGGCTGAGGAAGTTGCATGTCGAGGTACTACAAAAGGAGGAGCTCCTTCTCCTTTTGTTGGCATCTGATATTCACTCAAACTTTCATCAAAAAGACTACGAACTCTTTCGTATCTTTTTCAACCCCTTGTTTATTATACTAACGTTTAGAGGCTCGGCTCTTCTAATCAGTAGTCTCTTAAACTCCTTGGTTTTGTCCTTTGACCAACACACTTTTATAAACACGCCTTTTTATAAAACCTCATAGAATCACTACCAAGATTAGCGCCTGGGAGGTTATCCAGGATCCGTGTTTCTTCTTTGGCGTCATCCGTGGCCTTACCACAATATCTCTCACAAAAATTCTAACCGGCTGTTTTTTCGCAAAACAAAATGACGACTTCACCTCAAAAAGTTTACACTCCTTCTGGGGCTGTCGAAGACATCACCGACGTTACCCCAGGATCTCATTCAGCATCCGGGGATCATGACGACGACCAACTCAATGTCGTCATCATCCCCAGAACCCTAGATTTCCGGCGAACCAGCACCTCCCACCCAGGAGGAAATAGACGCTTTGAATAAAGACTGGTACGAACGCCAGAAACAAATCTTAGATGCTCAGCTAGAACGTCGCCGGATTATCGGCAAAGCCATCATGGAGTCATCCTCCAAGCGACCCACTAGAACAACGGTTGTTGTCTGTCACAGGGAAGGTCTAGGGAAATCCCCTGTCGACCAGGCCCGTGCAGAGCACAACCGATTCGACGAAGAAGACTATGAAGAAAGCTCATGGGAGGATGAAGCCTCCAGGGACTACCGTCGTAGCCCGTACTACCGACAAGAAAGACTAAACAGTACAATAACGACGCAACTACCAACCTGTCTCTCCCTTACAGACTAACGGCCTTTGCCGATAAATCCAAATTTACGAGACGCGTCTCAGAAGCCCCAATACCACCAAGACAACATCTCCTAGCAAACGTCAAGTTATACGATGGGCTCACAGACCCAGATGACCACCTCGGTATATTTAACCAGGCCGGGGCCGTCATCGGATGGACCCTACTCGTCTGGTGCCACATGTTCGCCCAAACACTCACGGGCGCGACACGGGTATGGTTCGACAATCTCCCTATTAGAAGCATCGACAGCTATGAACAGTTGATCGACAAATTTTCGCTGCACTTCAGCCAACAACGTCGCCACAAGCGCGACAAAAGTCAAATCTCTCTCTACAAACGCAGAGATACCGAACCGCTCGAAGACTTCATCGTGCGGTTCAATAAAGAGGCACTCCAGCTCGGAATGGGGGACGAGGCAACTCAAACCTCTTTCCTAGCTAACGTCAATGACGACAACCTACAATATACCCTCCGAGGGAAGGACGGTGTCCCAGATTCTTGGGAAGAGGTTGTCCGAATCTCTAAGCTATATGCTGGAAACCAAAAAACAATGCGCCAAAATCAACGCGGAAATTCCAGCAACAACCGTAGTCGCAACAACAACCGCTCGTCCGTCTGGAGTCGCATCTCGGGTTCCACAGACGAAGGAAGATACTCAACCTCTGACGATGCTAGAAACATTATAGGCAGCAAACAGATGCACGACCAGCACAACAGCGGACGACGGAATCAAGATTGGACTCCTCTCACCAAACGCCATCACAGGTACTATCTCAAGTCCTTTCAACCGGAGAGGTAGTGTTTAAACTCCCAAAACCCATGGGAAATAAACGCAAAAATGTAGACACCACCAGATTTTGTGATGACACCGACAACTACTACAACCTCAAAATGGAAATAGAGGCGGCCCTCAGATCTGGGAAACTGACCAACTTGGTCAAAAACGTTCGAGCCGGCGCACGTCGGTAGGACGAGCCAGAAAAGCCATAAAAGACATTAAAACACATTATGTCCGTGGGGTCTATAACAAACAGTGCAACACGACGCGTAACACAAAGCGCAAGACCGCCTCCGCAGGCCCGGCAAACACGTCACGACAACCAAAAGCCTCGACATCACAACACTGGCGAGAGGCCCAAGTCATCCTTCCGGTAATACCAGGAGGCGTGAGCTCGACAACCCCATTCACCATCACGTCACTATTTGGTCACTATCGCACATAAAAAATGATGTGCGACGGCAGAAGCAGCTTTGACATCATGTATCAACAATGCTTCGACCAGCTCGATGATGAAGACAAGGCGCGCCTACAACCAGACGCACCCATCGCAGGATTCTTTAATGAAGTAATCCACCCCATTGGCAAGTTTGAATTTACAGTCAAACTTGACGATGGGACACATTCCCGCTCTGAAGTTTGCACGTTCCATGTCATCCCAGCCAATTCCTCATATGACATCCTACTCGGAAGTCAAGGACTTGCAAACTTCAACAACACGACATCGACTCCCCACCAAATCATGGGTTTTCCAACCACCACTAGGATCGCATACATCAGGGGCAACCAAGAATGCCTCATGACCACTGAACCAACGGCCGCTGAACCATCGACTGTAACAACCGGCAAAAATAAGGTAATTCCGTACAATTAATTAATATATGATTAACGTAATTAAATGCAATTATGTGTGATTTAATTATCAAGGCCTTAGGGGATAGCAATTTCCAAATAGTGCATAGGAATGCATACGTTTAATGGTAAAGCATGATTGGATCATGTGCGAATAAGCTATCCGGTATGGACGTTGGCAATTACCCGGTAATAATTAAATAAACGAAACGGATCCCGGACACCCAGGATATAAAATAAAGGGTATTTTCATAAGATATAATGAGTTTTGGAACTCCAAAACCATAAATGAAAACGTCTTGTACAAATCTCCCGGTAACGAATAAAATGCGCGTATCGCACCCGATACGCGTATAACTCATAAATTCACCCGGTAAAGGCCTAAATAACCAATCAACGCTTAAAATAGACTATATTTAAGGGTTATTAAAGGTATATTTAATGTCCAGATAACGCGTGATTAAAACCCGAAAAATACCCGAACGACACCCGAACGACGGGGGATTAAACATAACAAACAATGGGTAAATATTTGAAGTTGTGGACCCCACCCAAACCCCTCTAAGGGCCGGCCTAAAGGCCAAGGAGATGTCCATGCAACTTGTGTTGATAATTATAACCTAAAGGCTAAGTAAAGCATGCTTAACATAAGACAAAATGTGTAAGGAAAAGGTATGAGTGAACATAAGTACAAAAGCAACTTATCCTTGTTCCCTCTTGTATAATTTTCGGCCAAGTGCCCAAGTAATCCAAGACACACCACTAAACCATCATGACACTAGTAGAAGCATGTCTTGTTAAGTCTTGTAAGTAGGATCATGATGCCTTATAAAGATTTAACCAAGATTTGCAAGAAACCACCTATCCATGCATACATACATACGGCACATTATACACACTCACATATCCTCTTTGCAAAAATCTCCCAAGTACACATATGATCTTCCATAAGATCTCTTGAATATTTGGCATCATTACATGTGATAATTATATAAATAACACATGTTAGAAGATTGAAAAGCAAAGCAAAACAATTCTCTTTTCTTCCCTCTCTTGGCCGTGGGTTTACATACACATACACACATTGTTCTTTCAAGTTTCTACATCTCCAAAATACTTAAAATCATCCATCATCCAAACCCCTTTTGTGTGTTTCAAGAGCTTGGAGCTAAACCACTAGGAAGAACACACTAAACCCCTCTCAAATTCAAGGTTTTTGTCTTCCCTAGCCTTGTGCTAGTAGTAAGCTTCTTAATCTTGTTTTTGATTGTTATTATTCATGTATGTGTTCCTAGTAGCAAGTTGTACATGAAGGGTTTAAAAATGGTTTTGAACATAATCTTTAATAAGTTTTCATGTGTAAAATGGAAGATTAAAGATATGAAAATAAACCATGGATTTGTTGATGATGATGTATTAGTCTTGAAAATATATAAAGCTTACATGTAAGACTAAGTAGGATGATGTTTTGGTTAAGATTTTGAAATGAACTTGAATATGTTAAAACTAACTTTAATTCATCTTATTATGATCATTTAAGTTATAATATGTGGTAAAACATGTTAGAAGTTCATAAATGAATAAGATGGAAAATCTAAGTTAGCTTACTTAGATGATTGAAATTTTGATAAAATGGACAAATACATAAAACACACATATAATTAGTCTACCATATGGAATATAAGACTAACATAAGTGTTTTGATACAAAAATAACTTACCAATAAAAAGTTGAATCTTCAAAGTTTACTATTTGAGTGAAAAATGTTAACTTTGAAAGTTAGAGTAGAAAAATGCAACTTTTGTAAGTTAAGGGACTAAAGTTGTAACTTTGAAAGTTAAGGGACTAAAATGGACATTTTAGAAACTATTAGTCCAAAAATACAAGTATGGAAAGTTTGGTGTCAAAAATGTAAGTAATAAAGTCTAAGGATGATTTTTGTAAATACTAGTAAAAAATACTTGGGTATTTTGTATAAAAGTGTATTTTTGAAAGTTATAAAAATATAAAGGGTTTTAACATAAGGATTTTTATAAAATAGAGATTTTATAAAAATATTAAACAAACTTGGGAAACTTATACAAAAATGAATACTTTTATATAAATGGGAATATAAAAGTGTTGGAAACATTTTTGTAGTTAAGTTGACAAGTTGGGTTAAAAATACATAAGTATTTTAACCATCCAAGTAACATGTGAAAAGAGGAAGAAATATGGATAATATTTCTATAAAATACATGTTGGGAAAAACTTGGAAAAATTAACTAATCAAGTTAAGTTATCAAACTAAGACGCGTTAACGAACCGTACCCGGACAAATCATGAGAAAAATGCCATTGCGGCAAGATACGAAAAATATATATTTTAAGAAGTAAAATATATATATACATTGGGTGAAAACTAATAAACACTTTCCTAAGTGTTAAGAGAATTATTCGTGGGAGAAACGCATGACATAAACAAATAAGACGTTAAAACAAACGTATATACTTAACAAGAAAAATTACACATTTATATATATGTACGCTCGTCCCGGCAAAATTCTAGTATATCTACTTAATGGGAAAGTAGATATGCGGGAAGGAAAGCCGCGACGAGAAGACAAGGATATATATGTGTGTATGTCGTACCAACGAAATCCTAGTATATTTATTTGAATAGGAAAATAAATATACGGTGTGGTGAGTTGAATCGGACGTTAAGAATATACAATCGAACGACAAGATCTTAGTATATTTGTTTAAATGGGAAAACAAATGTGCGGCAAAGTGAGTCGGGTCGAGGATTGAAAAATATATTATATCGAGCGATGCGATCTTAAGTATAATTATTTAAATGGGAAAATAATTATATGTTAAGTGAAGTCGAGTCGATGATAATAAGATACAAGTTATAGAAATATTAACAAGAGTAATATATAACTTGTAACACAAAGGGTAATGTAACGCCAACAAAACCTAGGATACACGCTTAATTAAACGGGATTTGGAACAACTTGTGGTCGGGAGTTGGGTGTACAACTTGCCAAGGCACATGCACTATAGGAATAGTGACTTATACGTCTAGGACGTTTGTAGGTGCGAGACCACCTTGCTATCCACCCTTTTGAGCCAGACGCAGTTTCAGGTGAGTTTCACGGCCCCATTTTAAACTATTTTTACGTTTTCCGGGGGAAAGATATGTTAGGGATAATGTTTGACGGATTTAATACTTGAGGTGTGACCGCCACTCGGGGTTGAGTCCTCGCCTCTATAATCATTTATTCGGAAATGGAAACCGGAGGAATATTCGAATAGTACTATTGGTGCCTGACAAGGCCCACCCCTAATCGATAGCGTCGATTATGCATTAGGTTATGCCTGGGGTGCAAATATTCTGAACTTAAGTCGTGGGAAACCGAGTAACGACTTGGAGCGGGGCACAATTATGTTATGTCTTGGTTTGATTATAGTCTCAAGTAGATTTATAGGAATTTGCAACTCCTATATATTGTCATAACATGGTATTCCCAAGTATTCAAGTTTTAGAAACTGAAAACCTGTGAACTCACCAATATATTTATATTGACGAAACTTTTTAAACATATCTTTCAGGTAACTAGATGATGAAAGATCAGGCGAGCCGGGTCGGAGAATCTCCAATGCGACGTCGAACTTTTGTGGGGTTTCACTTTTATTTCCCAAGGCATTTGGGATATATATGAGAAACCTCTATGTTTATTTCAAAAACAATTAACTTTTGTGTAATGTTTGAAACAGATTTGACGTCATAATAAATGACCCATTTTCTTAAATTACTTGTGTTTAGCAATAACCTTGACTTTATGCTTTTGAACCGTCGCGCCACGTGTTTCCGCCTTTGTCGTGGTGTGACAGAACGTGGTATCAGAGCCAAGGTTATAGCGAACTAGAGTATTTTCTTTAAAAACTAGACTATAACCGGATTTGGTTCAAATAATAAAGTTTTCAAAAAGAAAATATATAAGATGTTAAATAAAAGTAATTTTCAAGAAGCATTGGGCATGAGGAGATTCCGACCAAGCCAGCCATGGGTATTGTTATGCTTTGACGTGAAATTAGAAGTTAGGAAGGTTACTATAGTATACGCCCTAACTGTCTAATTTAAATTAATTCATATATATACATGTACGGTTCTTTTGCCAGGATGTCCGACGCTGGAAGTATAGCGCCCAGTATCGATAGCAGCATCCAGATCATTCCTGCGCCACCGCCTGAGCCAGTAGAGCTGGTAGTACTTGACGCAGAGGACGAAGACGTAGAGATGAACGCCGACGGAGGTTCGGATGACGACTCGGATGAGACGGATCCTAGCGAGGATCCTGATTGGGCACCCGCTGTGGTAGACGCGCCGCTACCCATTGTACCGGCCGCACCGATAGCCCCACGCCCCATTCGAGCTATTAGGGATTTTCCCGAGGGCTGTGCCGGACCGTCCCGGCCGATCCCAGCCCATTCGGAGACAGTAGAGTCTCCGTTCGACCGACAGGCTCACGTGGAGCACGAGCCAGCACACTTACCCCACATCCACATCCCTCCAGGCATGAGGCTCATGCCAATCTCTCGCGGGAGGAATGGGTGGATATCCGACGACTCTGACGACGAGTCCGTAGCATCGGTAGAGCACATGCTGGTACCAGAGATTCCAGCTGTTCCGGAGGAGCCAGTGGCTCCAATGTTGGAAGATGCACCTGCTGATCCCATACCCCCACCAGCACCACTCGAGCCCGTACCACAGGAGGGACCAGCAGCACATATACTCGAGGGTAGCCCCGCTGATAGCTCTGAGCTACGCAGGGCGGGCATGGCAGCTTTTGCCACCGCGAGCCCTCCTACCCCCACTGTTGTGGTATCCACTCCAGAGTGGGCCACTGTCTCTGAGCCATTAGTAGCCCCACTAGCCGAGCCTATGCCACCACCCACCATTGCCATGACTATACCCATCCCCACCATTCCCAGCATGACACCTGCACCATACCCTCTAGGTGCAGGGGACCCTTATATGATGCCACCCTACTTTTCCATCAGGCCACCAAGTTTCACTCCATTACTGCCACACATACCAGTACCAGCCCCCTTCGGGCCCTTCCCATCCACACACCCTGATATACCCGGACCATCCCACCTTCCCAGGATGACACCCCCCTCTGGACCCGCCCAGACCTCAACCATCACTTTAGAGCAGGATTTTCAGACTCTAGTCAACACGGTGCAGCGCACCGTGAATCAGGTTGAGCAGCAGACGAGATTGATGTGGGCGAGGATGATTGACACTCGTGATGCCTTGGCGCATTACGCAGAGGAGCTCTTGCGCATGGATGCGCAGAGTGGGATTACTGGAGATGCACACTGGGCACATCGACAGTTTTTGTACGAGCGCATCACAGAGATCAGCATGACGGTTAGCATGTATGCGCCGCAGTACCAGTATCCACCGCCACCGCCACAGTAGGATGTATCGGGGATGCACAGAAGACACACCAGCTTATGTACATATTAGCAGCAGTATGGTAGTACAGCACGGGTTATGACACTCGTCTGCATTTTGCCTAGCCGTACGGGTATTACGGCATATGATATGATGTTTTATTATTTCAAAAGCAATGTATTGTATGAGAAGTGTATTCTCCATTTTGTATTATGAACAAGCATTGTACTGATATTATTGAAATTAATGAAAAATCTTATTATTATGGTGAAATATGTTGTTGTCTATGATTATTATTGCTTACTCCATGTGTTGTGGTTTGTATATTTGTGTGGTGATGTTGTGTTGATTTCTATTTATATTTATGTATGATGTGTTGGTATGTTGTGTGATGACATGGTGTTGATTATTGTGTTCATGCTTTGGTTTGTTATTTATGCTTTGTATTGTATAAATGTTTGCCAAATTAACCTTTGATAATTATTATTGAAGAAAAATGGCACCTGCCACCCGAAGCAATAGCGGAGCAGACGGACTGCCCGCAACACCCGCCGAACTCGAGACCATGATATCTGAACGCATAGCCCGCGCGATCGCGGAGCACGAAGCTGCACGCTCCGAAAGATCTCGCGACTTGACTGGGAGTGACCGACAGGAAACTTCCCCCACTGGTAAGAAGTTGAAAGTAATTGATAAAGCAATGGGAGAATATCCTAAAACCCCTATCCCGTAATAACATACAACTTTATTAATGCAGAAACGGCCTCGCGAGAGCGTGGCTGCACTTTCAAAGCCTTCCTCGACTGCAAGCCGCTCAATTTTAACGGCACGGAAGGATCAGTTGGTCTGGTCAAATGGTTCGAGAAGACCGAGGCTGTTATTCGCATCAGTGGGTGTACCCCACGTCAGTCGGTTATGTACTCCACCAATTTGTTCTTAGACCAAGCACTGACATGGTGGAATGGTCAAGTGCAGTCTTTGGGTGATGACACTGCTTACTCTCTGTCGTGGGCAGAACTGAAGGAACTGATGATTGCTGAGTACCGTCCGGCGAGTGAGGTACAGAAATTGGAAACTGAGTTTTGGAACCTCACTATGGTGGGAGCAGACGTTACTGGATACACGTCTCGATTCCACGATCTTGCCAGATTGGTGCCACGATTGGTTACCCCTGAGAACAACAAAATTGAGCGCTATTTGTTCGGCCTAGCACCGCAAATACGCAGCATGGTCACTGCTTCTAAACCTACGACCATGCGCGCGGCTATTGATCTTGCGCTCAGTCTCACCGAAGATGCCATACGCATGGGTACACTAATCCGCCAAGTTTCCGGATTAAAAATTTCTGAAGCAAGTAGTGTTGAGGCCAAGAACCAGGGATCAAGTTCAGCTGTTGTAACTAATGATCAGGGTAACAGGCAGAGGTTTGGGAAAAGAAAGAGGGATGAGGGAAAAAGGGATCGAGCGTCGGGAAGCTCGAACAAGAAAGGAAAGGGGTATGCCGCCACGGGACGTGGTAACGGTAACAAGCAGGGAAACCAGGGGAGAAACAATGGATTAACTTGTGGGAAGTGCCACCGCACCGGGCATAAGACTGAAGAGTGCCGATCTGGAGCACCAAAGAATGGAGGGGCTAGACCCTGCTTTGCATGCGGGTCGTTAGATCATTGGAAGAAAGATTGCCCCAAAGTCAACAATCAGGCCCGCGGCCGGGCATTTGTGATTGGAGCCGGTGACGCACGGCAAGACCCCAATGTGGTCACTGGTACGTTTCCTCTAAATGGTCATTATGCCTCTGTATTATTTGATACCGGTGCTGACTTTAGCTTCGTATCCATTGAGTTTAAAAGATTACTTGGTTTAAAAACTAGCAAACTAGACACACCCTACTCTATAGAACTGGCTAATGGTAAAACTATTGAAACGAGAGAGGTAGCAAAAGATTGTAAATTAGAACTCTGTGGGCACGAGTTTGGGATTGATCTATTACCGGTCGTGTTGGGAAGTTTTGACATCGTTGTTGGCATGGACTGGTTGTCCGCTCACCGTGCCATTGTGGTTTGCAACGATAAGGTTATTCAAGTTCCCCTCGCAAGCGGTGAAACTCTCTCAATTCAAGGGGAAAGACACGGGACGCCACTAAGGATTATTTCGAGCATGAAGGCTCGTAAGTGTCTGAGAAAAGGGCTTGTCGCATTCTTGGCACACGTAGTGGACAAGAAGGCCGACGAGCGAAAATTGGAAGACATTCCAGTCGCCAGAGATTTTCCGGATGTATTTCCAGAAGATTTGCCGGGGTTGCCACCACCTCGACAAGTCGAGTTCCGCATCGACCTCGTTCCCGGAGCAGCTCCTGTGGCACGATCGCCATACCGCCTAGCTCCATCAGAGATGCAGGAACTGTCCAGCCAGCTACAAGAATTATTGGACAAAGGTTTTATAAGACCGAGTTTCTCACCTTGGGGAGCTCCCGTCTTATTTGTGAAGAAGAAGGATGGCACATTTCGCATGTGCATCGACTATCGAGAGCTGAACAAGCTAACCATCAAGAATCGCTATCCTCTCCCCAGGATCGACGATTTATTTGATCAGCTCCAAGGTTCCAGCTATTACTCCAAGATCGATTTGAGGTCAGGCTATCACCAGTTGCGTATACAAGAAGAAGATGCACCAAAAACGGCCTTCAGAACCCGGTATGGACACTACGAATTTTTGGTAATGCCGTTCGGCTTGACCAACGCACCAGCGGTATTCATGGACCTAATGAACCGCGTATGTAAGCCATACCTGGACAAATTCGTCATTGTCTTCATTGACGATATTTTGATCTATTCACGCACGAAAGAAGACCACGAGAATCACCTTCGGTTAATTCTTGAAGTATTACGCAAAGAGAAGCTCTATGCTAAATTCTCGAAATGTGACTTTTGGATTCGGGAAGTTCACTTTTTGGGCCACGTAGTGAACGAGAAGGGCATACACGTCGATCCAGCCAAGATCGAGGCAATTAAAAATTGGGAAGCACCTCGAACCCCTACCGAAGTACGACAATTTCTAGGCCTTGCGGGTTATTACAGAAGGTTCATCGAGAACTTTTCAAAAATAGCACAAGCGTTAACCATGCTAACCCAAAAGGATAAGAAATTTGAGTGGACGGAAAAGCAAGAGGCAGCATTCCAATTGTTAAAAGACAAGTTATGTGGCGCTCCGATACTGTCACTTCCAGACGGTACGGAAGATTTTGTGGTTTACTGTGATGCCTCACATCAAGGTTTGGGTTGTGTACTGATGCAGCGTGAAAAAGTAATAGCATATGCTTCCAGGCAACTGAAAATCCATGAGAAGAACTACACTACACACGATTTGGAATTAGGTGCAGTGGTGTTCGCTCTCAAGATATGGAGGCACTATTTGTACGGAACCAAGTGCACAATTTTCACTGATCACAAGAGTTTGCAACACATCTTTGATCAGAAGGATTTGAATATGCGACAACGGCGATGGGTTGAATTATTAAACGATTACGATTGTGAGATAAAGTACCATCCCGGTAAGGCGAATGTCGTAGCCGACGCCTTGAGTCGCAAGGAACGGGTTAAACCATTGCGTGTTCGGGCTTTGGGACTGACTATCCACACGAATATGACTGAACGAATTCGTGAAGCCCAAGTTAACGCCCTCAAACCCGAGAATGTCAAAGGTGAAAGATTACGAAAGATGGTTGATTCACTGGAACCAAAAGCGGACCAGACATTGTATTTCATGAATAGAATTTGGGTTCCTGTATATGGTGGATTGCGTGAGCTAGTATTGGCCGAAGCTCACAGTTCTAGATATTCGGTTCACCCTGGTGCAGACAAGATGTTCCACGATTTGAAGGAACTTTATTGGTGGCCGAATTTCAAAAGGGATATAGCAGCCTATGTTGCGCGATGTCTGACTTGCGCAAAGGTCAAGGCTGAGCACCAGACACCTTCCGGTTTGCTCCAGCAACCGGAAATACCGGAATGGAAATGGGAACGAATCACCATGGATTTCATTACCAAGTTACCCAAGACGACAAGCGGCCATGACATGATCTGGGTAATCGTAGATCGATTGACGAAATCTGCACACTTCCTCCCGATACGCGAAACGGACAGGTTGGAGAAACTGACCCGTTTGTACATTAAGGAAGTGGTATCCAAACACGGTGTACCTGTTTCTATCATTTCCGATCGGGATAGTCGTTTCACGTCAAGATTTTGGGAAAGTTTGAACGAAGCCCTCGGTACTCGCCTCGACATGAGTACCGCATATCACCCCCAAACGGATGGTCAAAGTGAACGAACCATCCAGACATTGGAGGATATGTTACGGGCATGCGCGATAGATTTCGGAGGTAATTGGGATACGCACTTGCCATTGGTAGAATTTTCTTATAACAACAGTTATCATACGAGCATTCAAGCCGCACCGTTTGAAGCTCTATATGGACGCAAGTGCCGATCGCCATTATGTTGGGCGGAAGTTGGGGAAAAGCAACTCACCGGGCCCGAAATTGTTCAAGAGACCACGGATAAGGTCTTTTTGATAAAGGAACGCCTCAAAGCGGCCCGGGACCGCCAGAAAAGCTACGCTGATATGAGGCGAAAGCCTTTAGAGTTTCAAGTCGGAGACAGGGTCCTACTGAAAGTGTCACCTTGGAAAGGTGTCGCGCGCTTTGGGAAGCGCGGAAAGCTGAACCCGCGATATATTGGACCGTTCAAAGTCTTGTCCAGGGTAGGCACAGTGGCATACAAGCTCGAGTTGCCTCAAGAGCTTAGTGGAATACACGACACGTTTCATGTGTCGAACTTGAAAAAGTGCCTATCCGACGAAACTCTCATTATTCCTGCTGACGAAATCCAGATTGACGACAAGTTACATTTTGTGGAAGAACCAATCGAGGTAACTGATTGGAAGGTCCAAAAACTAAGGCGCAGCAAGATCAGATTGGTCAAAGTGCGCTGGAATGCCAAGCGTGGACCGGAGTTCACGTGGGAAAGGCTGGACCGGATGAAGCAAAAGTACCCCGCCCTATTCGAGAAGACACCTATACCGGAGAACTCGAAGTGAATTCCGGGACGGAATTCTCTTAACGGGGGGAGAATGTAACAACCGGCAAAAATAAGGTAATTCCGTACAATTAATTAATATATGATTAACGTAATTAAATGCAATTATGTGTGATTTAATTATCAAGGCCTTAGGGGATAGCAATTTCCAAATAGTGCATAGGAATGCATACGTTTAATGGTAAAGCATGATTGGATCATGTGCGAATAAGCTATCCGGTATGGACGTTGGCAATTACCCGGTAATAATTAAATAAACGAAACGGATCCCGGACACCCAGGATATAAAATAAAGGGTATTTTCATAAGATATAATGAGTTTTGGAACTCCAAAACCATAAATGAAAACGTCTTGTACAAATCTCCCGGTAACGAATAAAATGCGCGTATCGCACCCGATACGCGTATAACTCATAAATTCACCCGGTAAAGGCCTAAATAACCAATCAACGCTTAAAATAGACTATATTTAAGGGTTATTAAAGGTATATTTAATGTCCGGATAACGCGTGATTAAAACCCGAAAAATACCCGAACGACGGGGGATTAAACATAACAAACAATGGGTAAATATTTGAAGTTGTGGACCCCACCCAAACCCCTCTAAGGGCCGGCCTAAAGGCCAAGGAGATGTCCATGCAACTTGTGTTGATAATTATAACCTAAAGGCTAAGTAAAGCATGCTTAACATAAGACAAAATGTGTAAGGAAAAGGTATGAGTGAACATAAGTACAAAAGCAACTTATCCTTGTTCCCTCTTGTATAATTTTCGGCCAAGTGCCCAAGTAATCCAAGACACACCACTAAACCATCATGACACTAGTAGAAGCATGTCTTGTTAAGTCTTGTAAGTAGGATCATGATGCCTTATAAAGATTTAACCAAGATTTGCAAGAAACCACCTATCCATGCATACATACATACGGCACATTATACACACTCACATATCCTCTTTGCAAAAATCTCCCAAGTACACATATGATCTTCCATAAGATCTCTTGAATATTTGGCATCATTACATGTGATAATTATATAAATAACACATGTTAGAAGATTGAAAAGCAAAGCAAAACAATCCTCTTTTCTTCCCTCTCTTGGCCGTGGGTTTACATACACATACACACATTGTTCTTTCAAGTTTCTACATCTCCAAAATACTTAAAATCATCCATCATCCAAACCCCTTTTGTGTGTTTCAAGAGCTTGGAGCTAAACCACTAGGAAGAACACACTAAACCCCTCTCAAATTCAAGGTTTTTGTCTTCCCTAGCCTTGTGCTAGTAGTAAGCTTCTTAATCTTGTTTTTGATTGTTATTATTCATGTATGTGTTCCTAGTAGCAAGTTGTACATGAAGGGTTTAAAAATGGTTTTGAACATAATCTTTAATAAGTTTTCATGTGTAAAATGGAAGATTAAAGATATGAAAATAAACCATGGATTTGTTGATGATGATGTATTAGTCTTGAAAATATATAAAGCTTACATGTAAGACTAAGTAGGATGATGTTTTGGTTAAGATTTTGAAATGAACTTGAATATGTTAAAACTAACTTTAATTCATCTTATTATGATCATTTAAGTTATAATATGTGGTAAAACATGTTAGAAGTTCATAAATGAATAAGATGGAAAATCTAAGTTAGCTTACTTAGATGATTGAAATTTTGATAAAATGGACAAATACATAAAACACACATATAATTAGTCTACCATATGGAATATAAGACTAACATAAGTGTTTTGATACAAAAATAACTTACCAATAAAAAGTTGAATCTTCAAAGTTTACTATTTGAGTGAAAAATGTTAACTTTGAAAGTTAGAGTAGAAAAATGCAACTTTTGTAAGTTAAGGGACTAAAGTTGTAACTTTGAAAGTTAAGGGACTAAAATGGACATTTTAGAAACTATTAGTCCAAAAATACAAGTATGGAAAGTTTGGTGTCAAAAATGTAAGTAATAAAGTCTAAGGATGATTTTTGTAAATACTAGTAAAAAATACTTGGGTATTTTGTATAAAAGTGTATTTTTGAAAGTTATAAAAATATAAAGGGTTTTAACATAAGGATTTTTATAAAATAGAGATTTTATAAAAATATTAAACAAACTTGGGAAACTTATACAAAAATGAATACTTTTATATAAATGGGAATATAAAAGTGTTGGAAACATTTTTGTAGTTAAGTTGACAAGTTGGGTTAAAAATACATAAGTATTTTAACCATCCAAGTAACATGTGAAAAGAGGAAGAAATATGGATAATATTTCTATAAAATACATGTTGGGAAAAACTTGGAAAAATTAACTAATCAAGTTAAGTTATCAAACTAAGACGCGTTAACGAACCGTACCCGGACAAATCATGAGAAAAATGCCATTGCGGCAAGATACGAAAAATATATATTTTAAGAAGTAAAATATATATATACATTGGGTGAAAACTAATAAACACTTTCCTAAGTGTTAAGAGAATTATTCGTGGGAGAAACGCATGACATAAACAAATAAGACGTTAAAACAAACGTATATACTTAACAAGAAAAATTACACATTTATATATATGTACGCTCGTCCCGGCAAAATTCTAGTATATCTACTTAATGGGAAAGTAGATATGCGGGAAGGAAAGCCGCGACGAGAAGACAAGGATATATATATATGTGTATGTCGTACCAACGAAATCCTAGTATATTTATTTGAATGGGAAAATAAATATACGGTGTGGTGAGTTGAATCGGACGTTAAGAATATACAATCGAACGACAAGATCTTAGTATATTTGTTTAAATGGGAAAACAAATGTGCGGCAAAGTGAGTCGGGTCGAGGATTGAAAAATATATTATATCGAGCGATGCGATCTTAAGTATAATTATTTAAATGGGAAAATAATTATATGTTAAGTGAAGTCGAGTCGATGATAATAAGATACAAGTTATAGAAATATTAACAAGAGTAATATATAACTTGTAACACAAAGGGTAATGTAACGCCAACAAAACCTAGGATACACGCTTAATTAAACGGGATTTGGAACAACTTGTGGTCGGGAGTTGGGTGTACAACTTGCCAAGGCACATGCACTATAGGAATAGTGACTTATACGTCTAGGACGTTTGTAGGTGCGAGACCACCTTGCTATCCACCCTTTTGAGCCAGACGCAGTTTCAGGTGAGTTTCACGGCCCCATTTTAAACTATTTTTACGTTTTCCGGGGGAAAGATATGTTAGGGATAATGTTTGACGGATTTAATACTTGAGGTGTGACCGCCACTCGGGGTTGAGTCCTCGCCTCTATAATCATTTATTCGGAAATGGAAACCGGAGGAATATTCGAATAGTACTATTGGTGCCTGACAAGGCCCACCCCTAATCGATAGCGTCGATTATGCATTAGGTTATGCCTGGGGTGCAAATATTCTGAACTTAAGTCGTGGGAAACCGAGTAACGACTTGGAGCGGGGCACAATTATGTTATGTCTTGGTTTGATTATAGTCTCAAGTAGATTTATAGGAATTTGCAACTCCTATATATTGTCATAACATGGTATTCCCAAGTATTCAAGTTTTAGAAACTGAAAACCTGTGAACTCACCAATATATTTATATTGACGAAACTTTTTAAACATATCTTTCAGGTAACTAGATGATGAAAGATCAGGCGAGCCGGGTCGGAGAATCTCCAATGCGACGTCGAACTTTTGTGGGGTTTCACTTTTATTTCCCAAGGCATTTGGGATATATATGAGAAACCTCTATGTTTATTTCAAAAACAATTAACTTTTGTGTAATGTTTGAAACAGATTTGACGTCATAATAAATGACCCATTTTCTTAAATTACTTGTGTTTAGCAATAACCTTGACTTTATGCTTTTGAACCGTCGCGCCACGTGTTTCCGCCTTTGTCGTGGTGTGACATCGACCAAGAGAGCCGCCGTCGAAAACGAAAAGTGGATACTCAACCCAGCCTTCCCCGAACAAACCATCACTTTGGGATCAACTCTGTCCCTCTAGGTACGCGTGTATATGAAACAACTGCTAGTAACAAATAAAGATATCTTCGCCTGGCAGTCATCCGACATGATCGGCGTCCCAATACACATAGTCGAACATCGCCTGAACACATACAAAGACGCTTGACCGGTCACTCAGAAAAAACGCCCGCTAGGCCCGGACAGAGTCAAAGCCATGAATGAGCAACTCGACGACTTACTCGAAGCAGGCATCATGGTAGCAAACCCGGTTATGGTCCTAAAAAAGAATGGATCCTGGCGCATGTGCGTCGACTACAAGGATCTCAACAAAGCATGCCCAAAGGACCACTACCCCCCTGCCAGAAATAAACCTGAAGGTAGACTCTCTAGCACCATTCAAATTCAAGTGTTTCCTCGATACTTACCGAGGATACCACCAAATACAAATGGCATATGAACACGAAGACAGAACCGCCTTTAGGACCGACAGGGGGTTTACTGCTACACCAAAATGCCCTTCGGCCTAAAGAACGCAGGTGCTACCTATCAGCGCCTGATGGACCAAGCTTTCATAAACCAGATCGGCGTCAATCTTGAAGTCTACGTCGACGATCTGGTCATAAAAAACACCTAAGAAGACACCATGCTACTGGATATACAACGCACCTTTGAACAGCTGCGCGACATCAAGATGAAACTAAATCCGGGTAAGTGCTCTTTCGGTGCCGAAGAAGGGAAATTTCTGGGCGTCATTGTCACAAATAGCGGCTTCAAGCCAAACCCGGAGAAATTCCAGGCTATCCAGCGCATGCCGTCACCCAACTCAATCAAGGATGTTCAGACACTCATGGGGCACCTAGTCACCCTCAACTATTTCTTATCAAATCCAAGTCTTTTCCCTTTGTTCATACACTGTGCAATGTACTAAAAAAAGACACAGTTCCGTTGGACTCTAGAAGCGGAAGTGGCTTTCCATGAAATGAAACAATGTTTGACTTATTTTCCAACCTTAACTGCACCTCTACCAGAAGAGCCTTTGACGCTATACCTATCCGCCTCCGAAATAGCGACAGGCGCAGTACTCCTGGTAGAGCGCAACAAAGTCCAAACACCAACATATTACATCAGTCGTACCTTGGCAGACGCAGACACCAGATACTCCACGATGGAAAAACTGGTCCTAGCACTCGTACATGCATCAAGACGTCTTCGACGATACTTTCAAAAACACCCAATCAACGTCCTAACACACTATAGAATCAACACCGTGCTTTCGAAACCAGAATTATCTGGCCGCCTAGCGAAATGGGCGATCGAACTAGGCGCTCACCAAGACCGGTGATCAAAGGGCAGGTACTCGCAGACTTCATCGCTGAAATTCCAGCAGAAAAAATACAAGAATGCCAAAGCGAACAGGACCCAAAACCCATCCCAGACTCCCGCGTCACATGGTCGCTATTCATGGACGGAGCCTCCAACGATTAGGGCACAGGCGCAGGTTTGCGACTCATCAGCCCTGATAACACATAATTCACATACGCCGTCCGCCTTGAGTTCCCAAGCACAAACAGTGAATCCGAGTACAAAGCGTTCCTCGCAGGACTACGCCTGGTAGAAAAATGGGCGTAAGATACCTCAACGCCCATGTTGATTCGATGCTCGTTACGTGGGCAAAATTCATCTTTCATTATCTCCTTGACTTGATCCCAAGCCATAGTAAGTGCAACTTCAGCTCCTCGGGTGCGCTTTTCCTCATTCCACCAAGTGAGTGCTCGTTTGTGAAGAACACTCATAGCATAACGGACCTTAAAGTTATCGGGACACTCACTGTTAATGAAGGTATTATCAATACCCTCGAACCATTGTAGGAGACCAGTAGCTCCTTCATCTACACTGAACTTAGGGGGATTACAGGTATTAAAGTGTTTGAGAGTGCAGGCTGGGAGACCATTCCCGTTTCCATTCCCGTTCCCATTGTGATTTCCATTGCCGTTTCCATTTCCATTGCCGTTTCCATTCATCTGGATGACTTGAGCCAGTAAGTTAGGAACCAGAGTTGCGATCTGTTGCGCCATTTGTTGAGAAATGATCGCAGCTAGTTGGGCATCAACGTCATTGTTGTTGTTGTGGTTAGTGTCGTGGTTATGGTTGTGATTGCTACTCCCTTCATCATGATTGTCATCACTGTTAAGACGAGCGCTGCGACGTGGAGGCATGATCTGTAAGAGACACAATGAAGGTTCAATGAGACATGAATGAGGTAATATAAGGAATGTAATCATTTATCCATTTATTAAAACGAATAAACGAAAACGTTGACTTATCAAAGATTCTAGATTCTAATAACATAGTGAAGACATGCTTTAGCCTATAAGTGAACACTCATCCCGAGAATTCCCAGGTAGGCATCCAGGTCCCTCGTCTGATTGGGATATATGCGCAATGCCAGCCTAGACAGAAAACTCAGAATATAGGCGTTCACCCTTCCAGATTGCACGTGTTTGTTATTAAAATCTAGAATTTCGACCAGATCTCAAGGTGGTTCAGGCTAAACCTGAGGATTTTGTCCTATTAGTCTAAGAGTAGATCCAATGATGGAGAGCAATGTTCTTGCAAGGATTAAAGTAGGGATAAGAAGTAGGAGGAAGATAGAGAATAGGAATAAGTAGAGAAGCAAGCAAGGGAAACAAGTACTGGTTAAATCCTATGGTTATAGACTAGATTATTTTTCTAAAAACCTAATTCCCTATAACCATGGCCCTGATACCAATCTGTAACACCCCAACCGATGGCGGAAACATCGAGGTGTCACGTATGAATGATTGTCCAGTAGCTCATGGTGAATAATAAATTTCATTAAATGATTTAAATAATTTACATGCAACCGTTCTACAAAAATTCGTACATTAAAATGAATAATACAATGTACACGTCTTCATGCATTAACTCAAATCTTCAAGCATGTAGAACCTGAAACATGTTAAGTTTGAAAATATTTTGGGTCAACAAAAGTTGGTGAGAATTACATAGGTTTTTGGAATATGATAGATAATAATAGTTTGTACAACAATCACAGTTGTATGATGATAGAGTATGAGTCCGACATGTAACAATGCGTCTTTGTACAATCAAACCTTGTGTCGACTGAGGACTAACTCGCAAGTTAGTTAAATGTTGTTACTGTTATCGATCATCCCTGAATTTATGCGGGGGGATGGGTTTGTCAGACCTATAGCGCTATAATCTAAACAGGCGGCTTGATCATTGTTAATGATTGTACTGTGTCTTTTTGTTATAGTCAAATGATATAATGATAGTGTAATTGAATCACAAGTAAGTATGAGTAAATGATAGTATAAAATGTTTAAACATGTTTCACCCCAAAAATGTAAAAGAGAAAGGGGGCTATGTAAACTCACCTTAGCAAAATGTTAGTCTCGTGAAAATAGAATATGTGTTGCCCAACGATGCCAAGTATTACCCTATAATTAAGGTGATAAATATGTTTAAGTCTTTCTAGTCTACAAATATTTTCTAGGGTTTCGAATTGGGGATAAATGTTCGTTTGATTAATAAATAAAATGTTTAATAAATAAGAGAAATTTGATAAATAAATAAACAAAAGTCTTTTTGTGAATTTTAAATTAAAGATGGTTACAATATAAAGTTTTAAGTATGAAAATAATTTTTATAAAATTATTTTCTTAAAAATGGAATAATAAATCTATTTATTTCAAATTGTCAAAATATAACTTTAGTATTTAAAAATACTAAAATTAGAGAATTATTAAATTAAAAATTGTATTTCTGTTCCAAATAAATAGAAATAATTTATATAAAATTTTGGTGCAAAAATATTGAAAAATGAATTTATTATGATTTACTTATGATTAAAACTAACAAAAATTGATTAAAAATAATAAATAAATGATTTTTCAGAAATAAAAATCATTTCAGAAAAGTTTAATGTTATATAAACTCAGAATAATTTTTGTGGAAATTTATATAATTGTTTTGATATTTTTATAGAATTTTATAAATAAAATAGATTAAACTTGAATTATTTATTATATATATTAAATAAATACTTTTTGGAAAACTAAAAATTGTATGTTAAACTATTCTATTAAAATAACATAAAATAATTTTTTGTAGAATTTATAAAAGAGTTTTAGTATTTTAAAACTAATTTTAAAAGTATAATAATACTTATATGAGCATAAAAGGAAAAAAAAAAAGAAAGAACAAAAAGGGTTGTTCGTGGCAGGGATCGAACCCGTGACCTTTCGTTGAACAGTAGCAGTCTGAACCATCTGATCTGTAACACGTTTGTGTTTATAGTTGATTTCAAAATATATTTAAACAAAGCATCAGTAAGTCATCTTCCCCAATTATATCATAAGAACCCTAGAATTTCAATACAATTAATTAACAACCAAAACCCACATAATTTATGGGGCTATGATTCGGGATAAACAAACAAACCAAGGTATGAAAACAATTTGGACTTACGATTGGCTCGGCTTCCTGGATTGCGAGTCAAACGCAGAAGTCAACCACGAGCAATACTGACGATTTAGGGAATGAGTAAGGTCTGTGATGGTGGGGTTTTGATTATCGTCCCTTCCAGAGATTGTGTGCGAGTTTAATTGAATTAAAAACGAGTATTTATAAGGATTTCGTTCGAGTTAATTTGGAAAGTTTAATAATGGCATTTAATCGAAATTGGTCAATTTAAACGCGTTCAATCACGCGTGTTGTTGTTTTAGAAAGAAGAGATGATGATGGTGCGTAATATCCGGGGTTGATTTAATGATTAGCGCGTTGTTTGATCAGATTGAGAGTTTTCTGGTCTGGGTTGCTTGCAGCGATCGAAGAAGAAGAAAAAGTGAGAAGTTCAGTGGCCTTATATACATTAATGATTGAAATTAAAATAAAAGAGCAGTGTGGCTCAATTGGTCTTGTGCGTGTGTGTTGTATGTTGGGCCGGTTCGTTGCTCGGGTTCGAGTCCCGGCTTCAACCAAATTTTTTTTGCAGTAAGGGAAGAGGGAGAGGGGGACGTGGGCCTTGGGCTGGTTCGGGGTTGGGCTGGGTAAAGGGGTTGGGCCAGGTGTGTTTGGTGGGCTGCAGGTAGGTTTTAGAGGTTTATTTG
Organism: Ambrosia trifida; assembly: GCA_028751855.1. Lineage (NCBI taxonomy): Eukaryota > Viridiplantae > Streptophyta > Magnoliopsida > Asterales > Asteraceae > Ambrosia > Ambrosia trifida. Next base: position 115,952,434 of record CM054130.1, read on the forward strand.
TGTTTGGCTTATAATGTCCCATATTATTATCATCATCATCATCATCATCATCATTATTATTATTATTATTATTATATATATAAAGTGGTAAAAAAATATATAAATAAATAACTAAATAAATAATTAAAAGAATGCATATGTATATATCAAGTATATAGTGGGTGAAGTGGTGGTTTGATTAATTCAACACTTGGGAAAAAAATGCGCGATGTTACAGCCAAAATCATGAACGTCGGATACTACTGGCCAGGAATGCATCAGGACGCCGTAAAAACCCTATACACCTGCTTCAACTGTCAGCAGCACGCACCCAACACCTTGCGTCCAAAAAACGACCTGGTCCCAGTCACGACAGCTTGGCCATTCCAAAAATGGGCCATCGATGTTGTCGGGCCATTTCCAATGGCCCCCGGCAAAGTACAATACATAATTGTCGCCGTCGACTATTTCACAAAATGAGTCGAAGCCAAGCCCTTGGCAACAATCAATGCGGAGCACGTCAAAAAATTCATCTGGGAATTTATCATTTGCCGCTTCGGGTTACCCATGGAAATCGTCATGGACAACGGCACCCAGTTTGCCGATAACAAAATCAAGGCATGGTTAACACAAATGGGCGTCAACCAGATCTTCACGTCCCTAGCGCACCCCAAGGAAACGGACAATTAGAACGCATCAACAGATCACTGGTTGAAGGAATCAAGACACGCCTAGGCTCAAAACGAACAGGCTGGGTCGATGAACTACCGCATGTCTTATGGGCGCACCGTACCCTAACAAAGACTAGCACGGGTGAAACACCCCAAGGAAACGGACAATTAGAACGCATCAACAGATCACTGGTTGAAGGAATCAAGACACGCCTAGGCTCAAAACGAACAGGCTGGGTCGATGAACTATCGCATGTCTTATGGGCGCACCGTACCCTAACAAAGACTAGCACAGGTGAAACACCATTCAGCCTAACTTACGGCCCCGAAGCAATAATCCCGGCCGAGATAAGCTTTCCATCGCCAAGTGTAACACCCCAACCGATTGTGGAAACATCGAGGTGTCACGTATGAATGATTGTTCAGTAGCTCATGGTAAATAATAAATTTCATTAAATGATTTAAATAAATTACAAACAATTGTTCTAAGAATTTGTACATCAAAATGAAAAATACTAGCTACACATCTTCAAGCATTAACTCTAATCTTCAAGCATTAACTCTAATCTTCAAGCAAGCTATAACCTGAAACATGTTAAGTTTGAAAATATTTTGGGTCAACAAAAGTTGGTGAGAACTACATAGGTTTGAATATTGAAATAAAATTTGTACAATTCGGGTGTCATGGCAAGTCTTCCATTGCATAATCTGCTGAATCTGGCTATTGCTAGCTCTCCTCAAACATTTTTTTACAGCAGCTACCGTAAAGCCTTTGCATGAAAAGAAAAAAAATTTAAGTTAGATGAGTATTCCCAAACACCCTCTAACTCCCTATTCGTAATATTACGTCATGTTCCAAATTTCTCCAAATAACTGATCAACGTCGTGGGCTCTAATGAACTCGAAAGGTCTGTTGGGGGACTGGATGGGTTGTTGAGTTTTTAATATTATTTAGTAAATTATGGGTAAAGGCCCGCTTACGGCTATGCGCATATAATGTATATATGTGTGGCCCTCGGGGGGCAAAAGTAAAGTTACACTAATTTAAGCGTTATTTTACTAATTTCGTGAAAATAACGTTAAAATGTCGGACGGTTAATCATGCATCAGGTGGTGACGTTGATAGCCAAAAGACAAGGGGGTACATGCACCAGTCGGGTTTGTCCCGATTGCTAAGTGTTATGTGCCTTATGTCTAATGCTTGATACAAAACCACTATTGAACTGGGGGTCTCCCTGGAAGCAGCCTCTCTATTTCCACGTGGTAGAGGTAAGGCTGTCTACATCTTACCCTCTTAAGACCTTACCTTAGCTTTTGCTATAGGTGGGATTAACTGAGTATGATGGGTAAACATAAATCTTAATAATCATAGACATTCATAAGGTAATTTTCAAAATTATAAAATACTTGTTTACACTTTTCACAGAAATGGATACCATTTTGTAAAGCAAACCGGTCAAAATCGTGACTCCTTGACAAATTATGACACATGGACCATAATTGTATTCTCTCTTTAAAAAGGCCAGTCAAATTTAGAGAAAGAGACTAGCTGTTAATAAAGACATAAATTCATAGTTTTCTTATTAGCTAGTTTTAGGGCTGTTTACGAGCCGAGCCGAACCGAACGGACCTCTGCTCATGCTTGGCTCATTTACAAACCGAACCGAGCTGAGCGGCTCGTTTACAACCGAGCTGAAAAACGAGCGAGCATTGTTCGAGCGCAATTTTTTCGAGCGAGCGTCGAGCGAGAAACGAACGAAAAGTAATTTGGACAACCATGAAATTGGGATGTTATCTTCAATGTTTTCGCTGTCGAGTGACAACTAAGGTGTAACTGTCCAATGAGGACACTAATATTAAGGTCCGAGTGTCCAAGAATGAGGCTTAGGTTTAGGCAATGAGCATACTACAGAGAACAATTGTCGCTTTGTAACATAAGATGATATCAAACGACGACTAGGGGTGGACGACTAATAACATAAAGAAGCCAAAGTTGTCATTTTACGACTTAAGGTTTTACTATTAAACTTAGTATTAAATTTTTATTTGATAAAGCGAACTATTCATATTTTATTTGCATATATTGGGCCAAATGTTATGTATAAATCTGTAAATATTACTATGATTTGTGGGTATATATATAATTATATATATAATAAATAAATAATAATTTATTCGAGCCGAACCGAGCCGAGCGGACCTTTGCTCGTGCTTGGCTCGTTTACAAACCGAACCGAGCCGATCAGCTCATTTACAACCGAGCGGGCAATCGAACGAGCATTTTTCAAGCATTTTCCGAACGAGCGACGAGTGATTTGAACAGCCCTAGCTAGTTTGTTGTTATTTTGGTGTCTTTGGTTTTTGCATGTTGAATATCTTTAAATTTTGAATTATGCTTTTGTTCCTTATTTATGTTATTTAATCAACTTATAAGCCATATAATAACACAAGGTCAAACTTCAAACACATTAACAACACACTTATTTATCATACAAACATCTTCAATAAATATTAAACAATACCACCATCAAATTTTCACCTTTGCATTTATATAGATTCAAAATATATACTCCACAAAGAAGTTAACAGGCAAATGATTTTTTTTTTTTTTTTTTTTTTTTTTTTACTATATACTAGTTTTTCACACTATATGAAAACCGCATTCCCATCATATCCTAGAAACACAAAACATCAAATCCTTTGTATATAATAAATACTAGAGGGTATTATTATAGTTTTAGCCACAAGCCTGAACTAGGATGGTCTTGGTCTGGGTGATGAGTTGATGATTTCTTGACCGAGCTCGTTTATTTTGTTAAGTAACAGCATCTGCTCCGTTTCAAGTTGAGCGATGCATTCTTGTTCAACGTCGTGCAGACCTTCCAGTTCAGTCAGAATCATAGATGCTTCTTCAAAGCTTTCTTCTTCAATCAGTGACCGGATTTTCATCATCGTTTGCTTCATCTGCCAAACCCAACGGATCAATTTCATGTCATATTTAGAAAATTATATTAAGCGCAAAGTCTCATATTTAAAGCTTTTTTCATATTCTTTTCAGTATCCCATAGCAAGAAAATGCAGACAAAAAAAAAAAAGACAGAATGCAAGTGTAACCTGAGTAGAAATTTTTTGTCCTCTACTTGAAGGTGGCTCGGAATCAGAAGCTTTCTTTTGCAGTTGTGGAACTTTTCTAGTAACCTGAACATGAATCTCGCCCCTTTTGACTCCTTGGAGGGGTATCCACTTATCCGACATCTCATTTGGAGGCAATCTTTGATATTCCACAATGCAATCACCAATGCTGGACGTCGGCAAAAGGGCATTATGGTCTTTTACATGGACAGCTAAGAGACTTCCATCATCCGGGAATTCAAAAGTTTGATGCCATTGGGGAGTCAGAGTTTTGTACATCACCTTGGTTCTTCTCTTCAAGTTTCCATATTGTACCCTGACGTAAGGATCGCTTGTTCCCCGAATATCTGCAGCAACAAGATCTCTTCCTTCAATAATTACAAGCTCAATCAAACCGCCCTGTGAGCCCTACAAAGCATATGTCATCAATGGACTGTAAAGTACCAAAATACTTAAAAGATCACATCAACTATTTGAATACCATGGATTCTTGATTATAATCATTGATGGTCACCATTTCGATTTCAAGGCGGACCTCACCCTTGTTGACTTTCTCAAGTGGAACCCATACATCCCTCACCACCCCATCCATCAGACCTTCTAAATTTACCCTTGCACCCCCGATATTCTCATCTCCAAACATGTCTTCGTTATAGCATTTTATCTTTAGATACTCACCATCACCGATCTCTTCAAACTCAAATTTCTGATTCCATGTAGGGTGTGAATTTGCTGCACCTCTTGTTCGTTGGATTGTCTGAATGGGTTCATTTCAATGTTAGAAATTCTCTCTCGAATATACAGAAGAGGGGCGTTCATTTCAGAAGCAATATAATGTTGCGAACCGCATAATGCATTTGTAGCTATTGCATTGAATGTGATACACAATGTGCCCGATGTGTGTGTGTGTGGAGTGTAAATGTGTGTATATTTACACAATTAAATTCATATATTTTTGGGTAGTAAAGCATAAACATCTATCTATCTACCTTCCCATATTGTAGTTTAACATACGACTTTCCACTTTTCTCCTTCTCTAAAAGGTCTTTCCCCTCAACAACGGTCACGTAAATCTTCCTTCCGGTTCTTGGTTGAAAATTAGAGATAGACCCATGTAGTGAGGATCCCCGTGAGCTAAGTTGCAGACCACTTAAGCTACGTAAACCATTAGAATATTGCCATTCCTTCAAAGTAAGTTTCACTTTCAGCTGCAAAATGATACCAGTAATATAATTCTCCTTTGCATCAGATCATAAATACCATTTCTAATTCTAAGAGGTACAGGTGGCAAAATACACAAGTCAAAATGGGTGATTCTTTGGTACAGAACAAATAAGTCGAGCCAAAACACTTTTTGTCCAAAATTGTATCATAAATAGAGGGTTTTATGCCTTATAAATACACATTGGGCGGATTCTGATCCATTTGACCCAATACCTTCTAAGCAGACTACTTTGATTATTCCTTTGTTTTAAACCTCTTGGTTGTGGATGCTAGATGCATTCACTACTGGAAGAATAACTTATCAAAGAAATCAGAAAATTCATTCAAATATAGTCTGTGCGTGAGTAAAATATTTAGGTTTAAAACAATTATAGACTGTACATTTAACCAAAAGGAAGTTAATTTAGTTAGGGCCAGAAGACAGATGATGATTCGAAACATTATAGCAGGCCTGGCCTGGCCTAAACAATAATGTTTTGATGAGAAATGATCTTACCCTTGCTGAGTTAATACCCTCAAACGGGACAACCATTTCAACTTCTTTTCCACAAAACTCAGCATGCTTTGCTATCACGCTTGAATCTGGTCCAACGGCCCAAAAGATGGTCGAATCATCATCGCAGTATCTCAGCTGCAACCATTGAAAAGGTTAACTTCTATGAGAGGTGCAGTTAAGTTAAAAACTCCCAACAGATTATCGTATATCAAAGTCAACATGCATCCTCTAAGTTCGAAAAGAAAACTGCAACGGTTATACCGAAACTGCAGCCCAAATTTTTTTGGTACAAATATGTAGATGTAGCTAAACGGTTGTGTTAGGTTACGAGTCAAGATTGGTTCAAACAGGGGTCTTCACGGTCAGGTTCGGCCAGTTAGCCAAACCACTAACTACGGCTTGGTTTTAAAAAGCGCGAAGCGCACTAAAGCGACGAGGTCCAAAACCGAGGCGCAAAGCGCAAAAGCGGTGGGATTTTCGTACGCGAAGCGCAAGACGATTATATAATTTTTTTTATATATGCTATAGGTTTTTAGCATCATTTACCCAAAATATAGATACAAATAAGGTTTATACATGATTTAACAACCCTTTTAGCTACACATAACAATTTTAAGCATAAAAACACCTCCCGTACAAAAAGCGCGCGCCTCAGGGGATTTTTTTGGCAAAAAATCGCGCTTTTCCTGCGCTTCTTGTACAAGGTGCGCCTAGGGTTACATAAGGCGCAAATCATGGCGCCTCAGTGCGCCTCGTGCTTAAGCGCGCTCGAGGCCCGCTTTTTAAAACACAGAACTACGGTTTAAGAAATAGACAAACCAAATCAGACCGATTGGTTTTATGGTTTGACGATTTGGTTTTGGCAGTTTAGTAGTTCTAGACAAAAAAATATATATATATTATATTTTCAACAACAGAACTGTGTTAATATTTTAGACATGATAAGGATTGTACATGAATATAATATAATATATATAGATAACTTTATATTTCTAAAATGAATAACAAAATTACATAATAAATGTTAAAAGGTGGCTCAGTTTACACAGCCGGTTCCAAGTTCCAAACCGTAAACCATCAAAGGTTTAAAACCGAACCGTGAAACACACCGCATATATTTCAAACTAGCCAACCTGTTTCTGACTAGGTTTATGACCACGACTAGGTTCAAATAGTGTAGGGTCTGGTTTGGACAACCCACCAACTCAATTTAGTTGTTTTAAGAAAATCTAACTATTAGTGTGTTAAATACAATTACAGAAACTCGGTTACTAAAACTAAATTAATAATCTATCCTTTTTAAAAGAAAACAATACAAATGATATATTCTAAGCACTTAAATACATGTTAGGAAACTTTTGACCCGCTTCGTTTTATCTAGAAATACAACTGAATTGACCCGTTTCCATAGATCTGATTCATCTTGATTGTGAAAGCAAAAACAGAACATTACACACGTACCTTAATCTCACAGCTAGCAAGGTAATCATAATTGAGACTGTCTGAACAGCATTCATAAAGATTGAACTTTAGAATTCCAGCATCATCATGAAGAACCATATTGAATGTTGAATCCCATGTTGGGTTGGGTCCCGCTACTTCAAGTGTTCTTCTAGTCAAATCTTCGAGTTCCACTTCAACAAATGTACGAAAGTCTTTGCCTACGGTGTCATTATGATTATCTACTACTACTACACTACCGTCATCACTTATCCTAGACCTTCCTTTAAAACTGTTCCGCGAAAGTGATCCAGCTGTCACAACCGTGACATGGATTACACCCCCAACAGCCTTTTTCTTTAGGTCCACTGCTGGCAAATAAAGACAACGCCGTCGAGGTTCAACCATTGTTTTATTCAAGGAATCTGTACATAATTTAACCTGGCATTGAAATCACAAAATGCCACTTAAAAACATTAAAGAGTGTTATGAGCAATTCAACAGTCCTATTATGCATGCGACTACAGATGGCCTACTGGGCAGATTTGGATAACAGGTCAAAACAAGTTAAAATGCAAAATAAGTAATTGTTGGTACGGGTTCGGTTGATACAAAGAGTACTTGTCAAAAAATGATCTTTATTATCACAAATAAAAATTACAATTTTTTAATACTAAACTAATTATTAGATTTGTAGTTTTGTGATTTAAAATACACTTTGGTTCACTTTTGACTGATTTGACCCTTTTAATACTAAACTGATATATTTTCCTTTTATTTTACCCTTTTGACCTAGTTAAGAATATTGTATAACCTATATCATATAATGGTGGCTCATAAATTATATTTGGTAAAGGAAAATTTCAGAAGCTTACCAGCCACGAAGAAACACCAGGGACTTCTGTTGCAGGTAAAGATTGGCTGCCACCACTTCCAAACGCAATACCTATTCTGACCTCGGGAGTTGACACAAATGAGTACAGAATTGCTTTTCCGTCTAGAATTGGCGATAATAGAAGCTGCAGAGTCAAGCAAGAAAATTGGTACACGTATGGATGCATATGTATGTAAGCTAAAAAGACTAAATGAATTGTACATACGTCACCCTTGACATGGACATTATTTACAACTATTCGAGCCGTTCCCATAGCCAACTTTGCAAGCAACATTATGCTTATGTTAGTTGTGTCCCAATCAAAACCCATACGGATGAATCTCTGTCAGCACAATCATTTGTGATTTCAGCAAGTATAGAATCAACTTAAATAAAAAAAAAAAAAAAAACACAGATCAATAGTATTTTCTTAACATTTAAAACCAAAATTTAAGGAAAAAAAGGTTTAAGTGGTTCAGAGACCAAACCTGGTCACCTGCTGTTAACCATTGAGCACCATGCATTCCCACTATGGGAGGGCATGAACCTAACGAGAACTCTAGCAGCTCTATCTTTTCCTACAAGAAGAACAAGTCCTTTTAAAACATTAATTTCTTGTAAATACCATTCAAAAGGATGAAATAACTTACAATTAGCTTTGGCTTCCGATGCTTTAGACGTGTCTGCATGCAGAAAATAGGTTTGCATTAGCCAATATTAGAACAGCCAAAAATAGGTATCAGGCAAGTTGACTGGTGCAGCCATTTTATTTATTTATTTATTTATTTGTAATTAACGGATAAATATGAGTATCTATACTATAATAACGGTTGCTAAAATAAAAAGACTTGGGATCTAGTAAGCATTTAAATACACATCAGGCAACTTTTAGCATGTTTAACCCATTCGACCCGTTTCATTTAAAGCAAAATTTCTATATTGACACGTTACTAATAAAATTCAACCCAAACTGACCCGTGTTCATAAAATTGGGTTAAAACTGTCACCACTAGTCAGTATTGTACAAATACAATGATTTAAATCTCACCCCAAATCTATATTAAATACATACTCACAGTGGAAATCAATACACAGTTACTACTTGAAATGCATGCCTTTATACAAAATTTGACCAACTGTTGATCAAGCTATATACATATACATAGACACACACATATATATAACTATAAGAAAGGGACAGTCACCTCAACAATGGATGAAAACTTCAATGAAAGCTTTGGACTAATGTAATTGGGCCAAACTTCAATTAAGAGCTTGTTGAGCCAGTCACAGTGCTCCAATGGTGTTGTAGGCTGGTGAAGTAAAATGAAAGAATAATGCATCATTGAGAACTTGTATTATGTCAATATTAAAAATCAGAAAAAAGAGCTTACGGATGTTTGTAAAATTAGTTGTTTCCACTTTTTGTTCAAGTCTTGCACAACAATTCGCTGTCGATGAGTTCCATACTGTGGATTAAAACATCAGCGTCATAAAAAATCAGATTATGCATAATAAAAATCATTTTAATTGTCAGTAAAAACCCACCATTTATCAGGACTTCTGGTGCAACATGCACCAAGTACAAAAGAAGGATAAATAATGTTCACAAGACAAGGGCCCATGTAAGTATTTAGAAAAAAGCCTTATTAAAAACCATATCATCGTCTTGACATTGACGTGTATGAAATTTGTTATAATAAGCCCGCCTCACGCTCAGGCATTTGCGCAGGTCATACATAAGGTGTGCGCATCAGGGGCACGTAAAATTTCGTGAGCGTGCCGTCACACTTTTCAAAACCAATATATTTAAATATATTTTAATTACCTTGGTATAGAATTAAGTTTTAACCATGTACCAAGTATACAATTACGAGCTTTGTAATTCTTGAATTTTTAATATGTCACTTCCCTTGCTTTATAGTCAAACCAAAAAAAAAAAGAGAGAGGGAGAGGCTGTTATCAGATTATATGCATTAAACAAGTGAACCATGTGAACTTCCCTTTAATGCACATGGGAATTAGTTAATTAATACTACAACAAAGATCTACACAACAAAATTGTCTAAAGCACACTTGGAAAAAGACAAACTTAGATTGCAATTCAATTAACCACATCCTGCAATGCAATTTGTGATGATTCAATAACCCAAGATGTAAATAACCTTTTTGAATACAACTTAACATCAATTCAACTGATTCATATATATATTTTTGACATAAAAACTTCCTAATCAAATTCCCAAAACTTAAAATCCAGTTTTTTATTATTATTATTATTATTATTTTGCTAACCATAAGAACATGTTACCGAAAAACGAGCAATAACCAATAGGATCAGTAAGCCAATATAGTAGAAAGAAAACCGGTGGAAGCAAGATTCAAACTAGAGCTTACCAGTCAGTCCACTTCCACTATTCACTATTCAAGATTGAGTTTTAATTTTATGTTTATCAAATTAAACTACAAAAAGATTCATTTTTTTTTCTTTATAGTTTATACAAACAACTAAAAAACTGAAAAATGAAAAGAAAATTTTACAAAATTGAGCTTTAATTTTAGTGTTTATCAAATGAAGCTACAGAAAGATTCATTTTCTTTATAAAAACAAAAACAAAACTAAAAAATATATATAAAAAAAAATAAAGAAGAAACCTGAATAGTTGCCCAGACAGCAACAGCAAGAGGAACCCAATTAGAAAGATGAAAGACCCATTTCTCAATACTCCATAAAACCAACAACAGAGGGATCACCAATGGAAGAAATGGTTTTTCAACCAACATCTGATTCAAGAACTCTGTTATCTCACGCATATCAATACTAGGCTTCTTCATCTTCATATCAAATCAAATCAATAATATTATTATTTGGATCAAAGATTCAAGCTTTTAGAAAACCAATAAACTACTACTGATGTCATCTATCTATCTATCTAATTAGGAAACAAATGGTTACATGGGAGTTGCAGAGACAAAACAAGTTGACTATTTGAGGGTAAGGTCAAAAACAGCAACTGTTATGTAGTTATTAATAATAAATAAAGTCTTTAGTATGAAACTGTTGGTTTATAACAAGGGAATTTGGAAGAGGAGTTTCGTTGATTGATGGTGGCTTATGGCTTATGGACTTTTAGTTGGTGAAACTTGTCATGTGATTTTCATGATCTCTTCTCTCTTTCATAGTATATATAATATATTCTTAGCCATATAAAAATATACTCTTATTATTATTATCAGATTGACTTCCTTCTTTTGATATTTCTGTCGAGTTTATTTATGAAAAGGTAATTTCTGTTAGGGAATTTCCAACATACTGAAACTGACTTGATGTAAAAGGCTTAAACAGGGTTTTAAGGTGTGGATAATTATAGATGGTTAAATTAAGGAATAATGGAAATAAATAATCCCAATTATTCACTATTGGCTAATAACAGTCCCAACTACGAAAATCACCAATATTGGTCCCAACTTTCGACATATTGGAAAGCAACGGACCCAAACTAACGGAGGGTAACTCCGTTAGTGTGATGCTGACGTGGCATGACACGTAGGATGCCACGTAGGATTATTTTGCCACGTGGCATGCCACGTAGGATGCCACATAGGATTATTTTGCCACGTGGCATGCCACATAGGATGCCACGTAGGATCATCTTGCCACCTAGGCATGCCACGTCAGCATCACACTAACGGAGTTAGCCTCCGTTAGTTTGGGTCCGTTGGTTTCCAATATGTCGAAAGTTTGGACCAATATTGGTGATTTTCGTAGTTGGGACTGTTATTGGCCAATAGTGAATAGTTGGGATTATTTATTTCCATTTTTCCTTAAATTAAATGTGATACTCCCTCCGTCCCAGTTTAAATGGTCTACTTTTCTTTTTTGTTTGTCCCAAATTAAATGTCCATTTCGAAAAATAGAAATGTAATTTTCAGTTTTGCCCATAAAAGACAAAACACAATCACCACTTTTAAGGATATTATTGTCATTTTACCACATACAAACAAAATATTTCTTAAAATGTGTGTTTTTTGAACTAGGACATTTAAATTGGGACGGAGGGAGTAAAATTTAATAAATTATTAGTTACTAGTAGGGAACCCGCACGTTGCGGCGGCGATGGTAATTTACAATGTGTTACTCGTTTTATATTAGTTTTTCAATTCTCTCGTGATATATTGTATTGTACTTCTATTAGTTTTTTATTCGTAGCATCGGTTTGGCCTATGTATGTCATAAGCCTTTTAAAGTTTGGTTACATATCAATCATAAACATATTAATCTAAAAAAAAAAAAGCAAACACGTGAATAAGATTTATATAAGTCATCAACATAGAAAATTAAAAATAACAATTCACGTGTCAACTTCTTGCATTGTGATGAGATTTTTTTTCATAAACCTTACACATCTCAATTACCCCGTCAACATGGTTCGAGTTTCGACCACCATTCTTCATCAGATATAATACTAGGAGTTTCTTATATATCTTCCTGTTTAACCAATACAAACCCCAGCTAATGACTTTCTTGTATCTTCTTCTCTATTGGATCATGTGCCAACAATAAAAAAAACCAATGTTAGTCGCTTACATGTATTTAATCAAAACCGAGTATATAGATGGATAAATTAAACTACAATCTTAAATGAACTTGATACATGACATATCTTCCGATTTCTTCTTTGTTTCTTCCATAACAAATTTCTAATTTATATAACAGAGAAATTAAAAAGGGTTTTGTTAGCAATTTATAAAGAATAAAACCATGAAAATATATATTCAGAATATAAAAACTTAAGGCTCAAAATCTACTAACTTACTTTCGTTCGTTTTGATTCAAATGTGCTTCATTCATCACGCAACACTTCCCGGTAAACAACATTTGAGGTGTATACCTCTCGTCGTTTAAAATCTTTGGCGAGATGTACTAACACCTTCGTGTTTTTTCTTGAAACCCCTCTTGATAATGCCACATAAAGTTGTCCATGTGAAAAATACAGAATCCGGCAGATAAACTCCAACGTGCGGAATTGTTTGACCTTGAGCTTTATTAATCGCCATGGAAAAGCTAAGTCGAATAGGAAACTGTTTTCTTTTTAGCTTGAATGGGAACATGTCATCTTCAGAAAGGCACAGAGGGATTCTTGGCAAAAATACGCTTTTTTCTAGCATGTTGACCGACAGCAATTTCCGCATCAATCATATTGCGTTGGAAACCTTTACATATCAACTGTGTCCCATTACATAGGCCATGTGATGGATCGATAATCTGCAACTATATTATTGGGCATCCAATTTTTAAACGGAGCTTATGAGGCGGCAAACCACTGTCTATCAGTGAGTTTAAGAACTCGATCAAATAAAAGTTGTGGTGATCGTCTTCAGCCTCGTCAAAACTATAGTAAACTTTTTCCTCCCCTTGGAAAATGTCAATCATTTGATTATTAATCTCGCCAACACTCTCATTTTTAGTGGATAATATTGCTCTCGAGATTATATAATCCGAAGAATATACATTGTCTTTGATTGACGGAAAGATTGCATTGATCAATTCTTTTATAGAGTTTTCCCTATTGGTGCATTGAATTGTCATGTCATCGGGTATGCAGATAAAGTCTCCTTCGATCGATTCTTTAGTTCCATCACCGACTCTTAAAAGAAATTCAGAAAACCACGGATCTGTCAATGCTTTCATATTTATGGTCAAGCGCATCTTTTTAGTCAAAGACCAAACATGAGACATTCGTAGGCTCGAGTCTACAATCTGTGCTCGAGTGCCTCGTTTAATAACATGCAACACCTGTCTAAAGTCACCTCCCATAACCATTATCTTCCTACCAAATGGGAGACTTATAACGCCTATAATGTCTTGCAATGTTCGATCTACCGCCTCTATTTCCTGTCGTTTTGCCATCGACGCTTCATCCCATATGATTATTTTAGCAGACCGAATTAGTTCAGCGACACCACTCTGTTTTTTGATATTACACATTGAATTATTATCAACATTAATGGGAATCTTGAATCTTGAGTAAGCCGTTCTCCCTCTTGGCATATTATTAGCGGCAACACCTGATGAAGCTGTTGCGATAGCAATAAGACCACGTGAACGAACTTCAGCAAGCAAGGCTTTGTACAAATATGTTTTCCCTGTTCCACCTGGACCATCGATAAAGAAGACACGTGGAAGATCATTATCAACATGCATCATGATCTCATTAAACACACTTTTTTGGTCAGCATTAAGTGAATCCTTGGCACTCAAGTGTTCAGGTTCCAAAACAATCCCATGCTCCTCTTGTAACTCACGATAACCTACATACTATAAGTTAACATCATTTGCTATGTTAGGAATATCAAAATCATTGATATTTTTACCCATAAATTGTAGAAAGACCTTAATTTCGGTAAGAACCATATTTTGAACTCGTTCGATACTTAGATAATGCAACCAATGATCTTCAGACAGTGAATCAAAGTGGTCATTCTATAACCTTTGAACATCTCCAGGTTCGCAAAATATCATTATGGTCGCGAATAACCTTCTAAGTGCGTTGGGAAACTGAAATAAGGAGGCTTCTACGAGACATTGTGATAGATATTACCCTCCTCTATTAAGCCTGCCTCAAGAGATGCTTTTCGAAATGTCTCGCCCTTTTGACCATTAATTGTGCGAAGATGTTCAAAAGAAGTAGGCCCTCTAACATTGGATAGAAGTAGGCGTAAATAGTACCTTTCTCCTTCAGCTGGATTGGCGGAAACGATATGACCTCTTTGTTTTTTTACCTTTACAACGATTCCAACGACGTGAGCTTCCATTCCATGTGAAGTGTTTTGGAAAATATTTATACAAATACACCCTTGCTGTTTCACTTTCTCTACTTTTCTCAAAAAAATGCAGTCAACATGGTTATCCTATCTTTTTCCCTATCAACAACATCAGACATTATATCGTTATCCCTAAATCTAACCATCTGATTATTAGGGAGATTAAGTTGTAAGGCCAAAACAGAAGGAAAGATTTGAGAAAGAGAGAAGGAAAAAATGCACCACATAGTCTCCGGCGGTGATACGTAGCGTGCATCTTGAAATCTCTTTATCTCATTAATAACCCCTTGCTCATCTTGATCAACTTGAATAACCTGTTTGTCATATCCTTTGTAAACATATTTGATAGATATTTCACAAATTTTATACTTAAGCAAACTTCAACATTTATGTGGCAGTTAAACATCATCAATAGCTTTGGGTTATACGGGACAACCCATCTGTAATCAAGTGTTTTTCCTTGTACATCCACTTTTATTTCATTGTTTCGCCTTCTATATAATGGATATGCATCATCTCCTTGTGCCGTCTCTTCATTAATATGTCTAGGATAGCGAAAGCTACAAATTTTAGGATCACACTGCATACAAGGACTGTTTGTACGCAAATTTCCGCAAGGACCGTGAATCATGTGCTTGACAACAAGCTCGTACAATTTGGGATGCCTTAGTATGTTAGGAATTTCAGCACACACGACCTTATCATAATGATTTGGATTATTGATTTTGTGTTGCGGGTACATGATAAGGAGAAAATGTGCGGTTTGACCAACATTTAAATATTTTTTTCTAATTTAGCCCGAAACACTCTTGAAACAAGGTCTGGATGATCTTGTGCGGTTTGACCAGCATTTAAATTATCACATATTTCAGGCCAATTAGGATTACACGTCATTGTAAGGAACAAATCAGGCTTACCGTCATCTTGAACTAAAGTCATCACATCTAGAAACCAATGTCGCACGTCGCAAGGCCCTCCGATGAAAGATACAGGCAACACAATCCGTTGTCCGACTCTGTGTGGATGAACCTCACCAGCATTGACACAATCCACAATACCTTGGTACAAATCTGCCCTTATTGTAGCCTGGTTTAGCTCATAATATTGTAAACGTGACGTCTCAAGCTTTATGTAAACATCTACAACAAACTATTGTAGCAGTCTACCACCAAACAGAAGCAAGTTCTTGGTAGATTGAATTTGAAACTTGTAACAATAGTACTCTCGCATAGCCATGGTAGTTCTACCACTTCGTATGTTAGCCTCTGAATGATGGTCATGTTTAAAAATAAATAGTTAATTGAAAATAATACACGTTAGGGTATTATTATGAATTTCACTTAATAAAGATAGTGAAATTGTTGGTACCTGCCATTTCTTCTTCGATGTTGTTATTGTTGTAAAGTTCATTGATTAACACTCCTTGGCGTGGTATGTTATCATGCTAACCCGACTCACCGTTAGACAAAAATAGAGGATACCCAATGGATCGTAACAACTATCATACGACTGAATAGTTTAACTATATTCAGAGTTACCGTACACAACAATACTTCTTTTAAACGAAGTGATATTGTCATTACCTTCAACCCAAATAGATTTTGAATGCGTGATTTATTAAGATAACCATACCTTGCCTAAAACACCTGAATCTTGCAACCAGTTGACTGGGATGCCAAATTCTAGACATAGCTATGTCCCTTGTAGCTAGCAATGCATATACACTGTTCTCTACTCTGAAAATAAATAAACAGATTCCACTTCTTAATGATTGAAAAATAAAGAGGGAGAGAGATAAATAGATAGATAGATTTGTAATTGAGACTAAGAGTATTTTATTATATACCTCTTAAACAGATTGCCTAACTTCACATGTTCACGAGCATCTCCAACCAAGATTACCTACATTTGAGAAAATAACTGCATGTGTTAATACACAACCAAAATAGCAAATTGATATATTTTAACAAGGAGTGATACACTTACTTTTGTTGGTAACCATTATGGAAACCGGAATCACCACACCCTTTCACACCTTAAACATGATATCAAAATATGTTACAAACATCTTGTGAATGAAATGTCTTGAAGTACCAAAAAACGAAAAAGAAAATATAATAGTTTATAAAAAAAATCATATGAAATGTGTGTAAAAAGTACCATATTAACTCAGAAAGTGTTACCGACTCACCACAACAACTTAGAAGGCATCCTCTGAAGACCGTTTGATGTACTTTGGGACATTGAATTTAGTTCCTGGAGCTACACGAGGCTGCAAGAATGCGTTGAACGATGTCTCGTATTTGAGGCTGCAACAAATTCAACTGTTCCTCTACATAGTTCAGGTCGTTCATCAGCATCTCTTCTCCTGACATCTGGACCTAAATTGCACTGATAGTCACGGGGTGTTTCATCTGTAAAACCTGAAAAAGAGTAAATAAAAGTTTTAAACATAAATGTTAATTTTTTTCCTTTCGGACCAGCAAGGTCAACATAACATTTTACCTCAATAGCCTGATTTCCACTTTACAAACATGATTCTCAAAATCTGCATCACAAAATAAACAAAAAATCTTGAAGAGTACTGATTCAAAGAGATTATACGGAAAAAAATATTCTAAAATTGGATGCATTAAAGAAAGAATTAAGTAAAGTCATATCAACATAATAAATGAACTAACCCCTTTGGGGGATTTGTGATGGTGTTTCCGTGATTTCTTGAAGCCATTCCGTTGAGCCGTATGGTTCTTCGAGTTTGCCATCTTGCTTGATCAAGCTGTCATTCAAAAACAATAATTCCATCAACTTCGAATCAATAACACAATCAAAACATTGTTAGAAAAACTAAAAAGTATCATGCAAAATCAAAATTACATGCAACGCCATGTAAACACCTTGATAATAAAGAGCAAGAAACCTTTTTTTATTACTTTACTAACATAGGTACATCTCAAATATTGTCAATTGAACTTAAAGTTGTGAATATGAATTGTTTAAAGAATGACCATTTGATAAAAGATTCTAAAACAAAATAAAACTATAGAGTTAGTAAACTAAATCATTAGTGTTTAAACTCCTCTTATCTTTCCATAACTCGTGAAGCCACAAGGTACATTTTTTTCCCTTTCCAGAGCATAATAATCATAATAAAACCACATAATTAACCTTCTAATTCAAACAATGTTTTTGATAAATATTCAAAATTCAACTGTATACACTATAGTAACCAATTCCCGATCCTAATTCATATAACTCTCACAATGATCCAGACTAAAAATAACACCTTCATATGTTAATAAAACCTAACTACACAATTATACGTAATTCAGACCATATGAAAAGGCACAATCTAATTAACAATAGATGACACTCGAACAATTACTTTACAATAACAATTTTCACAGTTCCAGAACCATAAATCCATGCTACTTTAAACCTAGCCGAGTAACACTCCAGATCATATATACGCATAAAACTCTAATTCAAAACCAATTACTTTTGGAAAAGCTGTGAACAAAAATCGAACTAAACATACATGAAAAATTGACAAAATAAACAAATCATGAACAAAAATTGAACTAAGACGGTGAGAGAAGAAAGATTACTTACGTAAACACGAAGAAGGCGCTAGTGGGTCTCATCAGCTTGTTCGGATCCTTGGATATTTTGGCAGGTTTCTTCATGACCAACACAAAATATGTTTACTAACATAAGCCAAAACATGCAATGAGTGATGAAAACTCTAGGTCTTACCTTAGGGTTTGTTGAGTGGTTGGAACCTAACTTAACCAGCCAGCCACCGTCTATAGCCTTCGATGAGAGCAAAATTGAACTGAGAGCTGTCAAATGTGATGTTACTTAACTGAGAGGTGTGAGATGTGCTATAGATATGAGGTGATGATAGCTATATCTGAGCCGACAAACACCATCTACAGGTCCGTTTCAACAAACTTAAAGCTGTAGAGTTCTGGAAGCTGCTATACTGCCAAGGTGAGAGGAAGGAAAAGCTAAATATGATCTTAGGGTTCATGGATCTTCTTGAGTCAGCAGAGAGAAAAAGAAGGAAGATGGGGGCGGCTGAAATGAGAAATGAAACCCTAATCAGATTGTACCGTGTTTTTAGTGTTAGAGAGGTGTACATTATGCATCAGATATTGTACCTTTTAAAATTGTGCATTGAATCCTTGTAATACATGCATTCAGGTCTTGTACATCTCTTAAAAGGTGGCAAATGACCATTCTTGCCCCTCCTATATGCTTATTAATATATTATAGATAATTATCATGTCCTATAAGGGTGGACGGGGCACTCGTCGGCTAGAGGTTTTCGGTTACCGTTGTTGAACGCTAACACCACCAACACCCCGGCTTCATCGAAAATTCACGCAGCTCGGTTACACCTTACCGAGTTGCAACAGTAGAAGACATTTATTATTTTCTACCGCTTTGCCATTGATCGTGCAGTAATGGTCAAAAAACTTTAAATGTTTTTTACACTCAAATCTTTATATAAATACAACACAACCATCTCCTATTTTCATCCACCATACCCATAGTGCTCCACCACCACCGTCAAATATTTACCAATTTTAACCCCACACACCGTCACCACCATGGTTTGTTGGACGGAAGAAGATATCGCTTTGGTGACCACGTACACCAAAGTGAGGATGCACCCACGTACACCATGTGTCCTAGCTTTCTTCAAGGAGCTAGTTGGTGACACAACCCGCATAGTGGATTCACTTCACCGAAAGTGGGACGACCTGTTAAAGAATTGTGAGCGCTTCAACACACAATATCGCCTAACATTGGTGGTGGAGGGTGCGAACAAGCACGAAGATGCGGCAATCGGGCTCACGCAAATTGAGCACCAATCTCAGTATGGTTCCGAGTTTCCACACATCTTGGCGTGGCAATTGTTGAAGACCCGCTTGGATTAGTTTTTATTTAGTTTAATTGTGTGTTTGTGTTTTTTTATAATAAATGTATTTTTGGTGTTTTTAGTAATTATGTATAATATTTATGTTTTATATATGGATGTGTTTTTATTAAATTTTATTTGTTTGAAATGAAAAATGAAAAAAATAGGTAGGCTAAGTATCCTGGAGTGCCGCCAGTGATTTGGTGGTTTAACGGTACTTTGGCTTACATTTGACATGTCACTATATGAGTGGTCAAGACCAGAGTATTAGCTTGGAGTGCCTCTTCCCCCTAATATTAATTAATTAGTGGATAATTGTCTAGATTCTTATGCATGTTTGATTAGGAATTGTATTAGATAATTATTGGTTAAATTAATTAATAGTAATCATAATTATGGTATAACGTGATAGTTTAGCTATATAAACCAATTCAATTGGTAGGGGGCGTTGTTTGTCTCATGCGCAATAGGTTGGCTATATAAACCAATTCAGTGGAACATGTATTTGTCTCATGCACGTTCGCTCAGTCGGTGTGGCAATTAGTCTCTCAATGGTGCAAGGTGGGGGCAATGTCTGCATTCGACTTCCGAGATCTGTTGTCCTTGGACGATTATGTTGGGGGTTCGGATAAGATAAGGAAAGCATTTCATGCGGTTTGCCTTAGCGCCATTTGGTGCATATGGAAGACGCGCAATGATATTGTTTTTAATCCGAAACAAGCCTCGTTGAGCAACATTCGGTGAAATAAAGGCAAGTTGTTATGGGCTAGGCAAGAGGAGAGTATCCGGAATTAGATTGGAAGAATTGGTGTAGATTTAACTTATGTATGGCGGATTTGCTAGTTTCCCGCTAGCTATGGGTGATAATAAAATACTTTTGTTGGCTGTTCAAAAAAAAAGGCAAGGGATGATATGAAGTTTTGAATTAGTTTTTTCATCAATAAAACTTGTGAGAGTTAGAATTAATTTTCTGTTCGTTTGAAGATTGATTGGGACTTGATTTTCATCATTTCGTTTATAATCAAACTGTTTTGATCCAGTTATAGCCTCCTGGATCATGTGAGTGAAATCAAGTGACAATCAAGTGTAAAATTATAATAACTATGCGAGTCAGTTTGCTTTGTGAACGAAAATAAAAATATAGATGTTAAATTGTGATTATGGATTAATATTTAGGAGAATTCTAAAAAAATGAATACATCTAGTAATAAATTACAGTTTAGAAAATTTTAAATTTCACTCATGACCGCTTGGTCTAGTGGTATGATGTCCCCCTTACAAATGTGAGGTTGTGGGTTTAAATCATTACAAATGCAAAATTATATGAAAATAAGATGGTATAAAAATTTGTCATTCAATAAAAAAAAAGAAATTTTAAATATCAATTTCACTCGTAACCTTCTTTATATCCGAATGTTGTCATATATGCCTTTAAATAACATAAATTGTCGTAAAAATCAGTCAACGAGGGGTTCATGTGCGAAAACAACAACAACAACAATAATAATAATAATAGTCCTTCACGGGTAGCTCAGTTGGTGAAGGGACCTAGGATCCTTCTTGGAGGTCCCAAGTTCGATTCCCCCGAAGGACATCATGAGAAATGATGGATGACTCCTGGCCTTTGGTCATGAGTTCGAATCCTGATCTCGCCAGGTTTTACCAGTCCTTCACGGGTAGCTCAGTAGTCTACTGTCATGCCTTCGGGCGGGTATATGGGTCGGGTTTTCCCTGGAAGCGGGCTAGGGGCTTTGTGCGTCCGGGATGGGTCGGGCTGTGCCCCTGTCTTTGCCACTGGGGGGCCGTATACGAAGTACCCGGCGTTGTTTAGTTGGTCGTTCAAAATAATAATAATAATAATAATAATAATAATAATAATAATAATAATAATAATAATAATAATAATAATAATAATAATAATAATAATGAGTTATTAATTGCATAAGCTAGATTCGAGGAAGTTTAAGAAGCAATATATAATATGAATATTATTTATTTATTTTTATTTTTTTTGAACGGCCAACAAATTGGAATCACTCACAGAACACTGGAGTATCATCGTGCCACCAATGTTTCCACGCGATCATATTCCACCACCAAGTCACCAATTCAGGAGGAAACTCATAATTATGAGAAAACCCCCTTTGTGAGATTCGAACCCAAGACCTTATGGCCCCTAAGTCTTATCTCACCACCAAGATGCCCACTAAGCTATAATGCCTTGGGCTGAATATTATTTTAACTTGTTCTTTTTTATTATTGTGTCTAAACTTAAATGCCCTTCATCTATTGATACATTTTCTTTTTTTGGGGAGGGTTCATCTATTGATACAAAGTATGTCAACGAAAATTGATGCTGAAAAAGTATCAACTTCACATACAATATATTGAAGTTTATTTTAACATCTCGTTCATTCAGTTAAAGAAATTAAAATATATCTTTTGTAAAATGTACCTTCATTGCTCAATGGGTGTAGCCTATATGTTGGGCGCTCTCTCTCTCTCTCATGGTACCTAATAGATAGACTTTCTAGAATGATTTGAATTGTAAATTTGAATATAATTATGTGATAATCTCTATCCATAAATAGAGACTCTAATGTATTGTATATATAGAGATGTAAATCAATAGAATGAGGCAAGGTTTATTCTCTATCATGGTATCATCCTTGTATACCTAACCCTAATTCTGCCGACATCATCTCTTTCCAGTCGCCTCATTCTTTTCCGGCAGACCCACCTCTTCCGATCCTGTCCTTTCTGTCTTAACCTTTTCCATCTATCCCACACTCTCCCACCATGACTTCCCCACCCAACAACACCATTATTCCTACGGTCAACCTTCAATCCAAGATCCACCCCGCAACCACCATTACCAACATCAAAAATCACATAAACATCACCCTGGAAATCGAGTCGTCTCAGTATAGTTCTTGGGCTACACTGTTTAAACTCCACTGCCGTGCTCTTGCTGTTGACAACCACCTTGCACCAAAACCACCACCCACCGAAACCGAATCCTCCACAACCTCTGACGATTGGGATCGTATTGATGCCATTGTTTTACAATGGATATTCAGTACGATCTCTAACGACCTTCTACACACAATTATAAACAACGTGTCTACCGCTCACGAGGCATGGGTCGCCATAGAAGACCTTTTTCACGACAATAAGGCGGCTCGTGCAATTCACCTAATGCATAAATTCTCTAATACTCGTCTGGATGGCTTTCCGAACATGACCGCGTATTGTCAGGCGATAAAGGTTATCGCAGATCAGCTTGCTAATGTCGATGCTCCGGTGGAAGGGGATCGTTTGGTTCTTCAACTTCTCGCAGGTCTCAACGCTGAGTATGAGGGCATCTCTACCATCATCAAAAATACACACCCGCTGCCTTCTTTTTATGCTGCTCGATCCAAATTGCTACAAACAGAAACAGATAAAAATGAACGCACTTTAGCCACCGCCAAAACCGCCTCCTCCGCTCTCTCTGCCACCACCCAAAATACCCAAAATACCACCCAAAATACCCCTCCCATCGCCCAGGACAACAGCCGCCCACCACCCTCCTACAGCCGTGGCCGCGGCGGACGTTTCGGACGTCGGGGCAGAGGCAGGGGTGGCTCCGGACGGTCACAGCAGTTCAACTCAGCTTTCTGGCCTAATACATTTAACCCCTGGCAGCAAACTTGGTCCCAATCACAACAGTTTGGGCCGGCCCAATACACTCCTTACCCCTTCCCTTGGGCAAGCCCACCATGTCCCTACCCTAATACCAACCGGCCCACAGGGAACACCAATTCAGCCCAGCAGCCTGGAATCCTCGGCCCAAGACCTGCGCAGAACAATTATGCAGCGTACACCCCGACTGACATCGAGCAAGCCATGTACACGTTGTCCCTGCAACAACCCGACCTGACACCATACTTTGACACTGGCGCGTCCTCCACAATGACGAATAATCAAGGTGATTTTCACTCCTTTTCTAACTCTTGCAGTGCTAAAAATATTATTGTAGGTAATGGCGAAACAATTCCGGTTATAGGCCAAGGTACCAAATACCTACCCAAACCATTCCCTCCCTTCATCCTCAAAAATGTCCTATACTCACCTAGGCTAATTAAAAACCTTATATCCGTTCGTCGTTTTACTAGGGATAATTTAGTGTCTATTGAATTTGATCCGTTTGGTTTTCTTGTGAAGGACCTCAAGACGCGGGCACCACTCCTGCGGTGCAACAGCAACGGTGATCTTTACCCTCTGGTGCTAGGATCCTCCTCCTTCACTTCCCCAACCGCCCTTGCTGCCATTTCTGCTGACCTTTGGCACCAACGTCTTGGCCACCCAGGACGTCAACCTTTACATTCCATTAAAAATACTAGTTCTATTCATTTTGATAAATTTTCTAATAATGTTTGTGATTCCTGTGTTTTGGGAAAAAGTATTAGACTTCCATTTTTTTCTTCTATGACATGCACTACTTTACCGTTTGATATTATTCATAGTGATGTGTGGACCTCCCCCATCATTAGTTCTTCGGGTCACAAATTTTATGTTTTATTTTTGGATGACTACTCTAATTTTTTGTGGACATTCCCCTTAACACATAAGTCAAACGTCTTCTCTGCCTTTTCTCAATTTGCTTCAACCATAAAAACTCAATTTAACCACACTATTAAAACGTTTCAATGTGATAATGGTCGTGAATATGTTAACAATAATTTTCAAAACTTCTTTACCACCAACGGCATTCTCTACCGATTGTCATGTCCCTACACTTCGTCACAAAATGGTAAAGCCGAACGTAAAATTCGGACAATTAATAACCTTCTTCGCACCATCTTATCACATGCTTCCCTCCCCACCAATTTCTGGCACTTTGCCTTAGAAACCGCCACTTATCTACTCAACATTCTCCCTTCCCCCATCACCAAAAATAAAACACCCACCGAAATTCTGTACCGCACCACTCCCACATATGACCACCTTCGTGTCTTCGGTTGTCTTTGCTACCCTCTCTCCCCCTCATCCACCATACACAAGCTCGATCACCGTGCCCATCCTTGCGTCTTTTTAGGTTATCCTCCTACCCATAGGGGGTACCGTTGTCTCGACTTGGAAACCAAACAGATTTTTATCTCTAGACACGTCATTTTCGACGAAACAATATTTCCCTTCAAACACACCATCACACATAACCCGGACTATACCTCATTAGATCCCGACCCCACACCATTCCCACATCACCTTTCCCCTCACTATACACAGCCTACCATCCACACCACTACTGCAACTAGCCCAAGCCCAAACGCCATCAACCCCACTCACACTCCTACGGCCCAACAACCCTCACCCCAACCTACGGCCCAAACTCCCACCTCAAACCCCACGGCCCAACAACCTTCTACTCCACCCACTGCCGAATCACAAACCAACCCAATACCCTCCACTCAATCTACGACCCCTGCCCCACCACCTAGAACCGTCCATACCCGCTCCATGAGCGGTATTTTCAAACCTAAACAACCTTTTAACCTACACACCACTACCACGCCCATCATTCCCATACCCAAAAACCCAACCGATGCCTTGACTATACCGGAATGGTTCTCCGCCATGACTACAGAGTACAATGCACTAGTTAGAAATGGGACGTGGGAATTAGTGCCCCGTACCTCTGATATGAATGTCATACGCAGCATGTGGTTATTTAAGCATAAGTTCAGGTCGGATGGATCTTTGGAGCGATATAAAGCTCGTTTGGTGTGTGATGGTCGACTTCAACAGGTTGGTGTGGATTGTGGCGAGACTTTCAGCCCGGTAGTTAAACCGGCTACTATTCGGACGGTTCTGTCCATTGCCCTCTCGAAGGGTTGGTCGGTTCATCAGCTGGACGTCACCAATGCCTTCCTTCATGGGAATCTCCATGAAACAGTATACATGTATCAACCTATGGGGTTTCGAGATAAACGGTTTCCAGATTATGTGTGTTCGCTCAAGAAATCATTATATGGTCTTAAGCAGGCTCCCCGGGCATGGTACCAGCGGTTCACCGACTTTGTTCTCTCTATTGGATTTCAGCATAGCAAGAGCGATGCCTCTCTATTCACTCTTCATCAGGGCACCCACACTGCTTACCTTCTTCTATATGTGGATGATATTCTTCTGGTCACATCCTCTGACCAGTTACGCCACTCTCTCATGGCTAAGCTTGCTAGTGAATTCGCCATGAAGGACCTTGGTCCCCTCAGCTACTTCTTGGGTATTTCTGTCTCTCGCATCCAGGACACCATGTTTCTCTCACAACAGTCCTACGCCAACGAGATCATCACACGGGCAGGTATGCAATCCTGTAACCCTGTTGCCACCCCGGTCGACACCAACAGCAAACTCAGTGCCACTGTCAGCGAACCATTTCACGACCCCACCTTATACCGCAGTCTGGCCGGGGCTCTACAGTACCTTACATTTACACGGCCAGACATCTCATATGCCGTCCAGCAGGTATGCATGCACATGCACTCTCCCAGGCTCGACCACTGGAATGCACTCAAACGTATTATAAGGTATATCAAGGGCACGTCCACCTACGGCATCACGCTTCGCGGTTCCTCATCACAGACTCTTGTGTCCTACACTGACGCTGACTGGGCCGGCTGTCCCGATACTAGACGCTCCACCAGCGGTTACTGCGTTTATTTCGGGGACTCTCTTATCTCCTGGTCGTCCAAACGCCAAAGCACAGTTTCCCGTTCCAGTGCTGAAGCCGAATATCGGGGGGTCGCCAATGTTGTCGCTGAAATATGCTGGTTAAGAAATTTGCTACTTGAGCTGCGTCACCCACTGACTCGTGCCACCCTGGTATACTGTGACAACGTCAGTGCCATTTACCTCTCTGGGAACCCGGTGCAACATCAACGAACCAAACATATTGAACTGGATATTCACTTTGTTCGAGAACAGGTACAACGGGGTCACGTGCGAATTCTTCATGTCCCAACTCGGTTTCAGGTTGCAGACATCTTTACTAAAGGCCTCCCTCGTGTGTTATTTGAAGATTTCAGAGACAGTCTCAGCATCCGGTCTCCTCCCGCTTCGACTGCGGGGGTGTAATAGATAGACTTTCTAGAATGATTTGAATTGTAAATTTGAATATAATTATGTGATAATCTCTATCCATAAATAGAGACTCTAATGTATTGTATATATAGAGATGTAAATCAATAGAATGAGGCAAGGTTTATTCTCTATCAGTACCAAATGTCTATAATACATGTTTATATATGATGGTGATTTATGTACACGTTTCTATGCAAAATTGATGACTTGAAGTCTTAGTCATTGGACAGCGCTCGAGATCAGGTTAGGGCCTATGGGTGATGAAGAACAATCCCAATAGGCCATCCAGATCACTCGAAACACAAATAATCATCTTTATAGCTATCCAAGTTCGTCGATGTAATATTTGGCGCCATATGTGGGAGGGACCCTTATAAAAATATTGCTTTGAAGTTTGATTCGGTGACTCATCAAATGATACCAACCCATGCATGCAAAAAGACTTGATGGTAGGAAACATGTTGCTTCAGTTCGGAAGCTGTAGAGGTGTAAATGACACGTAGCGGCTTGAGAGCTACCCGGAATCGGCTCGGTAAAAAGCCCGAACGAGCCGAGCCTTAACGAGCCCGAGCCCGAGCTTGAGCCTGAAATATGGCTCGTTTAGTTATCGAGCCCGAGCTCGAGCCCTAGATACAAAGCTTGATTGGGCTCGCGAACCTAAACGAGCTCAAACATAATTATAAGTTATTTATATATCTCTTATAATTAATAGCTCACATCTCCAAAGCCCAAGTCCATATTTCGTAGGCCCATTTAATAACACTCACGAGCCGAACTTTTGCGATCTCGAGCCGAGCTTTGAGCTCGTTTGAAATTGTTCTCAAACCACCTCGAGCTGAGCTGAGCCGAGCCGAGCTCGAAGTTTTGATTTTGCTAGCGAGCCGAGCTCGAGCTCAAAATTGTAGGCTCGAACCGAGCCGAGCTTGATCCCAGTCAGGCTCAGGCTCGACTCAGCTCAGCTCGTTTACACCCCTAAGAGTAAGTTAATTGACTTTTTGTGGGAAAGTTCAAAAGAAGCAACGGTTACAAAGTTGCGTTCTTAAATATCAAACAAATTCTTGGGCTGCTTTTTCTAATAGTGGAAAAATTTGTTGGAATGTGGAAAATTTTTAGATGATAGTGGAAAGAAAGTTTACTGATTGATTATGGCCACTAGACTTTTAGTTGTGAAAGTTGTCATGTGATTTTGATGATTTTTTTAACAGATAATTTCCTTCTCCATGTTCACACCCTTTTTATTAGCTTTTTTTTTTTTTTTTTTTTTTTATTATTTCATACCATGATTAAACTCTCAATCTCCCTTTTACAACCAGACACTATTATCACCAATCACAAGGGATGATGCTGATTGTTGTGATGATCTCTTCCATAAATTAATAATATTAATAATAATAGTTATTATTTTAATAAGTACTACTACTTTTATAATAATATTTCGAAATATTTATAAATCTAATCTTGACTCATACCCGCTTTCACTTTTATATTCATATTTTGTCATGTTTCTTAAAATAGCATTAATTCCCGTAAAAATCACTAAACGAGGTTTTCCAAGTGGGAAAAAACAAAGTAACGTTATTTTTTGAGAAAAACGTGTACGAAACAATAAGTTAGCAATATATGCACAAGTTTGCCACATTCGAGGAAGTTTAAGACACAATATATATATTTTTTCAAATATTATTTTACCAATGTTCATATGGCTACAACATTATGATATCACGGAAAACTTTATGTTTTTCAACTTTAGTTTTAGTAACACCAAATTATAAACGTTTAATGTATTCATAATTAAATACAACTTTTTTTGAACGGCGAAAACTTATATATATATATATATATAGAATCCAGCGAGGGGCTGGCAACAAAACATCCAGCGAGGGGATTTACAATTGGACCTCACAAAAAAAAAAAAAATTAGCTACTGTTAAGCCGCCTGTTTCAAATTAATATGTATACTAATATATGTTTATTGGTATTCATAATTCAATGTAACATTCTTTTATGATTCATTTTATTGTTTATCTTCATAGAAAACTCTCCACAAAATATTGTGGGACTCGATACACAAATCAAGAATACTGAAATTCAAAATAGAGGGACAGTAATGATGACTACCTATTACAGATAGTGTTTAGGGAGCAATCTCATAGAGATGTGAACTACACAAGACCATCTCAATCGAAATCCTCAAAAAATTAATTTTGTTAACCACTACAAAAACACAACATCTTTAGAATGTTATGAGAATTCTTAAGTTAGTATTAATTCTCTGTAGAATGAATTCGGTTACTAATCAGATGGTTGGGCCAACGAATCGGTTAAGTTTGGGATATGGAAGAATATGATGCATGGAACCAAGTGGATGGTTGTTACTTGTACATAATTGTTGAGATGGATAGGGAAGAATATTAGGGGTGTGTAACGGTTTAGAACTGAACCGACCTAAATCGGAACCGTTTAGTGATAAATATAAGAATCGAAACCGAACCGTATAAAAACCTATTGGTTCGGTTCAAAAGCAAGTTAAATGGTTCTCGTGTAAACGGTTCTTGCCGGAACCGGTTGTCAATTAAATCCTAAAACTAACACTTAAATCAAAGGCAACTTTAGTAAACTAAAGTGTGGTGTCCTACTCATATTACGGACCTATGATACATGTTTAAAAGTGCACAATACCAACCGTATATATGCAATGATTGTAATTTTAACACTACGAATGATATGTGTCATGCATTCCTAATGTCACATGTTATACTACATCATTGTCCGATACACATTATAGGCTAACATGTGCACCTTATAAATGAATTTGTAAGCGTTGATTCTCAGTTTAAGCTATTTTTGTTCATTTTATTATACTCTATATGTTTTTATAGAAATTACATAATTCAAATGGAACTCCTATCACAACAAGTTTGTTAGATATTATATAGTTAACACGACTCGAAAAATATTCTTTATAAAGATTAAACTTGGGAATTGAAAATGTGGATAGTCGGTATACAAACTACTTAGAAAAAACCACTAAATTAATTGGGTTTTAAATATAATATTTAAAGTTTTAACCTAACCTGGTTTTAGCGGCTCTTTAAACAGAACCGCGGTTCTGAACTGAACCGAACCGGGAACTGTTTTCATCAAAATTTAAGAACCGGAACCCAACCCTAAATATAAGAATACGGTTCCGATCTAGCGGTTCTGCGTCAGTTCCTCGGTTCTAACGGTTCCGAACCGTGAATTGCCCAGCCCTAAAGAATATGATCATGCATGCATCTGATTCATTTATTTGAAGTGAGAGAAAGCTGAGAGGGAGAGACAAAGACTAAACTCTTTGTTGGAAGTTTAGAAGGTGAATGGAGGTTTAAGTTAATGAAATTTTAATTTAGTAAAATTATAATTATTGAAGAAAAACTCTTCAGTAGAGTTAATTTATTTATGACACTTGATTATAGTTTTAAGACTAAAATTAAGTGTATAACTCTTCATGTGGTGAATTGAAGAAAAATTCTTAAGTAGAGTTAAATTATTTATGACACTTAATTATAGTTTTATGACTAAAATTAACTGTCTAATTATGTTAGACTCTTCATCCACCATTGCCTCTTGTATATATTAGAGGCTTTTGTGTCATATTTGTGATACATGAAAAATATGCACTAAGAAACTCTTGCAACACACATACACTCAAGCATAGAAACCAAGTTTTGATTATTTTTCAGGCAAGTAGGATAGTCCGACAGTGCACCATCACTGTTAAGAACCGGTGTACCCTAAAAACAGACCTCGAAACTGTTTAAGGGAATTGTGTCAAAGACAAGCCCGGATCACGCTGATGATTTCATCTTCAAATTCAATGTAAGTTTTCTAACACTCTTCATTGTCATTTTTGTTTTAATACAAAAGAGAGCCTATACTATATATGTTGCAATCCTCTACATTCACTGTACATAATTGTTGCATCAAATGTTTAGGAACTTGCTAAGCTGGTTGTACAACAACCCCTTTCATTCTGATCTCTTCGCGAACATTCATTCTCTCTTCGCGAACATGACTGTTCATCATCTATTGGAGTCTCAAGAAAATTTCCTTGAATCCTTCCGGAGTTAGTTATATCATGTCAGACGCTTCCACTTGGTCATTGTAGGACATGGGTCATAATGTTTGTGACACCTGGAAAATTCCGGTTAACTTTCCTACATACACTAATTATTTACCTTAAACAATGACACATTAGACTAAACTGAATCAATTAAGTGCGTCAAACATACACAACCTATCACGTAATGATAATTCGGTGAAATATCAGATCACACGCATGAGTCTTGTAAGAACATTGGTGAAACATGTTATTGTGTGGAATTAAATGTTATTACTTGATTAGGACGAACAGTTTGGGGGCTCATCTTGTTAAGAACCGGTGTACCCTGGGAACATACCGCGAATCTGTTTAAGGGAATTGTGTCAAAGACAAGCCCGGTTCACGCTGATGATTTCATCTTCAAATTCAATGCAAGTTTTCTAACAAATTTAAACAGATTAGTAAACAGGCTTTCGTGTTCTTCCTAAGGAATTTGGGTTCGCGAAAGTTTGTAAGTGTTTCTTTTGGTACATTGAATTGGATTACATTCATAATGAGAATGCAATCTTTAATCTGAAAGATTGTTTAACAAAACGAATTTTGATTTAATTTTCGGATTCATGGGTTTTGGGTTGTGTTTAGATAAACCGGACTATTAACATTTTTAACATGTGTTTAAACATTTTTGAAATATTGAATTTCTAATGAAATATTAGAAAAGACATAATATTTGTAAACCCATGCAAAACGTTTGATAACGGTTTCTTTCTAGTAAGCGTATTAGAAAGATAATTTCAAAGTATTTGAAATGTTTACATTTTCTAATGAGGGTATTGGAAAATTAAAAGGTTTTGAAATATATGGTTTTGAAACATGTATTTCTAACAAGCGTGTTAGAATCGACGACGTTGAAAGAATAACGTATCATGAAACATTTCTAATAAGCGTATTATAAATTATTATTTACAAAATCGTAAGTTTAATTTTTAAACTTATATGTTGATTTCTCTAACGAGCGTGTTAGAAATTGATGATTTTGTAAAGATAAATAAGATGTTCATATTTTCTAACGATTGTGTTAGAAAAGATTATTGTACAAAATACACAAACGTGTTAGAAATGATTATTTTGGAAAATAATCAACATTGAACCAGTTTGGTTAAAATTTGACGGTTTCTAACGAGCGAGTTTGAAACGGGTGCATTTTAGAAAATCCAAAGTTAATACCGTTCATGTAGATGGATTAATTTTCTAACGAGTGTGTTAGAAACGGTTTATTTTATATATAAACCAATAAGATCTAAAACGATTGTCATAATCATGTATTTCAAACAAGCAGGTTAGAAACGGTTGAGAATATAAACCAATGACCTTTAAAACGATTTTGGGTAATCGTTTATTTCTAACGAGTGTGTTAGAAAAATGTTTACTTAATATAACCAAAACTCTATATGATGAAAAGTGTAATCGTTTGTATTCTAATAAGTATGTTATAAATGGTTATTTTTTTTAAATTGTATATGTTTATATGGTACACGTATAGTTTCTAATGAGTGAATTAGAAACGGTTAATCATGAAAACCATATACTTTAACAAGTGAGTTAGAAATGGTTTAAAATAATATAAAACTATATTAGAGTTTATGGTTTAAAAAATACTTGTAAAAGGATAAATGTTTTGAAGGAATAAAACACGTCTTTTGCAAATTATATATGGTTTGATGCTTGTATGAGAAGTATGATGTCATGAACCATATAATAGTCTTGAGAGACTATTTAGTGTAAAACAACTTGATGTTGTTTTTGGACAAATTTACTTGTTCGACTACTTGTGAGTAGTTAATTATAAACAACTTTGTTGTTTTGAACAGTGTATTGAAGGAGTACCCCGAGACATGCCACGAGACGATCGTCGGACGATAAAGTGTTGAGAAGAATAACACTTTGAGATTTGATATTTATATATCCGTATATGAATCCGTTTAAATATATTTGTAATGTAATATTATATATATAGGATCATATATTATAATTTTTAAAAAAATAATCAAGTGGATTAAAATATATATATGAAAAGGATATGTAAGACGATTTGTTTTTTAGACGACGAATTTAATAAGGATATATATATATATATATATATATATATATATATAGGGGGAGGATAAATTGAAAACTCATCTGAGTTAAAGAAACTTTGAAAACCTCTTCTTAACCATTCAATAGCCATGATCGATGGTTCTTATTGATTACTACTTTATTATTACTTTTTCTAAATAAAATAATGTTGATAGAGTACAAAAAGGGTATTATTGTCTTAGAAAATTGTTATCTCTTCTCCTTTCTTTAGGGTATGTGTAGTGGTGGATAGTTATGTTGGGGTTATAGGATTAAAATATTAAAAAGTAATAGAAAAGGTGTTATGTTGGGGTTATGGAAAAAGAGGGTGTAGTGGGAAGGAAGGTTATGTTGGGGTTATAAATGATTGGTAATGATTGGTTAATTATTGTTTTTTATTTAAATAAGAATATTTAATAGTTAATAATATTTCATTAAAAATAAAAAAATTACAAATACTAAAACAAAAAAAAAAATACAAATACTAAAAAAAAATTACAAACCATAAATAAAAGATAAAAATAGTAAAAAACAACAAATACTTAAATAAAGTTACAAATACTTAAAAAAACTAGTCGTCGTCGTCGTCTCCTTCTTGGTTTTCTCCTTCTTCTTCTTCTCCTTGTTCTTCATAAAATTCATCATCATCATCATCATCATCTTCTTCTTCTTCTTCCTGGCTCTGATGAATCGGGCGAATCGACCATGCCTCCTCCACCAAATCAGCCTTCAACGCGTTATGTAACTCCTTGGAACGCAACATGGCACTGTTTTGGAATCTCTCCTGCTGTGTCGCTTGCGTCCCTGGAACATCTTCTCCTGCTACATAATTTGGGCATATTGCCTTTCCTTCGTCTTCAAGTATCATATTATGCATTATGATACAAGCATACATCACCATTCTAATCCTTTCTTTTTCCCACATACGACAAGGATTTCTTACAAAATGCCATCGTGCTTGAAGACAGGCAAAACACCTCTCAACGTCCTTTCTTGCAGACTCATGAACTCTTTTAAAATATTGCCTTTTTTCATCTTGAGTCTGACTAAACGTTTTGACAAGCATTGAATACTCCGGATATATACCATCCGCCAAGTAGTATCCATGCTCGTAGTAATTATTATTTGCATAAAACCCACATTTCGGTATTGTTCCGCCAATGTAAGACTCTAGCAATGGCGAATGCTGGAAAGTATTTATGTCATTCATACACCCGGCTAGACCAAAGAAGGCTGACCAAATCCACATGTCTTGTGAGGCAACTGCTTGTAAAACCAACGTTGGTCCCTTTTGGTCACCGCGTGTATGTTGACCTCGCCATGCGGTTGGACAAGCATACCATCGCCACTGACGACAATCTATACTACCAATCATACCGGGTAATCCATGTTTTTGAACATGCGCTTCATATAGTTGTTGAAGGTCGCTCCATGTCGGGTTTCTCAAGTATCTTTTTCCATATAATTGGCATATACCTAAAAAAATCAAATGTATATATAAAAAATATGTACGTACTATATATATATATATATAAAAAAATCAAATGTATATTTGTAAATACCGTAGCAGAAATACTCCAAAGTATCGCGTGTGGTTTTCTCCGCCATCTTCAAATACTCATCATTGATATCGTACGTGTTCCCGTAGGCGAGCACACGTATTGCGGAAGTCACCTTTTGAATTGCGGTGAATCCTAAACACCCTCTAGCGTCGGGTTTTTGCTTAAAGTAGTCATAGTTGTTCTCTAAGTCTCCGGTGATGCGCAAAAATAAGTTTTTACGCATCCGAAATCTTCGTCTAAACAAATCAGGGGGGTAAACCGGATCGGCATTGAAGTAGTCATTCATCAAACGCTCATTGGCGGCTACACGGTCTCGCTCTATATATTGCCTAGACAATATCGGCCGTGGGACGGAAGTACCTATAGCTTCAACCGCGCTACACGCTAGTTGAACCGCACTCGTAACGGCCGCCTCCTCTTCAGCGTCGTCTTCTTTAAAAAACCGATTATATAGATCCATAAACGAGTCATCGGAGTGAGGAGGGGACGACATTTTAATGATTTGTTTGTGTGTCGAATTTGTTTGAGGGTTATAGTTTGTATGTGTGTATTGTATGTGTGCTTCATATGTGTGTAGTATATGGATATCATGTATATATATAGAGATGAGATTTTTTTTTTAAATTCATATGACCGTTCAACGGTCAATTGCATTTTCCAACAATCCAAAACGCTCGTTATGTACAAAGCTGGATGAGGCTAAAACGCCCCCATAGCGCCTGGGGGGGCGGTGTTCCCGGCGCTATGGGAGGCTAAAACGCCCCCACAACGGGCCACTACACATACTCTTATATACTTTTAACAGACACATCACATCCACATCTTTATGTGTCATAATTTTTCTTTCTCTTTCCTCTCTCTTTATTTTTTCTTTCTCTCTCCACTCTCTTTATTTATCCTCCACCAATTAACTGTTACAATATACACAAAACCCACTTTATTTGTAAAAAACAATGTTAATAAGTTTTACATTGTAACAAGACATGTTACATACAAGAAAATAACAACTTTCATTTAAAAAAACCATCTTTTCTTTTGTTTCTCTGGTCTCTATTTTTTCTCTTGAACCTACCCCCTCTTATCTCTCAGTAACAAATTTGTTAAATTTAACTGTCACTTACATTTTTAAGTAAAACATTTGTTATGTAACATGGTAACACTGTAACACTTACATAAACTAACATGGTAACACTTTATTACAACTTTTAGTTTTATTATTATCATAGTTTTTGTTACTCTGTTACAACTTATATAATTAATATGTTACACCTTTGTTACTAATTACAACTTATACTCCCAGTAAAAAAAATAGGCTTGACTATATTCAAAGAAACTAAAACAAAAACATAATAACAACTTGTTAATGATAAAAATGTACATTTGTAATATAAAATAAAAAATATTTATGGTAACAAATCATCTCATTCTTCGTAAAAGCCCCAGTATGCACAATAAAAACCATAATAAACATTAGTGAACTTAAGAAATACATCAGTGAACTTAATAAACAAGCAAATAAGCCAAAACCATAATAAACATAAGTGAACTTAATAAACAAGTAAAAAAAAAACATGGTGAACTTAACAAATTTAGTACCTACCTAATTAATCCCATAAACTTCATCTTCTTGAACCCATCTTCATCTTCTTTGCCCAAATTTGAAAGCTCCAACCCCCAAATCTTTCGAGACCTCAAATTCCTTTCAATTAAAACCAACACCACAACCATTTGAAGCATCAATAAACATCAACAATAACACCCACAACCTACCGCCAACTCACCGGATCTAAGTCACCCATAAACTCAAAGTAAAACGGACTTCAAACAGTGTCTTCACCACAACCGTGACAGATCTGAACCTAACGTTCACCTAATCACCAACACCTCGATGTAAAACGGACTTCAAACAATTTCTTCACCACAAACGGACTTCAAAACATAACCTTGAGATTCCAGAACTCGACCCGACGATGGTATGAAGATGGTTTTAGGTATGTTTCCTGGTTGCCGGAGAGGGGTGGATCCCTTTTTTTTTGCTTTTTTTTTCTCTGGATGTGGCTGTGGTTTCACAATCACAACCGCATCACCCTTTAGTCCCTATCTTCATCTTCAAGAATGGACATGCCAGATCTAGGGTTTGGGTAGACACAAAGGCGGCGGCGGTTACATGGCTATGCTGGGTTGTTTTGCTGTGGTTGCGGTTGTCGTGGTTATTTGGTGGTGATGGTGTTATGTTGGTTGTGGTTGTGTTGTTTTGGTGGTGGTAAGAGAAGAGAGATGAGAGATTTGGATGAGAGGATTGAATGAATTTGTTTTATGTAAAAATTAGAAGAGAGAGAGAGAGAGAGAGACATGGGGAATATGAAGGTGGAAAAATACAAGAAAAAAGATGTGTCAGACTCTATTGCAACATAAAATCATAAAAATTAAAAAAGATGCAGTCTACCGAAAATACCCTTTCACCATAAAGTAAAATGATACATGTGGAGCAATGGTGACCACACATTGGGTTTTTGAAGTTTCTTTAACTCAGGTGGGTTTCCTGAATATAATTTCCCTATATATATATATATATATATATATATATATATATGCAAGAAGCGATTTGCATAAACACAATGAGCGAGTTGTGATTATGACTTATGTAGTTAGTCATAAGTCATACATCAAATGTATAACCACATTATGAGATAATCATGGTCAACATGGAAAGTGTATTGAGGTTAAATACACGAAAACGAGATATGTCGTCCAATGTTGAGAGCATCAACATAGAATTGAACAAATGTATATTCGATGACTATAACATATGATAGGAATATATGTTATTATTCATAAGTCGTTGATAAATTTTGTGAGATTTATTATAAAAGATTTACAATAGTGATGGACGTGTAGAGTTTCTACAAACCATCAATGTTGGTTGAACTATATGGAGTAGTTGTAATATATTTTGGGAGAGTATCCCTATAAATGGTTTCAACAAAATGTATACATATCACTTAGACATATGTGAATGTCATGTCTTTGAGTGTCAATCTAATTGACTAGTTGATGATGAATATGTTCATCAAAGTGACTTATATTAAGACTTATGTTTAGTCCTAAAGAGTCAATGGTGAAGCCTTGGAGATTAAAGGCAAACGAGTCTTGATCCTAATGGATGGAATTCATTATGGTTTTGAAGTATTCTTAAAACTGAGGTTTTGGAATGGTAAACAAAATCTCATTTTGTGTCTAAATTAAGATGTGAATGTTAGGAAGAGATAGTGAGTTATCTCTTAAGATTGTGAAGAATCAGAATGAGGCATCTTCTGTTCGCATGCTAAGTATTTGTAGTCTAAAGCATGCTAGACTAATACTTGTTAATTTAGATGCTCCACGGAGAATAAATTAACTTTGAACATTCAGACATATGTGACGACATAATTAGAATGAATTTTGTAAAAGAAAATATCTAATTCATTAAAAAGGATGACTCGAAAGAACTGAATAAATAGTTCGTTGGTTATGATACTATTTAGCTTAATATGAGGAGAACTCATATAGCTCAGAAAACGGTTCGTGTGAGAAATATGGGTTGAGTAATATAATGGATGACCTCAATAACACAAAGATATAGATAGTCGCTATCTTATCATGGGTGTCTAATGTCATCATGAGTGATATTACTCGAACTTAATCAAAGTGCAAGCAATGTGGGGGGATAGCCATTTAAGAAACAATCCGTAGGGATGTAAAAATGGTACTTGAGAAGTTTTCAAACTAAATATGAAAGGAAGAAGCTTTCATCACCCCATTTTGGTAGTTATCCAATAAACACATAAGTGTGGAAGTGACTTGCATTCGAAAATAAGGTTTGATATGAACTGATGTGATTTTGGGAAGTACAAATCACACGAACCCAAAATGTACTTGTTATAAGTCAGTCCTATTATGTGGACAAAATTCTTGAGAAGTTCAATGGAAATGACTCTAATGTGGCTAGAACTCTCATTGACACGAGTCAACGTCTAGCTAAGAATCGAGGTGAGACTGTTAACCGATTAGAGTACTCAAGAATTATTGGCAGCTTGATGTATCTAATGAGTTGTACCAGACCAGTCTTAGCAACAAGCTAAGTAGATACACGAGCAACCCAAGTTCAAGTCATTGGAGTTGCGTGACACAGGTGCTTCGGTAATTAAGATACATACGAGACTACTGGCTGCAACATAAGAGATATCCAGTAGTTATTGAAGGTTACTGTGATGCGAATTGGATATCTGAAATGAATGATTCCAAGGCAACGAGTGGGTATGTGTTCACACTTAAGGTGCTGCGATAACGTGGAAATCATCTAAGAAAACGGTTATTGCTAGATCAATGATGGAATAAAAAATTCATCGCTTTAGAGGATGAATAGGCAGAATGGCTACGTCAATTTGTTAAAGATATACCTAGATGGCCAAAGCCGGCATCGGCCTAATGCATACACTGTGATAGTCAATCGGTAATTGGCAGAGCTCATATCACAATGTGTATTAGTAAGAACAAGTATATAAGATGTAGGCGTAATACGACACGACAGCTAATCTCTATAGGAGTTATCACTGTTGACTATGAGAAGTCAAAGGATAACATCGCAGATCCGCTAATAGAAGGCTTAAGCAGAGAGTTAGTTCAGAAGTTGTAGGAGATGGGTCACAATGTTTATGACACCCGGCAAATTCCGGTTAACTTTCCTATAGACACTAATTATTTACCTTAAACAATAACACATTAGACTTAATTGAATTAATTAAGTGCGTCAAACATACACAAACTATCACGTAATGATAATTCGGTGAAATATCGGATCACACGCACGAGTCTTGTAAGAACATTGGTGAAACATGTTATTGTGTGGAATTAAATGTTGTTACTTGATTAGACCGAACGGTGTGGGGGCTCATCTTGGTGTAGCTTGGGGTGGCTACACCGCCCCCTGGAGCATCATCGTCGTGAGCGTCGTGGTGGTGCTAACCAAGCCGGGCCATTTTGGTCAAAGATGACCATTGGCAACGGTCGATTTTTAAAGGAAAAAAACCTCAAATTTTCAATTATAAATGAATTCCCCCTCTCATTGTTTTACACCAAATCTCACACTAAACTCTCATAATATTTTTTACACCACTCGGTCATCACTCTTTCTAAAAAAATATCAAACCCTCTATAAAAAATCAAATAATGTCTTATTCATCTTTGTCTTCGTCGGGTTCTTCGTCTACACATGAAGTGGTAAACTTTTTTTATAAATATCGTGGCGCAAGCGGCACAGATCATTGCTGAGGAAGAAGGAGAGGAAGTCGACTCACTACCATGAACTAGGCAAACGGCCATAAACAGAGATCGAGAAGGTTAGTTTTATATGTTCTTTTAGATTTTATATGTTTATTATGTTTATATTTTTTTAGATTGTAGATGTTTATTATATTTATATTTTTAGATTATATATGTTTATTATATTTATATTGGCAAATATGTGTAGCTGCCCATGATAGATTGGTAGCCGATTATTTTGCCGACGAACCCTTGTACTTGGCAGCCTTGTTTAGGCGAAGGTTCCGAATGAGTATGTTCTTACGTATAGCCAATGCCGTGTCGAGTTTTCACCCATTTTTTACCTTACGACACAATGCTAGAGGTAAAAGGAGGTTCACCACCATACAAAAATGCACAAGAGCACTTCGCCAACTGGCGTACGGGACTACGGCTAGGGCTGCAAACGAATTGAACTTTCGGCGAATAGTTCATGAACCGTTTGGTGGAAAGTTTGTTTGTGTCCGTTCGTTTAATAAATGAACGAACACGAACAAAATATTTCGTTTGTTTAGTTAAACGAATGAACATGAACATAGGCCACATTCGTTCGTTTATGTTCGTGAACGTTCAGTAACGTGTTCATTTATGTTTGTTTGTTTATGTTCGATAGTTTAATAAGGTTTTCAATTTCATAATTTGTCTTAATATTATTTTAGTTTTATTTATTTAACCCAAATAAATAAATAAGCATGTATGTGAATTCGATTTATTAGAAAGTTAATATATGTCCGTTTGTGTTTGTTTTTGTTCATGAATACTTCTTTGTGTTCATGTGCGTTCATGAACAAAATTAACAAACGAACACGAACATGATTGTTTTCTTAACAAACGAACTCGAGCAGAAAATGTCGTTCAGTAAGTGTTCATGAACTGTTCGTGAACACATACTTTCCATAACAAACGAACACGAACAAGGTCTTGTTCGTATTCTTTCGGTTCATCTGCAACCTTAACTGCGGCTGATGCGTGGGACAAATATTTAAAGACATCCGAAAGAACTACACGAGAATGTCTGTATAAGTTTAGCAAATGTGTGGTGAAGCTATACAACAAGAAATATTTGCAAAAACCAAACTCCAGTGAGGTCCAACAATTGTATCAGTTCCACCACGAAAAGCATGGTTTTCCAGGAATGCTCAAAGCATTGATTGCATGCATTGGCCGTAGTGGAATTACCCGAATGCATGGCGCGGAATGTTCACATGAGGCGATCAAGGACATCCATCAATAAACTTAGAGACTGTTTGTTCACAAGATCTATGGGTTTGGCATGCTTTCTTTGGCGTTCCTGGTTCGAATAATGACATTAATGTCATCAATGAGTAAGAGGTTTTTGACGACGTCATAAAAGGACCAGTCCGGATACCAGCTTTACGTTATCGGGAGTAGAGTACAGGCGCGGGTATTATCTTGCTAATGGAATATACCCACCATACTCTACAATCTTTATAATTATACCGCACCCGATCGAAGAAAAAGGAAAGAAATTTGTTAGGTATCAAGAAGCGGCAAGAAATGACGTTGAACGGTTATTTGGGGTTCTACAATCAATATGGCACATCATTGACAACCCAGCACGTGCCTTCACCCCAAAAAAGTTGCGTTACTGTATGTATGCTTGTATCTTGTTGCATAACATGATCCTCGAAGACGAAGGCGCGACCATTTGTGAGTATGACAAAAATGCCCCGGCGGAGAATGATATTTCGGTTAACCAACATCAACAAGATTTAAATGAGTTCTCGTTACATAACGAGTACACACATCAAAATCTTCAATCGGACTTGGTTGAATATATTTGGAACAACGAACAAGACTAGCTTATTTGTAAAAAATTTTAATGTAGAGTAGTTTAATGTAATTTTAGTAATGTTTTTTTTAAGTAATGTTTTTTTATTGTAATTTTACTTTTTTTAATTTTAGTATTAACTAGATGGCGTGGGGCGACATGGCGAATGCGTTTTTGCTTATAATCAGGCTTGATTTTATGTATTGCCAGTCATATATTAGACCGTTCAAGGTTTAATTACATGCCTACATGCGTGTTGCGACGGGAACACCAGTTGGTTGACATTCGGACGCCATGGAAAAAAGGCACATAAGAAAAGAAGTTTATTCAGTATTAAAAACACAATGGTAAATAGATAATACCACAATGAATAGTCGTGCGTTGCGGCAGCGTACGTCACACTACAATAAACCCGACTTATTTCCGAACTAAATTTAAATACGCAAAATTGATTAATTTTTAGGTTAATTACAAATTTACTTATGGTTTAGAAAGGCATGATAATAATAACTAATTAGTTTTGCAAAATACCATATCGACAAAATTGCAACAGTGAGATCATGTTTTAATTTTAAATTAATTATAATAACTTTGATATTTTTAACCTTGTACTGGGAAGAGAAATCAAGAAATCTAACCCTGCATACTCTAAAATGAACATGACAAAATATTGTATTATTTTTTTTTCTTTTCTTTTTGTTCAAAACCAACCGATGGTTACCATCAACGCCATATTCCATTCTCGTTCATAACTACAACTCCATTTTGCATCACTATTTTGACTTTTGAGTATTTTCTCCACTTTTAACGTAATATGCTTCCCCTCCTCCTCCCTCTATCACCCCTCTACTCCGCCACCTCCTCCTCCCTCCCTCCGCCTCTCCCTCCTCCAGCTTTCAAAAGAACAAAAAACAAAGCAGAAAGTCCCAACTTAGGAAGAAGAATATTTGGTTCCACCACCACTGAACACTCACCATCACCAAAACACCAACCATCACAAAACACCCATCATCACCAGGCGCCAGCTAACCCCACCACCATCATAAGCCCAACACTAAACACCCCCCCCCCACCATCGAAAACCCACCAACACCAAAACGCCCACCATCACCAACTCACCTCCACCACCGAACACCCACCGCCACCACAAAGTTGCCACCCCCAAAACACAACCACCATAACAAAGTCGAACACACACACACAGATTCTCTATATCAAGTTCTTGAATCAACCTTTACCATCATTCAACCTTAACATCAACTGGGTTTCTTCTTCCCATCAAGAAAACTATGAATCACTTATATGAAAGTAAAAAAAGAAAAGGAAAAAAAATACAAAAGCAAATAAAAAAACCAACTCAGATTTAAAATCATCATCATTGTTGGAATATAAAGAGGCTCGGATATTGGACCGCCATGGCTGCAATCGAAGTTGCAAGCGGAGGACAACCTCGCACTTACCGTCCTCTGATATTGCCATGCCAAGAAACGATCCTAAACTCATTCATCACATCCAGATAACAGAAATCGACGGCAAGCAGCGATGGTAACGGTTACATCAGCAATAAGAGGTGTCGTCATCACCAATCTACTGCCAATCAACCGGTCAAACCAAAGAGAGAGAGAAAGAGAAAGATATATATAGAGAGAGGGAGGGGGAGGGAGGGAGACTACCAGATGAGAGAAAATGAGATTCTTTCTTAATGTTTTAATGTCCTAGCTATAAGACGTGTAAGCTCCCAAAGCCATCCATCTAGCATACAACATTCTGTGCATCATTTACAACCAACCAAAGCACAAAAAAACCTTTAAAGCACATAGTACAACACCATATAGCATGGAAGCTATGCTAATTAGAATAACTTAAATTTTACTTTTTTAAAATTTGAATATTAATTAATTAAAAAAATAAAAGAAAATTGGAAGGCCCATCCTTTACACCCTTGACCATTATAGGAAGGATGGACCTACCCCATGATGACATGGCAGGTGAGGTGGAGGACAATCCTCCATGATGGGCCTCCTCCACACCCTTTAGCCTTACATGTTTGGTCCATGACCGATATTAGACTGATCAAGATCATTAACTTAGTTGCAGGTTGTATGATTAAATATTTATAGAACAATATAATTATCGAAGCCCAATTAAATACAACATAAAAATAACTTGAGCATGACCCAGACCGGGCACGCGCCACGAGACAGGACAGCCCGGCTGCAGTACGCGGGCCATAAGGAGGCCGACCCAAACCTTTTGTCAAGCCCAAGTCGCATATTTTGTACTAAAAGTTAGGGGGTTGGGCTGCTCGGTTTAGGCTCTAAACAGGTTATGAGTTTTGGGATTAGGCATCGTTTGGGTTTGCTTTAGGTGATTGCTTGTTGTTGTTACCAAAAAAAATACATATAAGTTTTATAAAATCAGCTTTAATAGTTTTCACTATTATTATTATTATTATTATTATTATTATTATTATTATTATTATTATAAAAAAACATAGGTTATTGGAAACTTTATAACTATGTGTTTATATAAACTTGCTACTATAATTTTATATAAGTTTTACAAATGTAAAAATTTCTTAAACAAAAATTTATTATAAAAGGGTTTTGTTGAATTTTAAATAAAAGTACACTTGTATATATAGAGTGTGGAAATAAATGTCGAAAATAAAATGAAGTTTTTTTATTGATTAAAAACATA
The DNA here is from genome assembly GCA_028751855.1 of Ambrosia trifida. Lineage (NCBI taxonomy): Eukaryota > Viridiplantae > Streptophyta > Magnoliopsida > Asterales > Asteraceae > Ambrosia > Ambrosia trifida. The sequence goes on from CM054130.1 coordinate 115,996,714, forward strand.
TAGGAAAAATTACATGAGGTTGTGTGCCATGCCTCCCCGGCATGTAGCTCCTAAGGACGCCAAAAACAAAAAAAATGTGAGAGTAGTGGTGACGCCTTTAACTCGCCAGCCACAATTCCAGCAGCGGGAGTTCGAAACCTACAACACTCTTACTCCACCCACCAAGGCTGTGATACCAGTCAACGATCCAGGTCAACATCCGTACGTATTTGACTTATTATTGTCATTTCATGTGCATAATTAGACATTTTACACACACTATACCCCCATGTCTGGTAAAGCATGAGTTATTGAGAAACCTCAATAGATAAACCGTTTATGCATACAACACCCGGACTGTACAAGACAATTGGCGTTGAATAGTCAAGCCAATCACATGCTTAATAGAGAGCAACCGGATACCCGTTTACCACAGAATACAAAACAATAGTACACGTGACAATGCCCGAGTGGGAAGTTACACAATCCACTCAAACCCGAACAATCACAAAGTGTCTTATGAGGTTACCACTCACTAACACATGATAACTCCCTACTAACACATGTATATGGATCACAAATATTATCATGTGTTAACATCAAATAACATGTGTTCACAACTAGTGGATATCAATACATGTTAATATCGTCATCAAAACACATATATGCGTATACAATCACACGATCATCTAACTAATACAATCAATTCATGTGCCCTTGATACATATAATCGGCTACGAGTAGAACACTTTGATTGTTTCTAAGTTACACTTGAATGGTTAAGAAACAAATACATGACATAAGATCCTACAAATCTAACCTTTCCTTAACTACCATAACCAACCTACATCCCTCCACAATAGTCGACCGAAAGTGACACAACAACAAGCTTAAATGACAACCAACTTTACACCACAAAGAAACCTTGCTTTAAAATGATCCGATCCCTAGGTGTGATTACCCTCCAAAACTACAAAGATCCCTCCCATGTTCTCATTATTTTTAGCCAAGATAGGAAGGTATAGAGACAAACCATCACCCATCAACATCATATATACACATGCGATTACAATTAATACATAGATAGCAAATCATTGTCCCATGTCAAGTCACTATCACGCACAAACATCCAAGACAACTAAGGTTTCACACATATGGGACACTTATCATTCTAGAACCCATCTTGTAGGAAAATGACTTGCCAAAACTACCTCCCTACTCACCTTAACCTTCAATCAAAACCTCGCCATGCATGCACAAATATCTTGCAATGACAACTAGGTGAACATTGAACCATCAACATCAAACATATGATGACAAAACACAAGATCTTGGACAAGTCACTATCATCTCTATCCCCATATATACACATCGGCCGATTATCAAAGATCACATGACAAGATCATCACTCTTACACCATGATGTAATCGGTTTTAGCAAGGAATGAGGTAATAACTTACACTCATTTGGACAAAAAGCCAAGACAAACCGAATTCCTAAACAAGGCAACACCCACCTTTCCTTTATTAAACTTTCCAACACATTGTTTTCACCAAATGATGATTCCTTCTTTTAAACAATGCATCGGTCGAAAGGATTAGAGCTACCACAATTGTTTTTGTCATCACCTCCCTTGAACACCTATATAAAGACCCAATAATCATCCAAAATTTCACACCACAACTCTCTCTTTCTCTTGGATATTATCTATAGCCGAACACCGCTTCCCAAACACCCTTAATCAACCTTATATCGAGCCACAAGGAATCAAGGATTGGAAGTCACCTAGGACGTCGAAGAAGCTAGTTGTGACATCCATCACCCTTGTCTTTCATCTAATTGGCAATAATGGTCCTTCAGATATTGACATTATAATCCCTGTAAGTTTCGTCGTTTTCAAATTTAATTTTAGAGCGAACTAAAATTTTATCATTTATATTTTTTATGGATCGGGTATAAATTTTAATCAAATGCATATGTTGAAACGTATTCGTAAAAGATTCTATAAAAAAATTCAAGTTTTAAAAAGTTTTTGGTTAAAATTACTTAACGTTGGTTAAGTTTTTATAAGAAAATCAATAAACTAACTAGAGGGACCAAAGTTGTCATTTTTCAAAGTTTAAAAAAAATAAAAAATTTCTGTTTTGGCCCTGAACCGCCGCAGAGCTTTCTTTTGACGTTTTTACTCATAATAATTAATGGGTTAACGTTTCTTCATCCTAACCTTGCTTTTTCCCCTCAGTAATTATGACCAAAACGCGTTTAAAAGCACTCTAGAAACCGAGTTAAGCATGTAACCGCCGGAATTTATCATACCTTGTAAAACGCCATTTTTCCAAGACCACTATAAAAACCAAACGTAGCATTTGTTTCCTGTGCTCATTCCCTTCAAAACCCACTAAAAAACCTCAAGAAAAAACGTCAAGAAAGCTTCCAATTTGTGGAAGTTAGTCGTGACTTGAAGCTTTAATTCCGGTCAAAATACATATTGTAAGCATTTATTTTTTGTGCCATATTACTCCTTTAATCATTTCTTTAAAAGGCCTCTTGAATCGGGTTCTAATATTTACCAATTGAAGGTCTTAGAAATCTAGGGTTAGGGTTATGATTTAGGGAAGAAGATGAACTGTAAGCGTTGTTTAAGTATTATTTGGTTGAGTTTTATTAACAAACTAGTGTGGTGGTGTAGTGGTTAACATGGAGATGGGTTGCACAATTGCCTCAGGTTTGAGATCCACTGTAGCCACGTTTTGTTTTTTGTTTTTTTTTTTTTTGCCTCCTTTCTTTTTGCATTTCATTATTCCTATTTATTTACCTATAATTATATATAAATATACTATAATCTTATAATATTTCTAGAAAGTTATTTTTTACTCCAAAAATTATAAAAATTTAGGGAAAACATCTTGACACCCTAAAGAAAATTATCATATTTTTATCTTCTAGAAAATACATTATTTTCATATTTTTCTTGATTTAATTTTTTTAATCATAATTAATTGATTAAAAATTCATTTTAATTGATTTTAACCTCAAAATTTATGGAGAATTCTTTTATGAATAATAAACTGTAATAAAATTTAGTTCCTCTGAAAATAGTTATTTTTTGTTATTTTTACTATTTTTAATCATTAAAACACTATTTAAACTCATTAAATACGTTTTGAATACAAATAAATTGAGATAAATTATGGAAATATTATTTTCACTATTTCACATCAGAAAATAGTCATTTTTCATAAAAAAAATCATTTTTGGATCATATCTCGCATTATTTATTTCATTTATATTTAATTAGATATAATATATTGTTTAGTTAAATATAAATCATAAAATCTGTTTTGTGGATATTTTTCTATAAAATAGAAAATGTTCCCAAGTGTGGGAGACATAAGTATTTTGGTCACATATTTAATTCCAAATTGTGTTATATTTATTTCAAAACTATTGTTCAAGTTACTATTAAAAACTTCATCTTCCCTACACAAGTCTAGCAAACCCTAATACCTTAGATTTCGGATGCCTTAGACTTTTAAGTCATTTTCCTCATTAGTATTGTTATATATATAGGTTGAGTTCTTCGGAATTCTTAATCCTTTACGACGAACTATCTTGGCAATTACACTTAGTGAAACTGTGAGTATATCTTTCCTGTTTTTACTGTTTACTCTTTTAGGGTGACTCATGTACAATTATTACTAAACTTATGTGTATTATTTATAAAGCAATGTGCTCATTGATATGTTTTGTGTGAATTGTATGAACGATTTGTCAAAGTCACTAACCTTTTGGCCGCACCTAACAATGAGTAGTACTACGAATTATATCTCTTGGTTGACTTACGTGAACAAGTTAAGTACTTGGTCAATGTTATGGTTTTTCTTGAACGATGTGTGAACGATTATTGAACGATGTGTGAACGATTATGGAACAACGTGAGGCTTGATTTTGACCCTTTACATATGATAAATATCATAGCACATAAATTGCGAAACACTTTTCTATTATATGTATTCAAACAGGGTATGCTCAACAATACATTTTGTATTGACAAAAATCATTTTCGTACATGTTTCAGGATGTTCTGAGATCACTTTTAATCTTTTGGAACTTAGACTTAGATTGAGATTTACTGTATTTCAGTTTAGATCGTTCATTTTTAATTGTTATATTTCTTTCCATGTAATAAACTATTCAATTCAATGTATTAATATTTACACTTTTAGTTCATGAGCTATTGAACAATCGTCACTACGTGACACCTAGATGTTTCCACCATCGGTTGGGGTGTTACAGATTGGTATCAGAGCCATGGTTATAGGGAATTAGGTTATTAGAATGCCTTTTAGCCTAGTCTATAACTAAGCTTACTTTCACGAGTCATCTCATGTATATTTCTCTTATTCTTATATTTTCTTTCAAGATATTTTCGCTACGATTCTTTCTTATTATTCTTTTGGTATTTTGCTTGGAGTAGAAGACATTCGTATTTCACAAACGAAACGATATCACCAAGTTAGGAGTGACAACCATACCCTGGTGATTAGTTTCATTCCTCTATATGTTATACACCTTTGGGATAGGAGTGACATCCACACCTCAAAGAGTATTTCCCTAAAAAAGAAACTTAACTACTAAGCTGGGAGTGATATCCTTAACTTAGTGACTGGTTTCATTCCACCGTAGTTTTCAATTTTGAAATACATCTTTGAGTTAGAAGTGAAATCCACATCTCAAGGATCTATTTCTATATCTCGTTTTTAATATCGCTAAAGATTTGGAATTCACTAGTGATGGGGCACGTGCAATCTGGAAGGGTGAGCGCCTGTATCCTGAGTTTTCTGGCTAAGCCTGGTATTTCGTATAAATCCCAATCAGACGCGGGACCCGTATACCTACCTGGGAACTCTTAGGATGAGCATTCACTTATAGGCTAAAGTACGCCCCCACAAGTCACTAGGAAATTTCAAATACTTGAGTTAGTCAATGTTTTATATTTATATTTGATTATCATTTGGAGACTCAATTTAATCCCTTGATGTTTCATATGCTATTATTCATTGATCATTCGCTTTTGGATTCCTTATCATCATTATTAAAACTTTTTGTTCGTTATATTATCTCATTAAAGCTTACACTATTTCCCTTATGCTTTGTGAATTTTACACTATAAGGTATTACTCTTTTTGCTTTAAATCATTTTTACCCACGACTTAAGTTTTAAACTCTGTGTTTAACTTCGACCACATCCTGATTTTAGGAATGTTGCGTCATCATACAGTTAAATACAGAAAACTCTATTTTCCAAAATTCATCAAGGCATCTAGGATCATTCACAACCTTCACGCCATTTTAAATCCTGGTCTTTTGAAACACATTAGATTTACACATACTTCATGAATTGGTTTCATCTTGCATTTTATAAACTTGTATTGCATATTTTACAAGTCTGTTAGGATCTGAGTTTGATTGTTTTGATTATGTTTAACTAAATATGATAAAAAGTGAAACGAATATAGAATGAAGGTGCAGCGGAATAATAAACTGTTAATCAAAACAAGAGAGTAAATGTTTTCAGATCGAATGCTTTCATTTATCTAAAAGATTACAATCGTACAATTACTCCCCCTCAGCCTGATCACACAGTGTTTGTCTGAGAGAATGTTTGTGTGTATGATGCAATAGAACAGTACAAGCTCTGTTCTATTTATAGACAGACTTAAACCACTGATGACCTAAGCTGACGTCACCTAAGACAGTGACCTCTAACAGAATAACAAACATAAACATCTGCCTATTACAAACTACTGTTACATTGAAAGCACTGATAGTAAATAGCTGTTGTAGGAAAACTCTGATGGTCTTGTATCCGCTGCTGGAACCTAAGTGCTGTTGGTTCCAGCAGTGCTTTGGTCTTCAGTACTTGAATCAGCAGTTGTTCTTCATCAGACCTTTGGTCAGCAGTTGTTCTTCATCAGTTGTTTATTCAGCAGTCCTTTGTATCAGCAGTTGTCATAGCAGTTGTTTGGATAGAACAGTTGTTAAAGTCAGCAGTCTTTTGGGAGAAGTAAGTGTAAAGACTGTTTATTGAAAGGATCAACTGTTAGCATATTTTGGCTTTCCAATCATCTGTTCTTCTCCAAGTCAGCAGACCCAACAATCTCCCCCTAGAACAGATGATGCCAAAACTCAGCTTTATTTATTGATCTTTATTCCTCATCAGACTTTCTCTGATTTGACCTTTGAATTGTAGTTCAAAGTTCAGAGCAAACAAGTCTTCTTCATCTCTTTCAAGTTCCAGATTCAGCAATGTTTGGTGATCTTCTGCACATAGGCTGTAAGCATCATCCATGCTAATCTTCTGAACCCTTCCATCTGACCTGAGCAATGTCAATTCATGGTTGTCTTTGTTGACTTTCCATTTTAGAATTTTTGAGTCAGTGGATTTGCTGAGTTGAATTTTTATTCTGGATGAGTTGGGTGATGGAGGTCTTCCAATGAGTTCTCTGGGTTTCTCTGTTGTAGGATCAGAGAAAAAGTGTACTTGATTGAAGAGCCCTTCCTTGATGAATGTATCAGCAAACTTCCTCTGATCTTCTTCTGACATTTCCTTTTGTTTCTTGAACTGTCTTCTTGCAGCAGTTGATAGATCAGAGGTGTCAAGTAGGCTGTCCAAGGTAAAGGTCTATTGGGGTCTCTTCATCATTGGCTCATCAGTGTAAACAAGTTTTCTTGGTAGGCTGGGATCCTTCTTTCTGTTTTCTTCCAGACTTTTGTATGTCTCAACCAGCCTTAGCTCAGACCATCTAGAGACTGACCTCATTTCCCCATAGTTGGCAACTACTATCTCTTGTCTCATCCTTTTAAACTTCAAGGCTCTGACTGGGTCTCTGCCTTTGCCAAAATTAGGAGTAGAGACTTTAGCCTTGGGGTCTTTGGCCATTTCTTCAATTCTGAGAAGTTCTTCTCTTAATGCATGTGTGGTCCAACCATTAAACTGCTTCTTGGTTGCTTTGTAAGGCTTGGTTGCCATGATCTGTTCCAGAAGAGATTCCCTTACCTCCTTTTCCAAGTCACCACTGAGAGGCATGGAGGACATGGAATTGCTCAGGGTCTTAGCAAAGTCTTCAATCCTTCTGAGTTTGCTAAGCTCTGCTGAATGGATGCCCTGAGCAGTCCTGTCATCCTTCCCTTTGCATTTCTCCCTAATGATGGCATCCACCTGTTCACCCTTGTATTTCAGATATGTATCAATGTTGAGGGGAACAGGGAAGTTTGGGAGAGATGGGAAGGATCTGTCTGATGGCTGTTCAGTATTGTAGAAGGATTGTAATTCCCCCTTGAGTAGATCAAGTTCAAGGGGATACTGAACAACCAATGGTGTAATGGTTGGTGGTGGTCTATGGGATCTGAATTTGGATGTGTGTGGTGAGAATGATGTGATTGGAATAGCTGTGATAGGAGGAGTGGATTGTGCAGTTGAGGTGGTGTTTGGTGATGTGTGTATGTTTTCATCATGTACAACAAAGGTTGATTTTCTCTTCCTTGTGTACATGATTTTAGGGGATGGTGATTTGGTAGCAGTGGTTGGATTAACATCTGTTGGCCTTTTAGTAGAACCAGCAGATGTTGGGGATTTGGCTGGTGATGTAGGTTTGGTGGTTGTATGTTCAGTTGTGTATGTTGGTTTGGGTACAGTGGTTTGGGAAGCAGTGTTTTGGGTGGTTTCAGTGGTTTGGGTGGCAGTGGTTTCAGTAGCAGTGGTTTTGTCAACAGAGGTGTTTAACTTGGATGGTGGGTTTCTGACATGCTTAGCAGGCCTTTTCATCCTTTTAGAGGATCCCACATCTTCAGTTTCCTGCTGTTGTTTCTTCTTGAGTTCTACTAGTGACTCTGCTTTAACTTCCAAGGTGTCAGCTCTTTTCTGTTTTTCTTGAGCAGCCTTTTCAGCTTCTATGTTTGCAGAGTCATCAACTGCTTTGTTCTTGTCAGTGGTTTGTTGTGGTGCTGTTGGTGTTGCTTGTTGTTGTGGAGCTGTTTTAGTAGACTCTGGTTTGTTGGCAGACTTGGCTTGGCCCTTTTGAGAAGGAGGACAACCAAAGGGATCTAGCTTTGGTAGCATATCTCTGCCACTCTCCCCCTTTTTGGCATCATCAGCCGTGAAAGCATCATCATTTTCATCCCTGAGAATGGTGGTAGGGGCAGAGCCAGTAGTCTTCAGCAGGTGGTCCTTGATGGCTTTAATATCTGCATGGGTATCTTTGTACCTTGCATCCACCATGTTTCTGATCTCAGCCATATATGTCTCATGTGTCTGATCAGCCAGTTTTCTGTGAGCTATGATGATGGGGGAAACGGATTTCCATAGCTCACTAGCTATATCAGCTGTTGATGGTTGACTCTTGGAAAGGTCTGCAATGGAGGCCAGTATAAGCTTGACATCAGATTTGATGTCTGCTACAGAGGTTTCAATTGTACAAACTCTGTCCGTCAATTCTTGGTATTTTGACCCATCTCCTAAATTAATAGGATCATCTGAGTCCCTACCAGTGGTAGTTCTACCTGATTCAGTCCTAATAGGTGAATCAGATGCCCCTTTTTCTTGGTACTGGGGACTTCCAACTGTTTTTGGAGACACTATAGTGGCTTCAACAGTTGTTGCCTTCAAGGGAGTCTTAGCAATGTAATCACTGTCCTGATGTGAGACAGTGATCTCTACATCAGTAGTGGCTGCTCCACTTGAAAACTCACCTAGAGTTGCATTGAACTCAGGTGGTGTAACCTCCTCTTCTGTTTGTTGGATAGCAGATTGAATATTCTCAGGACCAGTCACTTGTGGGAGTATGCTCTCAGTGATAGGTGGAAGAGAGGAACTGGGATCTTCCTGAGATTTGTCAATTGCCTCAAACAGAGGTTGCATGGTTTGTGGGACATGATGTGATGGTGAGGGTGGAGGAGTAACAAGAGAATTAGCCCTGGGAGAGGGGCTTGTGAACATTTGGCCAAGTGACTCAAATGTATCATGATGTGTGTCCCCTTGGCTTACAACATGATCCTTTTGGGAGGATTCATGAGGAGTTTGGTCAGGTGGAGGTATGTCCAACTGTTGTGAGGAAGTAACAACAGTGGTTTCAGGTTGCTTTGGTGGTGCAACAGAGGTTTCTTCTGGTACCTCATCATCCAGAAGCCTCATTTGTGGTTGAGTGGTGGTTTTTGTGGATGGATGTTTCTTTTTGGAAGTGGCTGGTGTGGGTTTCACAGCACTGGATGTAGTGCCATGATCACCAGGAGCAGTGGGCTCAACAACAGAGGTTTTAACAACAGTTGTTGTCTTTGTCCTCTTTGTTTGTGTTTTAGAAACTTTTGACACTTTAGACACTTTTTCTTGGGTGCTTCCACCCAACATTCTAGTGAAAGTTTCATCAGTTAAGCTTTTCATTTGCATTGCCTCACCCTTTTTGAAAACTTTTTCTGGTAAGACTTTTTGTAAGATTACACTAAGAATTCTTGGGTAAATAAGAAAAGCATTGTTAGACCCAGACTTGATTGCTTTCACATTTGATACTAAGTCCATGAACAATCCCTGGGAAAGATTGAAGTCAGAGTTTGACAACATGGCATAACCCAGAAATTGCATCCTTAGTGGGATTTCATTAAAGGATGTGGACTTAGCAGAGACACATAGAAGAAGAGTATGGAAGAAAAATTTCATGACTGGAGGGAAAAACTTTTTGAAAAGAGTTGATCCAGTCATCTGACCATCATACCCTCTTTCTTGGAACTCAGTGTGAAGCTCTGTTTTAGTGAAGGAGTCCTTACCTGCCAGGTCATTCAGTGAGAAGGTTGTGGATATGGTTTCAGGGGTAATGACGATACTGGTTTCTCCAATTTTGGAAATAATGGAAGTAGGCTTTTTATCTTGGAGTAAAAACTCAGCATTCAACCAGAACTCTTGGAGAGTATCGAGATAAATGGGGGCGTTAGCAGTTAAGATGGGTAAGTATTTGGAGTTTAGAAAAATGTCGATGGTGGAATGGAATGAAATGTTGTCATCTGTTTTAATCAGATAGGGGAGACAATTGTGAGTGGCTTTGGCATGAAGATCCATTGTAATGGATTTCGAAGGTGAAGATGAATGAAAATTTGATTAAGGGTTTGAGAATGAAGAAGGCGGTTTCTGTATTTTGAATACAATGAGACAGTGTAACGTCTGTTGTGGTAAAATAGGGTTTTTATAGGCTCAAGGAAACCGCTGATGTGGCCAAACCTCTGCTTATATGAGCAGACGTGGCAATCATCTGATGGATGAAACATCTGGTGGAGAACAGCTGTTTTTGGCAAACAACTGATACAAACAGCTGATGGAACCAACTGTTTTCTTTTTTTTTTTGTATAGATATAGTATAAATATGTAAGGAAACAGGTGTTTTATCTGAACAGATGTTCTGAAACAGATTTTTCAACTAACAGTTGTTTTATCTGATCAGATGTTTTTGAAACAGATTTTTCAACCAACAGTGGATATGAATGAAACAGTGGTTGTTTTATCTGATCAGATGTTATAAACAGATTTTTCAACCAAACAGCTATTTGAAAAAATATTGATTTTCTAAAACATTTTATTATGATTTTAAAAAAACTTATTTGTTTAATCCATGTTTAACATACCAATTCTGGAAATCAGATTTGTAAAGGTAGATGTGTCTAAAGCTTTAGTTAACACATCTGCCAACTGATCCTCTGTTGGAACATGGTGCAGAGAAATCAAACCTTTTTCATAGCTGTCTCTGACAAAATGATGTCTTATGTCAATGTGTTTGGTAGTGGAATGGGAGACTGGATTCTTGATGATATTTTCAGCAGCTTGACTGTCCAACATGAGTGGAGTCTGTAGTGCAGTTATCCCAAAATCCAGTAGTTGATTTTGAAGCCACATGAGTTGGGCTGTACAGCTTGCAGCATCAATGTATTCAGTTTCAGCTGTTGAGGTTGAAACAGCTTCCTGCTTTTTGCTTTGCCAGGAAACTAAGGCATCCCCTAGAAATTGGCACCCTCCTGATGTGGATTTTCTTGTGGTGTGACAGCCAGCAAAGTCACTATCTGAATAACCTGAAAGCTCAATGTTTCCATTAGCAGGATACCAGATACCAAGTGTGGGAGCACCTTTGAGGTATCTGAATATCCTTTTCACAGCAATAAGGTTTGACTTTCTGGGTGAAGCCTGGGATCTTGCACAGACACAGGTAGCAAACATAATGTCTGGCCTAGATGCTGTTAAGTACAGTAAAGACCCAATCATGCATCCGTAATGTGTTTGATCAACCAGTTCATCCTTGTCATCAATAGTGAGCAGCTTGACTGTACTCATGGGTGTACTACATGGCTTACAATCATTCATCTCAAATCTGGTTAATAAATTTTTTACATATTTGTTTTGGTGAATGAATGTGCCATTTTGCAGTTGTTTCACTTGAAGACCAAGGAAACACTGAAGCTCACCCATGGCACTCATCTCAAACTCTGCTGTCATGAGTTTTCTGAACTCTTCACACATTTGGTTACATGTGGATCCAAAAATGATGTCATCCACATATATTTGAACAATCATTAAGTGTTTCCCTTTCCATTTAAGAAATAAAGTTTTGTCTATTTTACCTCTTGTGAAGCCAATGGATAAGAGAAATGTGGAAAGAGTTTCATACCAGGCCCTTGGTGCTTGTTTGAGTCCATACAAAGCTTTGTTGAGCTTGTAGACATAGTCAGGATGGAATGTGTCTTCAAAACCAGGTGGCTGACATACATAGACCTACTCCTGAATTTTGCCATAAAGGAAAGCACATTTGATGTCCATCTGATACACCTTTATGTTGTGGTTGACAGCAAAGGCTAAAAAGAGTCTGATGGCTTCTAGTCTTGCTACAGGAGCAAAAGTCTCATCATAATCTATTCCTTCTTCTTGTCTGAAGCCTTGAACCACAAGCCTGGCTTTATTCTTGACAACAATACCCCTTTCATCAGTTTTGTTTTTGAAGACCCACTTTGTTCCTATAGGACAAACATCCTTAGGTAGTGGTACAAGCTCCCATACTTGTTGTCTTTTGAATTGAAGGAGTTCTTCTTGCATGGCTTCTACCCAACTGTTGTCTTTCAGTGCCTCTTGGTACTTGACAGGTTGTGTGAGGGATAAGAAACCTGCAAAAAGACAGATATTGGAGGATTGGCTTCTTGTGAGCACACCCTCTTTGATGTTGCCAATGATCTGGTCTGGTGGATGAGCTCTTAAGTAAATAAGATCTCCTTGATATGGAACGATGGCATTTTGAGGTGATGGACAGAGGTTTGGTGACTCTGTTGGTGTAACATCTGTTGGTACTTCTGTAGTGCCATCAGATGTTTGGAATGGTAATGGAGGAATGGGTCCAAGTGGTGTGAAACTTGACTGACTTTTGTCAACAGATGATTGACTTTTGTCAACAGAGGATAGGTCAATGGTTGTGAGGGGTGAAGCAGTGGTTTGAGGATAAGACTGGCCAACAGTGGTTGACACAGCTGTGGCAGAGTTTTGACAATTGTTTTGAACAGCTGCTTCCTCTGAGGCAGAATAGATTTTGTAGTGACTGGGGATCACAACATCTGTTCTGTAATCTTGTTGTGGAGACTGTGGAATACCTGCATTGTTAGTTTTAACAGTGATATCTTCAAATTTGAATTTATCTAAATCAAATAGTTCAGCAGGGTTTGCAGGGATTTTTAGAGATGAAAGTTTATTGAACTTTACATTCAGAGTTTCTTCTATTGTCTTGGTCCTTTTGTTAAACACTTTATAGGCCTTAGCAGTAGAAGAATATCCCAGAAAATAACCACAGACTACTTTGGCTGCAAATTTTGAAATGGAATCTTTGAGATTTAAAATGAAACATGGGCAGCCAAAGATTTTGAAGAATGAAATTAATGGTTTGATTTTGAACAAAATTTCATAAGCAGTTTTTTGATGTCTGGGGTTGATCAAAACTCTGTTTTGAACATAGCAAGCAGTGTTTACAGCTTCTGCCCAAAAGGACAGTGGCAAACCAGAATCTGCTAGCATGGTTCTTGCAGCTTCTATAAGAGTTCTATTTTTCCTTTCAACCACCCCATTTTGTTCTGGTGTTCTTGGGATGCTGTACTGCCTCACAATCCCTTTTGACACACAGAAGTCATCCAACTCCTTATTCTTAAACTCTGTTCCATTGTCACTCCTGAAGACTTTTACTGGCAAGTCATATTATTTTTTAATTTTGGTGACAAAGTCCTTCAATATACCTGCAGTCTCATCCTTAGAATGTAAAAAGTAAGTCCATGTAAACCTAGAAAAATCATCAACTATGACAAGACAAAATCTCTTTCTTCTTAGACTCATGATTTTAACAGGGCCAAACAAGTCCATGTGCAACAATTGTAGACACTGACTGGTTTTGGACTCATCAATGGATTAGTAAGAGCTTTTATGTTGTTTCCCTTTTAAACAGGAAACACAATGCTCATCACATTTAAATTCTTTTAATGGTAAACCTCTGACAAGGCTTTGTTTGGAGAGTGTGTTGATAGTATTAAGGTTGGTGTGACCCAATCTCCTATGCCACAATTCTGTCTCCTCAGTGGAGGCAGCAGAAAATAGACAGACATTTGCCATAGGATTGTCCTTTAACATATCAACAACATACACATTGCCACTTCTATGAGCAACAAGTTGTGCTTTGCTCTCAGCAATGATGGTATCAATCTTTTTCACCACATCTGGCCCAATAATCTTACAAGTTTTCTTTGTGAAAAATGAGCCATAACCTTTGTCACTCATTTGTGAAACACTCAGAAGATTAAACTTGAGATTATCAATAAGATTGACATTTTCAAACTTGAGTTTACCAGCTTGTACAGTCCCTGAACCCAACACCTTACCTTTTGAATCATTACCAAAGGATATATCACCCCCTCCATGAGCCAAGAAGTCCAGAAGAAGGGCTCTACATCCTGTCATGTGCCTGGAGCCTCCACTATCTACATACCAAAGACTATCTAAACAAGCAGAAGCTCCCTTAGCAGCAGCCATCAATGCACAATCACACTTGCACTCACAGTCATCAGATGCACCCCAGGGATCTGAGAGATTCACAACCTCTTCTTCAGGTTTTTCACCTGTAACAACTTCACTAACAACATCATCAGTCACAACATCAGATTCAGTCACCACCTCCTCAGATTCAACCTCATCAACCATAGCTATGAAACAAAAGTTTTCTGGTTCATTTTCAGCTTTGGCAACTAATGCAAAATTTTCATCTGTTAACTCATCAGGTAGACTGCTCCAATCAACAAAGCCTTGTGTAAAGAAGCTCTGTTGAGGGGTCTCTGCAGGAGCAGAGGATGAAGCAACAGTCGTTTGCACAGGTGTTTGAGCAACAGGTGTTTGCACATAGTGAATCTGAGGAACAGTGGTTTGGACATACTGGACAGGAACAGTGTTTGAGGACTGTGCAAAATGAGCAGTGTTTTGCACATTTGGTCCAGGGGCATTATAGGAATTCTGATAAGTGTTGGTCTGTGGTCTTTGATTTGGATAGGTGATCATAGGTGTACCATGTTGACCCCTACATTCCCTAGCAAAATGACCAAGTCTATGACATTTGTAACACTTTATCTTTGATTTATCCAACCCAACCTTAGATCTGCCAGTTAACCCTGGAAACCTTCTCCTAGTTTTCTTGTAAAAATTATTAGTTCTTACACTGAGAAGGGCCAATTGGTGCATAATGTCCATTTCTTCCAAATCATCAGGGTCAAAGTATTTCAGGTCATCATACTCAAAGGATATATTGTCAGATGCCTGGATATCACCACCACTTGCTGTGAAAGCATAGTTTGGTGAATAAGAATCAGAGTTAAAACCTGAAGTTATGTCAATGAAATGATCATAACTTTGATCCTTAGTGTTTCCAGGCACCTCATCATGGCCCAAAAGTGCTGTATTCCCAAATACATAGTCATCAGACACTTTTCCAGAATCCTGGAGCTTCTTTTTCTGGTTAAGCTCTCTCTCATAGGTCAAGAGCTTACCATGAAGCTGGGTCAGTGATAGGTCTTTAAATCCAATTGAGTTTCTCATCACAATAGCAATAGTGTCCCATTTTTCTGGTAGTGATCTTAAAAACCTATGGTTCAAGGTTGAATGAGGGTAAGTAAGACCAACCAATTTTAGTTCACTAATTAAACAATTAAACCTCTCAAACTGTTGAGTTAATGACTCTCCTTTGACATGACTGAATGTTTCATATTGTTGGTTAAGTATTTCACGATTGTTTTCAATAACCTCCTCAGTCCCACCAAACTGTTTTTTCAGTGCATCCCACAACTCCTTTGCACTGTTACAGTGTAACAACCCAGCATATATATCATTGGGTAGAGCCATGGCCACAATACTGAAGGCCTTAGCATCTAACTCAATTTTCTGAAAATCCTGGTCGGAGTAGTTTTCAAGTTTCTTTGGCTCAAACACCTTGGGATCTTCAGTACTCGGCACAGTCGGAACATGTGGTCCGAAGATAACCGACTTCCAACACCCAGTGTTCTATTGAGCTAGAACATGGCTCATCCGACGTTGCCAGATATTGTATTCAGATCTGACAAGCATCGGTGGCTTGTTGTTCGTGCCAGTGTTATGTGGATCGTGATTGATTGAAGCCATTCTCTGATTTTAAAAAAAAAAAACAAAGTCTGTTTAAAAACGGTTGAAACAAAATTAAACTATTACTCTGTTTTCAATCCAACAGACAAACGATATCAATAATTGTGAGATGATTATTAAATTGATTTGTTAGATCGAATTTAATTAACCATGCTCTGATACCAATTGTTAGGATCTGAGTTTGATTGTTTTGATTATGTTTAACTAAATATGATAAAAAGTGAAACGAATATAGAATGAAGGTGCAGCGGAATAATAAACTGTTAATCAAAACAAGAGAGTAAATGTTTTCAGATCGAATGCTTTCATTTATCTAAAAGATTACAATCGTACAATTACTCCCCCTCAGCCTGATCACACAGTGTTTGTCTGAGAGAATGTTTGTGTGTGTGATACAATAGAACAGTACAAGCACTGTTCTATTTAAAGACAGACTTAAACCACTGATGACCTAAGCTGACGTCACCTAAGACAGTGACCTCTAACAGAATAACAAACATAAACATCTGCCTATTACAAACTACTGTTACATTGAAAGCACTGATAGTAAACAGCTGTTGTAGGAAAACTCTGATGGTCTTGTATCCACTGCTGGAACCTAAGTGCTGTTGGTTCCAGCAGTGCTTTGGTCTTCAGTACTTGAATCAGCAGTTGTTCTTCATCAGACCTTTGGTCAGCAGTTGTTCTTCATCAGTTGTTTATTCAGCAGTCCTTTGTATCAGCAGTTGTCATAGCAGTTGTTTGGATAGAACAGTTGTTAAAGTCAGCAGTCTTTTGGGAGAAGTAAGTGTAAAGACTGTTTATTGAAAGGATCAACTGTTAGCATATTTTGGCTTTCCAATCATCTGTTCTTCTCCAGGTCAGCAGACCCAACAAAGTCAAATGTAAACCTTTTGTTTTCATATAACGTATCCAATATATGTTTTCGGGAGAAACTTGCGACTGATAATATGCCTTATAACGTTTTTTAACTCAACTTCTCGTAAACACATGAAAATGTGTACTTACGAAATCTTTTCAAGTGAACCTGTTTGAACCTAAAACATTTTTCGGTTTCTAAAAAGTTATCTTTTTTACACTCGCACTCTTTCAGTCGCAAAACTTTTGGTCTAACAAAATATTGGACATATCCTTATCAGAATGTTGCTAATTGTCTCTTATCATATAATGCATATATGCAAAACTAACTAAATTTAAACCCTTATGTCAGTAGACTATACGTCTGTTCTACGTACTCTCACTTGCTTTAAATTTCATTATTTTATTCTTGAACCATTTTATTCATAGTTATTTCTAACATGTTATTTGTGATTATTTTGTGCAGTTGTGCAATTACTCGATTTATGCTATATTTTCCTTTCGAATGAAAATTTTATGCTATACTTATATACTTTTCATGAACGCATACTTTGAACGTATATTTTGGACGTATATTTTGTACATATACCTTCTTATTTTGAGCAAAACCCTGTTATACTTTACATTATTTTGTTCATCATCGTGGCCAATGAACATACTAGTTGATAACTCGTATGAGATCTAAGCCAGTGCCCACGTACGACTCGGGTTAGAATACTCCAACCCAAGGGGAATGACGTGCTGTCGTGGTACACGTAAAATTTATCCCAATTACAACTAACAAATAGTGGTAAGAAGGTATCGAACACAGAGAGTTTGTGGAAAATGTCTGAATTCTAGTTTTGTTGATTAACTACAATTAAACTACTTAAACAAAAAGTAAACGATTAAGAGTTTGAGTGTTTTGATTTTAACTAAAGTAGCAACTAATTAACGATTTAAACTTAAGATTGTTTCTTCAAATTATGGAGCAATGATCATTCAAGGATCCGGTTTCTCTAAACACCTGTGTGAATTTCCACTAGAAAGAGTTACATAGACATAACTCATGTAAAAGCAATTGTTGTGATAAAAGGGAACAAAGTACTCGGATTATATTAACGCGAGGTTGTTTCCCGATGACCAATTAATCAATAACCAACCCCAATCCTTCCCGTGATATCTCGGTTGTTAGCAACACCAAGAACGTACGATAGAGACTAAAAATTGGTAAATTAATCAACACACTACAAGCAATTGTTCATACATCATAATAACAAAACAAAGTACCAAGTTATTATTCTAGAAATGCAAGAAAACACACAAGAGTTCAAGAAAAACCTTCACCAAGAATAATCACCAAAAGTTTAGCCTAGCATGACTTGGTGAATCATTCTAACATTCATGGAATTGTTCATAAGGATCAAAAACAAAAGCCAAATGTTTGTAATAAGTCTCCAATGATGAAAACCAGCCAAAATCGCCCCAATCTTGCTCTAGAAACGTCCCAAGTTGAAGATAAGTGAAAAGACACCATAAAACGTTCTTTAATAGTGGGAGTTACACTTTGGTGCAGGGTCCACCGTACCTTACGCTGGCCACCGTAAGGTACGGTGGCTTTAAAAAACTGACGGTGGGACAAGACTGACTGATGGTGGAAATTTTTGCCCAGAAGCCACCGTACCTTACGGTGGCTACCGTAAGGTACGGTGGAGCACTTCCAAATTTTTATTTTTCTTCTTTCAACTCTTCTTTGCTCCATCCCGTTCCGGTCCGTTCCAAAGCCCGTACTTCTTCGTTTTAAGCTCCTTAATACTCCTGCAACCAAAGTTCTCGCAGTCATCTAATCCCAAGCAATAACATGATCAAATGCGGATAAATTAAGCGTTTTATCAATATAAAGGGTTGTTCCTTGAACCACCCGTCACATCCCCACACTTGACTATTGCTTGTCCCAAGCAATACACTAAAATCATTTTCACACAAAAGCGATCATTTTAAATCAAGCGTCAGCATGCAATCCATGTACTAACCCATCCTTATCACCCGAATCAACACACCCCTCACAATATCTCTCCTCTCGGCAACAAATAAGCACTACCGAATATGAGCTAGACACACAAAAGGCAAATAGATGAGTACAGAACCATAGGCTTGTACCTAAATCAACCTTTCTTTTACGAACATTAAACATGAGTGCAGATCAAAGGGTCTCGTAGGGTTGTAATGTGGCCAAGTGTAAAGGTAGGAAATGGGATATATTTATAGTAGCGCATAACTTTACCCGATCTTTTATTACACAACGACACACATACACACTAACACACGCAAACACAAACACGAACTACTACTATATCACACATAATAACTTCCTTTTTCAACATTTTTTCATTTTTTTTTCTTCTTTTTTTTTCATAGACTAAAACCACTACATCAACATACAAACATTCGTACAATCAACTACACATCATCTTCTCATCATTTTTTTTCTCTTTTCCCTTTTTTTTCTTTTCTTTTCAATCCAACAAAACAAAACATAAAACACACTCTACTCTTCATAATCTTGCAACACTCAAAAGACACAACTCACACACTACTAGACACAAAAGACCGGGCCAAGTTGGGTATTGATTTAGGGAGCTAGTTAATGGGTTAACAAACAATAGGCTTTTAGGCACAAAAATGGGCAACTAAATGTCCAAACCCCCGCCCCTCTCGCTACCAAGCTCATATATATAATGCATGAGGTCCAACCCCCCAAATCCCACACTCACACTCAACGTAAGATTAATAAATAAACTGATTTATCTTTGTTGGATCATGAACAAATGTATAAATTATATAACCGATCAACTCTAACAGCGCTTACCGAACATTTATCTAATTAATATTAGTATAATAATTATTATTTGATAATAATAATAATAATAATAATAACCATCCGTTGGCTTATTATTCTATAACAATATATATATATATATATTTTCTAGGTGACT
This sequence comes from Ambrosia trifida, assembly GCA_028751855.1. NCBI lineage: Eukaryota > Viridiplantae > Streptophyta > Magnoliopsida > Asterales > Asteraceae > Ambrosia > Ambrosia trifida. The sequence continues at coordinate 116,016,247 of CM054130.1, forward strand.
ATACGGACAGATTTCGTTATTTTCGTAAGATGATGTTGTAACGACTAAATATTTAGAGTTTCTTTCACACTAATGGTATATCTACCTTAGTAAAGATTCTCTTTCAAATGATTTCATAAACAAGAATTTCATATACACATTTTCAAGTAGATTATTTACTGTTATGTCACTAACAGTGTAATAAAATTTAAATAGTACTATGTGCATATATATTTAACATAGCTACAAACTATTTAACATGACTACAAACTTTATTGAGTAGTCAAGTAAACAAATAGACTTTTTAATAAACTACTATCTTACATATTATTTTTACTTTTTATTATTAATCTCGTGTATATGTTTCAATTAAAATTCATTGAAACATGTGTAAACTTAATAAAGTAACTAAATCAAAATTAATATACTATGCACGACGAACATTATGGCTTTAGATTCTAAAATATCACTCTTAATTAGGTGCAAGCATAATTTCATTGATACCCGTTAAATTCTAGCAAGTTCATCATAATCAAGGTGAGTTTACATAGCCCATTTTTCTGTTTTACATTTTGGGGTGAAACATGTTTAAACATTTTATACACTATCGTTTACTCATTCTTACATTGTTGAAACTTGTGATTCAATTACTCTATCATTTATTCATTCTATCATTTGACTGTAACAAAAAGATATAGTACAATCATTAACATTAATCAAGCCGCCTGTTTAGATTATAGCGCTATAGGTCTGACAAACCCATCCCCCTGCATAAATTCAGGGATGATTGATAACAGTTACACTTTTACTAACTTGCAAGTTAGGTCTCAGTCGACACAAGGTTTGATTGTACAAAAGACGCATTGTTACATGTCGGACTCATATTCTATCATTACTCATTATTATACTTCAACTATGATTGTTATACAACATATTGTTTTTAATTATATGCAAAACCTATGTATTCTCACCAACTATTTATAGTTGACCCCCCCATCTTTCCAACTCAACATGTTTCAGGTTTTACTTGCTATTGGAAGTTGTACAAGTCTTGGATCACATAGAAGCTTTGGACCTAGTTTATGTAAATTTATGTATTTATTAAACTGTATGTCAAATTGTAAATTGTTTAGTAATATCAACTTCCATTTAGTACCATGAGCTATTGAACAATCATCACTACGTGACATCCCGATGTTTCCGCCATCGGTTGGGGTGTTACAGCAGTCATCTAATCCCAAGCAATAACATGATCAAATGCGGATAAATTAAGCGTTTTATCAATATAAAGGGTTGTTCCTTGAACCACCCGTCAGGGAACGGTGAAATTCTTGGAGTTTATTAATATGGGTGTTTATAGCCCAACGATGTGAACAGAAATTTACCGGTTAAAGGTGAACCCGAAAGGGAAGAACCTCTAACCATGTCTTATACTTACATGTTATTCTCATTTCGGTTAAAGGGAAAACCCGGAAGGGAAGGACCTCTAACCATGACATGATTGAACATTATTTCATTACAGTAGCTATTGCATATTGGTTGCACGCATTTGTTTCTGGTATTATTTATGTTAGTGTTATGGAAAAGCATAACACCCTAGTGTAAGGTAAATCGGTGATTACGGTCCGGAACACAATCATGGGTTTACAGGTACATGAGGGTGGTATGTAATTCTATTTAGGCTGTTGGTAGACAATCAGTACGAGTCCAAAGTATCAGGAGTGTGGTGGGTTAGCTGCGGTACACCCTATATATAAGCATAAACGATACCGCGGGAGCGGACTAGGAGTCTGGCCAAGAACCGACCGATTACTTTATAATTACCTCTTCATTAGATTGTTGACTAACGACCATCATTTTCGATAAGAACATTTTACATAAGCTTCAATTAGTTTTGTTTGAGCCTTCCTTGTTGACCACCCCTACGGAAAATTTTAAACTTTGTATACTCTTACACTCTCTGTTAGTCGAAATCCTGTGCATGTCCTTAATAAAAGTTCAGTAGGAAACTTTTCTAAAGTAGGAGAGACTGCTTCATTAGTACCTCTGCCCCTCACCAGTTAAACATTCCTAAAACCTTTCTCATTTAAACTCTCAACTTTCTAACTTTGGGTCAACTGTCAAAGATTTTGAAACTTTTACTTTGTATATTAGACAATTATTTTAAATTTGGTCGAATCATAAATGATGAAATTTTCTTTTAAAAATCTAGTTGACTTTTACAACGCCTTTTGTTTCATAGTAGCCTCCACTTGAAAGGAATTTCGAGATGAAATTTTCTAAAGTATGGGAGGCTATGACATCCATCACCCTCGTCTTTCATCTAATTGGCAATAATGGTCCTTCAGATATTTCCATAATAGTACCTGTAAGTTCGTCGTTTTCAAATTTAATTTTAGAGCGAACTAAAATTTTATCATTTATATTTGTTATGGATCGGTTATAAATTTTAATCAAATGCGTATGTTGAAACGTATTCGTAAAAGATTCTATAAAAAAAATCAAGTTTTAAAAAGTTTTTGGTTAAAATTACTTAACTTTGGTTAAGTTTTTATAAGAAAATCAATCACTAAACTAACCAAACTAACTAGAGGGACCAAATTTGTCATTTTTCAAAGTTAAAAAAAAAAAGAAAAATTTTCTGTTTTGGCCTTGAACCGCCGGCTGGTTTTCCAGCGGCCGAAACCCTCTCCGGCGAGCTTTCTTTTGACGTTTTTTGGCGTTTTTAGTTTTTACTCATAATAATTAATGGGTTTACGTTTCTTCATCCTAACCTTGCGTTTTCCCCTCAGTAATTATGACCAAAACGCATTTAAAAGCACTCTAGAAACCGAGTTAAGCATGTGACCGCCGGAATTTATCATACCTTGTAAAACGCCATTTTTCCAAGACCACTATAAAAACCAAATGTAACATTTGTTTCCTGTGCTCATTCCCTTCAAAACCTACTAAAAAACCTCAAGAAAAAAACGTCAAGAAAGCTTCCAATACGTGGAAGTTAGTCGTGACTTGAATCTTTAATTCCGGTCAAAATACATATTGTAAGCATCTATTTTTGGTTCCATATTACTCCTTTAATCATGTTATTTAAAAGTCCTCTTGAATCGGGTTCTAATCTTTACCAATTAAAGGACTTAGAAATATAGGGATAGGGTTATGATTTGAGAAAGAAGATGAAGTGTAAGGGTTGTTTAAGTATTATTTGGTTGAGTTTTATTAACAAAGTAGTGTGGTGGTGTAGTGATTAACATGGAGATGGGTTGCACAATTGCCTTAGGTTCAAGACCCACTGCAGCCACGTTTTGTTTGTTTGTTTTTTTTTTGTCTCCTTTCTTTTTGCATTTCATTATTCCTATTTATTTACCAATAACTATAAATAAATATACTATAATTTTATAATATTTCTAAAAAATTAATTTTTGCTCCAAAAATTATAAAAATTTAGGGGAAACATCTTGAAACCCTAAAGAAAATTCTCATATTTTTATCTTCTGGAAAATACATTATTTTTATATTTTTCTTGATTTAATTTGTTTTAATCATAATTAATTGATCAAAAATTCATTTTAATTGATTTTAACCTCAAAATTTCTGGAGAATTATTTCTATGAATAATAAACTGTAATAAAATTTAATTCCTATGAAAATGGTTATTTTTTGTTATTTTTACTATTTTTAATCATTAAAACACTATTTAAACTCATTAAATACGTTTTAAATACAAATAAATTGAGAGAAATTATGGAAATATTATTTTCACTATTTCACATCAGAAAATAGTCATTTTTCATAAGAACATCATTTTTGGATCATATCTCGCATTATTTATTTCATTTATATTTAATTAGATATAATAAATTGTTTAGTTAAATATAAATCATAAAATCTGTTTTGTGGATATTTTTCTATAAAATAGAAAATGTTCCCAAGTGTGGGAGACACAAGTATTTTAGTCACATATTTAATTCCAAATCATGATATATTTATTTCAAAACTATTGTTCAAGTTACTATTAAAAACTTCATCTTCCTTACACAAGTCTAGCAAACCCTAATACCTTAGATTTTAGTTGCCTTAGACTTCTAAGTCATTTTCCTCATTAGTATTTACATATATATATATATATAGGTTGAGTTCTTCGGAAATCTTAATCTTTTACGACGAACTATCTTGGAAATTACACTTAGTGAAACTGTGAGTATATCTTTCCCGTTTTTACTGTTTACTCTTTTGGGGTGACTCATGTACAATTATTACTAAACTTATGTTTATTATTTATAAAACAATGTGCTCATTGATATGTTTTGTGTGAATTGTATGAACGATTTGTCAAAGTCACTAACCTTTGGGCCGCACCTAACAATGAGTAGTACTACGAATTATATCTCTTGGTTGACTTACGTGAACGAGTTAAGTTCTTGGTCATTGTTATGGTTTTTCTTGAACGATGTGTGAACGATTATTAAACGACGTGAGGCTTGATTTTGACCCTTTTACATATGACAAATATCATAGCACATAAATTGCGAAACACTTTTCTATTATATGTATTCAAACAGGGTATGCTCACCAATAGAGGTGCACAAAAAAACCGGAACATGAATTGGAACCGGAAAAAAAACCCGGAACCGGGTATTAAAAAAACCGGAACTGGGTATACCCAGAACCGTACCCGACCCTACCTGCCGGGTACGCATAGGGTATAGATTTCTATGTAAAAAACCGGACCCGGAACCGAACCCGATTTATACCCGGTTGTACCCGGTTTTTTAAAATACCCGGAACCGGGTTTTTCGAATACCCGGCACCGGGTTTTCCGAATACTCGAAACCAAGTTTTCCGAATACTCAAAAAGTATGTGTCAAGCGACGGGACTATTTGGCATTTTGATGTTGAGGCGGAACCGGGTATAAAAAATTGGAACCGGGTTTTCCGAATACTTAAAAAGTATACTCAAAGAATTCTATAACCGCGTTATAATCATCTAAGTCGCACTACCCTTTGACGTTACTGTATAAAAAGAATTTACACCCTATATACCCGGTTTTTTCAATACCCAGTGTACCCGATTTCTTTTCAATACCCGATATACCTGAAACCGGTTCCATACCCGGAACCGGGTATTGAAAAAACCGGAACCGGTTATTGAAAAACCGGAACCGGTATACCGGGTATGGTTTTTTATGCTAGGAACCAGAACCGGAACTGAAACCGGTTCTTTCAATACCCGGTCGAAGTAATACCCGACCATACCCGGAACCGGTTCCATACCCGGAACCGGTTCCATACCCGGAACCGGGTATTAAAAAGACCCTATTTGTGCACCTCTACTCACCAATACATTTTGTATTGACAAAAATCATTTTCGTACATGTTTCAGGATGTTCTGAGATCACTTTTAAGCTTTTGGAATTAGACTTAGATTGAGATTTACTGTATTTTAGTTTAGATTATTCATTTTTAATTGTTATATTTCTTTCCATGTAATAAACTATTCAATTCAATGTATTAATATTTACACTTTTAGTCCATGAGCTATTGAACAATCGTCACTACGTGACACCTCGATGTTTCCGCTATCGGTTGGGGTGTTACACTAGCAACCGATCACCTTTTTGCACCAATTAGGTACATTATCAAATCTATACATTTCTTTAGTTACACCTTAATAAACCATCGGCCTCTTGTTTCACCCAACCTTCGACCCTCATACATCAAATACTCGGTCCTATAACACTTATAGTTTAATGATTTTAATCGGCATTATCTTGTTTAGGAGCAAGAGTATCGATTTCACACATGCATATATGTACCTATACATAAGCCGAATATATACATGGCCACATATACATGACATTTATCAATGTACTCGCGCCATATCTAAGATTATTAAACATGTGACTTGATAATTTACCAAGATATGTTATTCTTTCGGTATTTTGCTTGGAGAACTCTCGGGATGAGCATTCACTTATAGGCTAAAGCACGCCCCCACAAGTCACTAGGAAATTTCAAATACTTGGGTTAGTCAAAGTTTCCTATGAAAACAATCTCAATGTCTTATGTTATTGGTATTTATGTTTGTTTATCATTTGAAGTTTCAATTTCATCGCTTGTTGTTTCATATGTTATTATTCATTAATCTCTCGCTTTTGAATTCTTCATCATCATTATTAAAACTTTTGTTCACTATACTATCGCATTAAAATTTACCTTATTTCATTTATGTTTTGTGACTTTTACACTATAAAGCATTTCTCCCTTAAGTTAAAACATTTCTACCCATGACTCAAAAATTTTAAACCTTATGTCTAACTTCGACCACATCCTGATTTTGGGAATGTTGCGTCATCACACAGTTAAAAATGAAATGATTTCCCAAACTTATTAATCAACCTGTTTTATATCATCATGTTTATAAACTCAGTTGATCGATGTCACAGTATATTCCTAAACTATGACCTTTGTATTCCCTTGCGTGTCTACAATACTCCTAACCCCACATATCATCATTTATCCTATATTGATTCACTATCATAACCACGCCCAGTCTCCTAAGTCAAAGCCAACTATCACTAGTTAGCTCCTTTGGCCAGACTAAATTCATACATAAATGCCTATCTACACGATAGACACTAGTACACGATTGACTTAGCAACTTATCTTGTGTTGTCTTTTCACAAGAACACAAAACCCAAATACCTAGTTTTAGAAAAACCAATTCACCAGATTAGTACACACCTTGTATAAACCTTGTGCCTTGAAACAAATAGCACACTATGAGTCCCAAAGAGATGCCTTAACGATCTTTACAAACAAACGGTCGTTCAATGAACAAATTTCGTAAAATTTTTCCAAGGTTTCAAGCTTACCCAATCCTAACGGGTAACATTTGACTTTCTCAAACATTTCATAAAAACCGAAAATTTTCAACTTTAATAAAATTTTAACTAACAAAGTAAAGAAATGTTACAGAAAATCCTATCTTCCAAAATTCGTCGAGGCATCCGGGATCATTCACAACCTCATATTTGTCCTACCCACAACTTCCAAACATTATCAAGGAGGATCAACCTAAACTAAACCGGATTCTCCATTGTCTTCAAAACAACTCATAAACTTCTACCATATTATCAAAAATACCGAGCTGATTCACTCAATCAACACAGCATGAGAAATTTGTGCGTCGTGGACTTTCAACGTTGATTTGGGTTTTGAAGCTAGGTTACTAGCTGATAGTTGAATCACGAACCCTACACGTTATTCACAACTTTTAGCATTTCCTTTGCTGTGACTCGGTCATCCTTTTAAAACTTAAAGTCTATTTTCATAAATGTTACACTTATAAGTTTTTCACATCCACGTTATTTTGAAATCGCGAACTTTCTAAAATATTGGGAATCTATTCATTTACATTGATTTTTGTCATTCACCCCATTTTAAATCTTGGTCTTTTGAAACACATTAGATTTATACATACTTCATGAAATGGTTTCATCTTGCATTTTATCACTTGTTTTGCATATTTACAAGTCAAATGTAAACCTTCTTGTTTTCGCATAACGGATCTAATATATGTTTCCGGGAAAAGAAAGGAAACCTGCGACTGATAATATGCCTTATAACAATTTTCAACTCGACTTTTCGTAAACACATGAAAGTGTGTACTTACGAAGTCTTTTTATGTGAATCTGTTTTGAATCTAAAACATTCTTCGATTTCTAAAAAGTTATTCTCATACATTACTACTATTTTTCAACCATATCGCAAAGTTCGGGTAATCTATGTTTTATAAATGAAGATTTATCTTTTTACACTTGTACTCTCTCAGTCGTAAAACTTTTGGTCTAACAAAATATTGGGCATATCCTCATCGGAATGTTGCTAAATGCCTTTTATCGTATAAGTGAATATATGCAAAACTACTAAATTTAAACCCTCATGCTAGTAGACTATACGTCTGTTCTGCGCACTCTCATTTGCAGTAAAATTCATTATTTTATTCTTACACCATTTATTTATAGTTATGCTCACGCATTATCTTATTTATGGTTATTCTCGCATTATCCTTTTATTAGCAGTTATTCTTACATCACTGATTTTGAACTTTGCTAAAGTGGTGGTGGAGATTCAAACTTGAAAAGGTAGCTTTGTGGCATCGAGTGATTTCGGCAATTCATAAGACTTCGAACTCATGGATATATATATGCCTATCAAAGCAGGCATTGCTAGGACGTGGAATGCAATTTACAGGATGGAAAAGGATCTTTGGGAGAAAAATGTGGATATTAAGTGCATGTTTGGCTCTCCATTTCCATACCTCCTTTTAGCTTATTGACTTATTCAATAAGTCATAAGTTAAACAAAAGTGTTTGGATGGTTTTTTGAAAAGTAACTTATAAAGGGGTTTTGTGCTTTGAAAACGAGATTTTGGAGGAAAAGTCATAAGTCATTGTGACTTATGAGATTAAGTAACTTTTGAAGGAGGAAAAGTTATAAGGAGAAATGGAAAAGGAGAGCCAAACATGGCCTAAATGTATAATTAAAGCGAGGATCGAAAATGGTGAAGACGTGCGGTTCTGGGTGGATTGGTGATTGTCCTCTAATACTCAGATTCCCAGCTCTGTTCATAATCGAGGCCAACAAAAATGTTACTGTTACTGAAAGAGTTGCTGTTTGTGATTGGAAAAGACAATCGTGCCTTGTTAATCAAATGCAGGAGTTACAACAGTGTGTGGAACTGATCAGCGGCTACACAATGGGTCGAGTTCAGGACACTTGGATTTGGATAGAAACATCAACTGGGTGAAAGGAGTAACAAGGAAGGTTAGCATTTTCGGGTGGAGGGCGTTACAGGATAGACTACCAACTTTGAAAGGTTTAAAAAAGCGAAAGATCGTTCACGGCTTAACACTATGTAAGCTTTGTGGGGAAATGGAAGAGAATGCGGATTATTTATTAACTTCTTGTTATGTTGCTTTCAATGTTTAGCTGAAGATTAGCTCGTGGGTCAACAGATCACCAATCTTTGCTTTCAATGCCAAAGACCTAATCGAGATACGTCATAACATCAACGTGTCGAAGGCGAAACAGAAACTAGTGAGAATCATTATATTGGCGGCATCGTGGGCAATTTGGAAAGCATGGAATGAACTCACACTTAGCACGAAAAGAGTCAATGTGGCAGGAGTGTTTGGCGAAGCTCAAGCCTTGGCGTTTACCTGGATAAAGTACAAAAACAAACAATCGGGTTGGATGTGGAACGATTGGGTAGCGTTCAATGTACCTATAACTTAGGCGTGAATTTGATTATTGGTTAAGTGTGATAGATGGGTGATGCATGTTGATTGTAATTAGCATATTGCTTTGTACAATCATGTAAATATTATGGGTGGGAATGAAATTTGAAGTTTGCTAATAAAACAATAAACAATGATGTTAATTAATTTTAGATTTTAGTTCACAAAATTTGTGAGGGAAACAACTATATTTTCATTCATTCAATTTTTTAAAGGACCTTTCTAATTAAACCCCCTTACTTCTAAATCAACCCTCAAAGTAAAGTGCCTCGCTTTGGTCAAAGCGAGGCCCCTGTGTTAATTTTATCAGAGAATAAAGACTTTATGTCTAATCAGCCTACAAGGCACCTGGTCAAGCCGATACGATCCGGGTGGATAACGAGACGGTCAGTTCAAAACCGGCACGGTTCGTTATCGGGCGGTCAGTTCGAAACCGGTACGGTTCGTTACCGGACCTGATCAGGTCGATACGATCCGGGTGGACAACGGGCCGGTCAGTTCGAAACAGGTAAGGTTGGTTACCGGACCTGCTCTGATCGATATGATCCGGGTGGATAACTGGCCGCTCAGGTCGAAACCATCCGGTTCGTTACAGGGCGATCAGTTCAAAACCGGTACGGTACGTTACCGGACCTGATCGGATCGATATGATCCGGGTGGATAACTCGCCCGTCGGGTCGAAACCGTCCAGTTCGTTACCGGGCGATCAGTTCGAAATCGGTACGGTTCGTTACTCGGCGGTCAGTTTGAAACCGGTACAGCTTGTTACCGGGCATGGTCGGGCTGATACGATCCAGGTGGATAACGGGCCGGTCAATTTAAAACCGGTATGGTTCGTTACCGGGCGGTCAGTTCGAAACCGGTACGGTTCGTTACTGAACCTGATCGGGTCGATACGATCCGGGTGGATAACGGGCCGGTCGGGTCGAAACAGTCCGGTTCGTTAACCGTCGGTCAGTTCGAAACCGGTATGGCACGGTACCGGGCCTGGTCGGGCCGATACGATCCGGGTGGATAACGGGCCGGTTGGGTCGAAATAGTCTGCTTCGTTAACCGCCGGTAAGTTCGAAACCGATACGGCTTGTTATCGGGCCTGGTCGGGCAAATACGATTCGGGTGGACAACGGGTCGGTCTGTTCGAAACTGGTACGGTTCGTTATTGGGCGGTCAGTTTGAAACCGATACGATTCATTACCGGACCTGATCGGGTCGATACGATCCGGGTGGATAACGGGCCGGTCGGGTCAAAACAGTCTGGTTCGTTAACCGTCGGCCAGTTCGAAACCGGTACGGCTCGTTACAGGGCCTAGTCAGGCCGATACAATCTGGTTGGATAACGGGCCGGTCGGGTAGAAACAGTCTGGTTCGTTAACCTACAGTCCGTTCGAAATCGGTACGGCTCGTTTTTGGACCTAGTCGGGCCTCTACGATCCCGGTGGATAACGGGCCGGTCAGTTCGAAACCGATACAGTTCGTTACCGAGCGGTCAGTTCGAAACTGGTACGGTTCGTTACCGGACCTGATCGGGTCGATACGATCCGGGTGGATAACAGGCCGGTCGGGTCAAAACAGTCCGGTTCGTTAACCGTCGGCCAGTTCGAAACCGGTACGGCTCGTTACCGGGCCTGGTCGGGCCAATACGATCCCGGTGGCTAACGAGCCAATCAGTTCGAAACTGGTATGGTTCGTTACCAGACGTGATGGGGTCGATACGATCCGGGTGGATAACGAGTCGGTCCGGTCGAAACAGTCCGGTTCGTTAACTGCCGATTAGTTCGAAACCGGTACGGCTTGTTACCGGGCCTGGTCGGGCCGATAAGATCCAGGTGGATAACGGGCCGGTCAGTTCGAAACCGGTACGGTTTGTTACCAGGCGGTCAGTTCGTAACCGGCACGGTTCGTTACCGGACCTGATCGGGCGATACGATCCGGGTGGATAACGGGTCGGTCAGTTCGAAACAGGTAAGGTTCGTTACCGGGCCTGCTCGGATCGATATGATCCGGGTGGATAACGGGTCATTCGGGTCGAAACCGTCCGGTTCATTACCGGGCAGTCAGTTCAAAACTTGAACAGCCGGGAGAAGGTCAACCAAACTGACCTTTTCTTTTTATACTATTTAGTTATGCGGCGGTCGTGCGACCTAGCCGCGTGCGTGGTGGAGTACTTTCAGTGTGCGCACAAGTGCCAGTCTCGTGCACATCTTTATGGCCGGGCGTTCGTCACCGTCATCACTCGTCGTTTGCGTCTCTCGCCAGAGACTGACCCTCAGCTGTCGGCCAGGATCCCATCGATCGCAGGTTCTCGGTGAGGCAAACGCCCGGAGCATGGGGATCCTGCTGGAAGTCTTACCGGGAGTACATCGGTTTCGATCTCTCGGCAGCAGGACCGCCTTTGAGCCACCCCCTTCCTACGCCCGATGATATACCGGTCTACCTTGAGCAGTCTCCGGGAGTACCTCTGTTGATGGACCAGGCGGGTGACTACGGCGATGACGACCCCCCACCTCCACTGCCACCACAGCAGCATTACCCCCGCCATATATATGATGACCTCACTCCTGCTGCGCGTTTCGTGGCTGATGACATTGATCGCCGCATCGGTCAGATACAGGATGTTCAGCTGTGGACGGTCGAGGCGATACAAGCGATGGCACAGTAGATGGGGTACGGCTACGCCATCACAGTGACTATGTATCTATCTTACTTTGCAGTAGACTTTTTGCAGTTGTGTGTATGTATATATATATATATATATATTGGTATGTACAAACTGATTATTATATTTTGCAGTTGATCATTTGTTTATATGTTTTTCTTTTGTTTTTAAAATTTAAAAAAATTACAATAAATAAATAAAAAAGTTAATAGGTTAAAGTTGGGATTACTTGATTAGTTATAGTTTGATTAGGGTTATTACGTTGTTTTTAAATTTTAAAAAAATTACAATAAATAAATAAAAAGTTAAAAAAAAAAACACTTCAAAACAAACCACAAAAAAAACCCAAACCAAACCCTCCCAACACCAAGATGTCCAGGTTCATCCCCCCTGTGCCAAACACCTTGCTTTGGCAATAGCGAGACGCTTGGCACCTTATTTTCCAAACTACCATGTAACCTCCTACTCTGATTTGTCATGATGTGACTGAAGCACCTCATTTTAAAGCGAGGCACTTCAGGGGGAGTTGAAATAGATCCTCCTATGTAAGCTTTGTGGGGAAATGGAAGAGGGTGCGGATTATTTATTAACTTCTTGTTATGTTGCTTTCAATGTTTGGCTGAACGTTAGCTCGCGGGTTAACATTTCACCAATCTTTGCTTTCAATGCCAAAGACCTACTTGAGATACATTATAACATCAACGCATCGAAGGCGAAACAGAAACTAGTGAGAATTATTATATTGGCGGCATCGTGGGCAATTCGGAAAGCATGGAATGAACTCACGCTTAGCGGGAAAAGAGTCAATGTGGCAGGAGTGTTTGGCAAAGCTCAAGCCTTGGCATTTACTTGGATAAAGTACAAAAACAAACAATCGGGTTGGATGTGGGACAATTGGGTAGCATTCGATGTACCTATAACTTAGGCGTGAATTTGATTATTGGTTAGGTGTGATAGTTGGGTGATGTATGTTGATTGTAACTAGTAAATTTCCCCCGCGCTACGCGGCGGGATTTGATTGGTATTAGTTCATTTCATTTTTTACCTTATTGATACTTGGTATAAAATCCGAAAGAGAAAAGCCAAAACGAAAATGTCGTGATATACCTAAAAGGATATGGACACAGACTCTTATGCTACCAATATTGTAATATCCCAATTTTTTTGAAATTTAACATTGAATTATGTGTTAAATCAGGTAATTGCTCAAAATTTGATGTTATGTTCAAAAAAAGAATAATTTATTGATATAAGTTATACATTAAACTGCTTACCACTGAAATAGATGAATTGCTAAATCTTATCTAAATAAAATATTTGTTTTTATAAAGAATAAAGGCATCAACCCCCCTACGCAATGGTTATAACTGTCAACAATAGGAGGCAACCTGGGTTTGAATCGCATTTCCGATAACCCAAGAAGACGCCTCAGGCGGTTGTAGCAGTGGTACCGAAGTCCGAAATCGGTAAATTGAATGAGAAGATGGCGTTGGGTACGCTCAGAGGCACGAATCAGCTTTCCGGCCAGCCGATCTAGGATCCCAACAAGGTGTCAACGACCGTCTTCATCTGCATGCCTCGGGTTCAGTTTCAACGAAAAGACACGGGTTTCAGCTAGTTTATTAAGCGGCGACGACGAAGCGTTTTCCAGGAGGTGACGACGGGAAAGGATCCCTTAAAAACAACAGAAAAAATCGTGCTTCACCGTAGCTTGCTGATATTCAGGTGCCCGGGCCGAGCCGCGAAATATGTGCCCCTTAATCTTAGGTCTTTTAAGCAATGTTTTCATAACCGAAGCGGACGTTGAACCGGTGTCCTTACCTGTTTCCTAGTCGGAACGGTCGAATCGGATATAAAACTAAAAGTGTCATAATAATTATAAAAATTAATATTTTTGGCTACTTGGCTCATAAAAAAACATCCATTTCTTAAAATTCCATAATAATTTGAAGGGCCACCATTGATGTCTAGACTTCAAAAGTTTTTTAAAATTTGAATCTGACTTGCATCATGTGCAAAAACGTGAGACAATTTTTGTTTTGTAGTACAACTATATATTAAAATTACTGTAAAGGCTGCACAATTACTGTACCACAATACACATCTCAGGTAACACACTTCAACCTTTTTTTTTAATTCTGGGTATCCTTCCAATCTACTTTTTCATGTATGACTCATCTTCTCCCTTATCTACTCTTCATCTTCTTACATTTTATAATCAGTGATGTTCAAGATGGGATCTTTTTTAGGTCGAAAACAGAAAGAAAATACGTGCAGAAAAAAAATACTCGTTGCCGCTCAAAGTGCCCCTTTAGAAATTGGGCCCGGGCCGGGGGTCCTCCCCGCACTCCCTCAGGGCTGGCCCTGTTGCTGATTACTAACTAATCTCTGTGTATTTGAGGGGCAGTGGGGAAAAGTAAAGAAATCAAACTATAGTGACGAAAACATAGAACTTTTAAAAGTCACAGGCGCAAGGTAATGTTATATTTGGATATATATAATAATTAGCATCTTGCTTTGTACAATCATGTAAATATTACGGGATGGAATGAACTTTGAAGTTTGCCGATAAAAAAATAAATTAATATTTTTTTGAACGGAAACAACTATATTTTGATTCATTAAATTTTTTAAATAAACAAATTTTATGGTCTGGAGTTTTCTAAAAATGACACATAAAAATTAGGGCTTAGAATATAACACTCATACATACTCTTCCCACACACTATACAGAAACAACAAAACAAAGAGGCGCCATTTCTAGGGTTTCATTCATAGATTGAGATCTGTCCCCATTAATCAATCGTAATCGTAATCATGGGGCTCCAAACTCAACCCTACGGTATCCAGGGAATGCTAAAGGAAGGCCACAAGCATCTCTCTGGGTTAGATGAAGCTGTTATCAAGAACATCGATGCCTGCAAACAGCTTTCTACCATCACCAGAACTTCTCTTGGTCCAAATGGTATATCATTCTTTCTTCCTTTTTGTCAGATGTTCGTCTCATCTGTCGTCTATTGTTTATGCTATGTTGTAAAATTTATATCTTTTTATTGATATCAAGTTTATATTTTTTTCTAACTAAAACGATTACTTAAAGATTGTTTCATTCTTGTCAAAACGTTTGATGGACTGTTGGATTTAGATACGATTGAAAAAAGAAGCAATAGGGTAATCTTACTGTGATCTGTAAGACAAGTTTGGTTAAATTATTTTTGGAAGTGTAATATAATTGTGTGTAGCATGTATGATGGTTTTGTCATTTAAGTTATGAATTGGCAGTGTTGGCTGTAGAGTAACTTAGTGTTTATTGTGTTAGGTATGAATAAAATGGTTATTAACCATCTGGACAAGCTATTTGTGACGAGTGATACCGCAACTATTGTGAATGAACTTGAGGTTCAGCATCCCGCAGCCAAACTGTTGGTATTGGCAGGGAAAGCACAGCAGGAGGAAATTGGTGATGGAGCCAACCTAGTAGTTTCTTTAGGCGGGGAGTTTCTCCAGGGTGCAGAAGAACTCATTAGGATGGGACTGCATCCCAGTGAAATCATAACTGGATACATAAAGGCAACTAACAAGGTTTGTCTTTTTTTAAAAAAAAAAAAAAAAACTTTATTTAGCGCTGGTTTGAGTATTTATTGCTTTTATACACAGACTGTTGAGCTCTTAGAAGGAATGGTTGAGGAAGGTTCCGACACCATGGATGTGAGGAATAAAGATGAAGTTATTTTAAGGATGAAAGCTGCTGTTGCTAGCAAACAATATGGACAAGAAGATGTTCTGTGTCCTCTTATTGCCGATGTACTTTTTTTCCCTTGTTGATCAATTTTTTTATCAGTCATTAGGCTGAGATCTTAACAAGGGTGAATGTTAATGACCCTTGTGCTATTTTTTCACCGCAGGCATGTATTCAAGTTTGCCCAAAGAACCCAGTAAACTTCAATGTTGATAACGTGAGAGTTGCAAAACTCTTGGGCGGAGGTCTGCATAATTGTACAACTGTTAGAGGCATGGTTTTGAAAGGTGATACCGTGGGGAGTGTAAAGAGAATAGAGAAGGCAAAGGTGAGTGGAATTATTCTCGACACTGAACCTTCTCAAATTCTGCATCTTCATAACCTGTCAATGCCTCCAAAAGTTTTGGCTCTTTGTCCACCATGTATATATATATTTATGCATATAAATCAAAGAACTATAAAAAAGAACCATTATGGGCCACATATTTTAATTGCAGGGGTGGAGTTTGAGGGCAATTAGATGCATTTGAATTCAAATTAAAATTTGCATTTGAAATATGTGGCTATGATTGGTTCTTAGGTTTTTTATTTGATCCCATTGCTATAAACACAAGTATGTATTATGGCTACCTGCTTCAGGAGTTCTATTGGATATACTTGTGGCAGAGTGAGTCTCAACAACAGGATGGGTAATTAAGAATGATCTATATAGTGTGTGTACTGCATATAGTGTATAAGAGGTTTGCATTTGAATAAACTTACATTGGGTTGCAAGATGTTTGACCCATTTGATCTATTCTTTTTTTAGCCAACGTTTCTAATTTTTTTGTTTTTTTAGAGGGTGTTTGGGCTTGCGTTTTGAATCTGATTTTTAGATTATTGCGTTTCGAAAACGCAGATAATCAGTTTTTAGTGTTTGGATTGCGTTTTGAAAACGCAGATAATTAGTTTTTTAGGCTATCAAAACGCAATAATCTATAAGCAGCTCCACCCCTGCTTTTCCAAAACGCATAATCTGTTTTGAATAATCAATCCCAAACACCCCCTTAATCTGTTAAGAGATACATGTGGCCCTAACTGACCTGTTTGGTTATGAATTCTAACCATTACCCTGCCGAATGATATTAGGTTAAATGGTTAACGGATCAGATAATTCATGCAGAAGATCCCTTGAAAATAACATGTTACGATGAAATAACTTAAGTTATGCTAGATCTAATTTTGGAGTCGGTTACTTTTCTGACTGCTTTTTGGATCGTTCAAGACATTATTAGGCAAATGATGCATGTGTTTATTGGTTGTTCTAATGCATGCAACTTAAGTTAACGTTCAATAACTTTTTTTTTTGTTCTAATGGTTTTTTGACTTGACGAGCTGAATGTGTTTATTGGTTTTGTAGGTGGTTGTGATAGCCGGTGGTGTTGACACAACTGCAACTGAGACCAAAGGAACTGTCCTAATTCACAGTGCTGAACAGGTGCAGTGTGTTATACCTGTTTTTAGTTGCTAAATTATAATTTTTTATGTCCATCAAGCGCAGCATAAATGACCGGTTACTGTTCATAGTGTTGTAGCAATGTATGCATGGTTTTTTTTTTTTCAAGTAGATGTAAATTGCAATAACAGCCACCATTTTTGTGTACCATTAAGAAAGACCTAAATTTATTGATATTAGTTGCTGGATTTTACAACCAGTTCGGTTTTTTCTTTTATAGTTAATAAAATTTACCTGAGAATTTTTCACTGCAGCTTGAAAATTATGCTAAAACTGAAGAAGCTAAGGTTGAAGAGCTCATCAAAGCCGTGGCAGACTCTGGTGCAAAGGTCATAGTTAGTGGAGCGGCTGTTGGAGAGATGGCTCTGCATTTTTGTGAGCGTTACAAGTATATGCTCATCTTTACTTGTTTGTATAATTTATTTATTAATTACTTAGTTGTGTCAAAAGGTTGTTCTCTTTACTGGTTAGAAGGCTGCATGAGCATGATAATAATTTTTTGTTTAATTACCTATAATTGTTTTACTTGTTACAGGCTCATGGTCTTAAAAATTGGGTCCAAGTTTGAACTTCGCCGTTTTTGCCGCACAACTGGTGCTGTTGCTCTTGTAAGCAGCAGAACATGTTTCAATGTTCAACATATAGTAGTGTTAACCAAGCATTGGCAATAATGAGCATTTTTATTTGAATTTACAGTTGAAGCTTGGGAGTGTTGTAAACCCTGATGATCTTGGATATGTCGACTCCATTTCAGTTGAGGAGATCGGTGGTGCTAGGGTAACGTTCTTCTTCTTTTTTTTGTTTTTTTGTGTTCTGTTTTTCGTTTTTTAGCCATAACCTAACCTAAACCGTTTAAATATTTATTTATTTGGGTTTAGGTAACTGTTGTAAGAAACGAACAAGGTGGGAACTCAGTGACCACTGTTTTGCTGCGAGCAAGTACTGATAGCATATTGGATGATTTGGAAAGGGCTGTTGATGATGGTGTCAATACTTACAAGGTTGTGTAATACATATGTTCCTCACTTTAATATTATTTTTGTTACTTTCCTTTTTCTCTAATTTTAACATCTTTCTCTCTCTGTTTGTGTTTCAGGCATTATGCAGGGACAGTAGAATTGTACCTGGAGCTGCAGCCACTGAAATTGAATTAGCCAGGAAACTGAAGGAGTTTTCCTTCACAGAGACAGGGTATCTGCTGCTTTCATAATCTTAATTATAAAGTGACAGGTGACAGGTATTTTGACATTTTTTTCTTGTTTGTATTGCAGATTAGATCAGTATGCTATCGCAAAGTTCGCCGAGTGCTTTGAAATGATACCAAAAACATTGGCTGAAAATGCTGGGCTTAACGCCATGGAGATCATATCCAGTCTATATGCAGAGCATTCATCCGGAAACATCAAAGTTGGTATTGACTTGGAAGAAGGAGCATGTAAGGATGTCTCAACATTGAAAATATGGGATCTTTTCGTCACAAAGTAAGCAGTTCTGCTCACCTTTTTACTTGCATTTATTTACCCCATTTAAAACTGAATGTGATTATCTGCATTAATCAGCGGATTTGTTAGTTTTAAACCTCAAATTCCTTGGTATTAACATTAGAAGCTTCCAAACAATTAACTTGTCAACGTGCCATGCTAAAACCTGGATCTTTTTGTATGATTGTAGTAGTGTAATTGTAGTTTTATATGCTGAAGTTGTCTGACTTGTGTAATTTTAGGTTTCATGCAATCAAGTATGCTGCAGATGCAGTTTGTACCGTTCTACGTGTTGATCAGGTAACAGTTAACACAAGCTTTCTGCCTTTTTCGGGTTCTTAAACTGAATTCTTTAGACGCACATGGGGAATTACAATGAGCTTGATTTGAAAAAAAGCATAGCAATCTATAGAAGAAATACTAAAACCTTGTGATTTAAAGAACTTGTATTCTTTTCGTTGAAGAGATTACATGGACATTCTGTCATCAAAATTGAAGGTGTATTTATGAAATGGAGGGAACATTATAACATTTCGGGAGTACTACATGTTTTATATTATTTAATTATTGTTGCATGTTTTTTTGACAATCTGATTTGCAAAATTGTAAATCTAATTTAAAATGATGGATTGGATGGTTTGTGCAGATAATAATGTCAAAACCAGCTGGTGGACCCGGTAGAAGAGATCAACCTGCAGGAATGGATAATGAAGATTAGACTGCGGGTAGTTCTAATTTTTGTCTGAAACATGAAATATTAGTTGTGGCTTTGATTTAGAAAGATTGAGTGAGTTTGTTTGTTGGTTTTGAATTTTGAACATTTGGTATGATAATCAGAGTGGTTTTTTTCTTCTATAACATATTCTTAAGTATCCTTCACTTTGGATTAAAAAAATAACATAAAGGAATGTACCAACACAACAGGGTGCAAATGTAAGCCTGGCAAAATGGGCAGGTTGGGCCACTAATGGGTCAAACTGAATTTGGAAAAAAAGTGAGTTTCAAAATGGGTCGATATTGAGGTGGCAAATTTGAGTCAAAACAGGTTCTAACCAAAAAGGCCACATGTTGAAATGGGACGTGGTGTTTGTGGTGAATAATCCTTGTTTATTACAAAGTTTAAAAGAACGGAAACGGGCCTCGAGGCGAACCGAGGCGTAAGCCCGAGGCGGAAATAAAAACTTAAATAAATAATTATATATCTTTCAAAAAATAAAATGCTAACTAATTTCATCATCAAATTCATCAAAAACACACATAAAAAAGACAATGTCACAAAAAGTTGAAAACATAAAAAATATACCTGAAAACCCTCTGAGGCGCATCTGAGGCGCAACTTTTCATAATGCCTCAGTCCTATGAGGCGCATACCACTGTTTAAACACCTGAGGCGCCGCCTCAGAAGCGTTTTCAGACCAAATCGCCTTGAGGCGCACGCCTCAAGCGTTTTTTTAAACCATGGTTTATTATGCCAAGGAGATCTGAACACAGCATATGGATCTCTGGATGTGTACTCTGTAGTCCAATTCGTCTTTGAACTAAGCTTTGTCTATTATATTATTTTTCCTTTTAACTTTTCATATGGGTATTGGTTGTCACAAATCTCATTTAATATTCTACCATATCTGTAATTTCTAAATACACCATGACCCTGAATCCTGAGATATGTGTTTGTGATTTAGATCTTTGTTTGTGAAGTTATAATGGATGAAACAGTAGTCGAACAAGACGAAGAAGGGGCGGGAAAATACTATTATGGAGAGATATTGAAAAGGAAATTACAATGTAGCCTAGGGTTGTGCCCTCTCTCACTGCAGGAGCCTAACCAACTACTAACAAACTTAATCCTATCATCTCTCGCTTATTTCATTACTATTTATACTAATACCTAACTAACACACATTCTAAAACTTTCCTATTATACCCCTGATTTCCCAGCTCATTCCTATCAGACCCACTTACGTCGCTCGGTGGTGGTAATCACAACAACGGTTGTGGAGGAGGCAATATGTGATGGTTGTCGCGGTGTTGCTTGGCGGTGGCTATGTGATGAGAGTGGGAGCTGGTTGTGTTGATAGGTGGTGTATACAAGTGTAAACCAACTTAACCATGAAATATCTAAATTTATAAACTAAATACATGCCAAATTTGTTTAATCTTTACTTTTAACTTTCTTATTTTATTTTGAGTTAAGTGCAATTTAAATGACGACTGTGGTTTAGTGGTGGGACCGACCTGAATTTTTCCTCGATTCTTTGTATTCCCTTTTTGTTAACAATCCGAGTCTCCCCATCAAATTGTTGTTTGTTTGACAATCAAATGAAAGGGTATTTTGGTAGTCTTGCAACCCTAACACATTGATCCCCGCCTGACTAACACCCCACTGCACCACTACCACCACCACCACTGCAAACAATCACCGCTATCCCTCCCACCAAGGGCCAACCAACTTCTAACACAGCCTCTAATCACTCAATTCGAAACCCTAACCCACATCCAACCTCCTCCTCCGTGAACCACCACATGTCACTCCATCACCCTAGCAACCACCATTCGAACCACCATCCTCTGCCATTTTGACCGGCCACTTACTCTTCTATTACAAGGAACGAGTTTGATCTGTCGAACTAGTGATTGGGGATTTGGGATATGCAGAAGGAACCAAATGTAATTCTAGGGAAATAACCAATCTGTCTGTCTGTTTGTCACTAGATTCCTTCTTTTCAACAGTCTCGTTTGAATCACTCGTTTTCGTCTAGTTCATCAACATTAGCAAGGCCCTTTAATTTCATTTCTTTCAAAATCATTTGCATTTTGACTTTCTGAGTCAAGTAATGTTTCATGGATCAGATTTACTCTCAAGAACATCTTCACAAATGTCCACAAAAGGACATGTGAATTCACAAGGGGATAATTGGAAGTATCATCATCCTCAACAATAACAGAGGCCATAATTTCAATTTTGGACTACTCAATATTGGGTTTGAAGATTTTTCACTCAAATCTGATTCTTTGCAAACAATTTCTTTTTGAGATAGTTAGTGACGCCTCTCTATTCCCACAGGGTAGAGGTAAAGACCCTACCTTTGCTATTGGTGGGATTAACTGAGTATGATGATGATAGTGACGGTGGAATTGACAAGATAGGATTTGGATCTCAGGATAATATTATTATTAGGAGGAACTTGAGTAGTAGAAAATTTCCAACTACTGTAACTTTATTTATTATTTATTTTGTAAAATGCTCATCATCATCATCATCCACAAAGAAACAAATATCAGACAAAATCCAAACACTTCAAAGTAGCAGTCAACTATGATATTTACATTTGTTGCCTTACAACAAACAAACAAACAAACAAACAAACTTTGGATAATCATATTACTCACTTCTTTTTCTTCTCATCATTGACCTTTTCCAGTACAACAGGAGCTGCTGGTATGCTAAACCACCACTCTCTCACTCTTCGGTTCAATCTTTCCGTGCTCGATCTCCTCATAGGCGAGTACTTGGTCCATTCCTCCAACAAAACCGCTAGCATCAAATATCTCATCGGTACAACCGCCACAAACACCGCCATAATCACAAGCGCAATCGCAAACCGGTCACTTGCCTGACACCCGGCACCTTACCTTTTCAGACATGCTTTAAAAAAATAATATATATATATATATATATATATATATATATATATATATATATATTACAAGAGCAGTAAGAAGAGAGGACCTGTGGAAAAATGGACAAGAGTAGGCCACGGAGTTTAAGAAGAAGAATATTTCCGTCTTGGATTAGCTCTTCGGCCTGAGAAATTGCGTTTTGGACAGCTAAAAGCTGCTCCATTGTGTTCATTGGTGGCGGGGCGATCACCCTGAATTCGTCCACCTCCCTTCCTCTGCTAAACCACCGTGTTATCACAATAAAAAGTGCAATAAACGCAAGCACCAACCCTACCACGTAAGAAAACCATCCCCTGCACCACAATCAGTTATTGTTACGTTTTTCTTTTCATTCCCCATCACAAACACAAAAAAGTATATATATGACATTTGCCAACTTATAGCAAAATGAGATGGTATTTTACCTGTACATGACGTATGTGGAAACCAAACAGAATATAAATGACTTTATAGGCTCTTCCCAATAGAATAGTTTGACAAGACGATTCCCGAGTTCAGTAACTGGAAAGAGCAACTCCTGCAAGTTAAATTGTTGTCATTGTTCCCTTGAACTTTGGATTTTTTAATAAAACTATACTGTATAGGAAGCTCCTATGTAATTATTCGTGCCAAAAACTGCACACACTTGATGGGTAGTAAGTTGTAATTAATGGGTTCAATGGTTTACCGGGTCAACATGCTTAACTAAATGGGTTAGCAAGTCGGCATGCTTAATTAAAAGGGGCAACCTAAGCATGAGTCTATGACAACCCAAAACCTAGTTCTTTTCGTGTCGTATTGGCAATTGCCACCCCTATTAAGAACCAAGTAAAAGGAAAGAAACCTTCATGACAGCCAAGTTGGTGTCAATGCCTTCAACTTTGACCCCATCAACGGTGGCTTGTGCATTTGCAACCATTTTGTAAGTGCTTCGAGACTCTTTCACAGCTTTCTCCAAGGGAGTGAGCTCTCCAACACTCATATCACCAACAATATTAATCTCAGAACTTTTTCCAAACACAAACCCTAAGCTTGAAGCCATTGTTGTTGCTGACATTCCACCACTTGTAGCAGACTTACGTAAGTGGGTTGTTGCAAGTGTTTCCAGTATTCTGTCTCCACCTGGAAGTTGATCACAAGCATTGAACATTAGACCTGCCTCAAAGCAGAGTGGGGTTGCGGAGGTCACCATGTCTTTGAGGGCTTGCATTCGTATAATTCCAAATATTGTTTTCAAAAGTGTGTCCTCCCTTTCAACTCCGGTAATCTGGAACTTGCGTATAAACCTGTGAGCGTATAAAATTTCGCGAATAATTGCTAGCCAGTAGTCACGCCGATTATGTCCCTTCAGCTCAGGAAGCTCCATAACAACTGCCTCTGATCTACATTGCATTCCATCCCCAATTACTTCAAAACATATCCATCTCTCACATACATATAATGGGTAGAAAGTCTATTTCTGATGCACAAAAACCCCTATATTATTTTATTCAAAAACTTAGATCGGCATTATTATGATAAAAACTTTTTGGAAGTGTACTGATTACTTAAGGTAAAAAACAATTTTTGGAGAAAAAAAATGACTTGTGTCAATCCGATCCATATGGAAAAATGATTGGATACCCGACCTGCCCCTGTTACGACCACTAGGATATTGACAAGTTAAATAACAGTATGAAATACGTAACATATGCATGGGAAGAGGCTTACAAGGAAACTGATTTATACAAGAAGGCTTTGTCAAAAAGTCTGGTTCCCCATGGACCCGTCAACTCTGGCTTCACAATCTGCTTCAAATCATCAGCCAACTCATAAACTGTAGGCTTATCAAAAGATACAACACGGAGAGCTTCAAAGTACATAGCATGATCTGTCAGGGTTAATCGACCTGTAGGGCCACCATAAATAAATAAATATATTGACTTATACAAGTAGCATTTATGTTAACACCAAAGAATAATTAAGACAACTTACCAGGCCAAGTTGAGATCCCTACATGCTGAAGAACTGGCTGGGTGGTTACTGTGCCATCTATTTCCAGAATTCTTTCACCTCTTTCAGATCGCTGGGGTGAAAGGATAGACGACTCTGATTGAGATTTTAGTTTTCTGACAGCCCTGTTGTGTAAGTTGTAGGATGACATCAACATCATCATAATAAAAGACGATAATAATAGTAGTAGTAAAAACATTAATAATCATAGTAATAAATACAAAAAAATAGAACAACATATTTAAAAGAAAATAATAAGGGGTTACATAAGGAGTAGCTACCTTTCCAACCCAATAAGGTACTTCTCAAAGGTAGAAAACTGAAGACGGCTTCCGGTTGATGCGGTAAGAAACTCAAATATATAATCGCTGACAATTACATCGGCTATAATAGGAACTGCTGGAGCAATTCGGGAGAAGGCCTCTATACCCACACTTGCATCCTCGTCTATCTGCAGTATCAATCAAATTTAAAAATTCAACCCTCCTACCGTAACTAAAAAGTACAAGATCATGTCCCATAACCTGTCTACAAGATATCAACTACCAACAGAAATGATCTCTTGTACCATATTCAAGGAGCCTTAAAAAGCAATACGTGATCAAGGGAAAAGCTGTTTTTGCAAACTTGTTTCATGTCTCTCCCTTCTTTTATTGGCAAATATATTTGTGCAAATTTAAGCTTGAAACAGCAGTTATGAATGTAACAAATACATACATCCATGGTATTGGTAGGCTGACTAGCAGCATCGGGAACCTCCCAAGCAAGCATCATATCAAATGTTAGACGTCGAAACTTCCTGTCCTCCATGTAACCGCTCACTTGTGTATATGCAGAAAGAGCCTTGTAACAGGAATATTCCAGAAAATTGCGGGCATAACATGATGGGTCTTTTATAGGATCAGTAGCCTCCCCATTAAAGTTTTCTTGAAGCTGGCCCGTAGGAATCTTCAGGATTCTGTAGTAATGACGTGTAAAATGAGTAAAAAAAAAATTCCCACATGTATGGAGCAAAACAGAGACAGAAATACAAAAGATAAGTTACTTTGAACATCGACGGACAACTATATTAGCCACAGGTGATAACTCGTGTATCCAATTCTTGCCAGCAGATGGAGATGCTTTCATCTCCTCAAACTCTTCATGAAACGGATTTCTGTTTTTCAGCAACCATTTAAATGATCCATCTCTCACAAAACCCTCGATCATGTTTCTGGTTTTGCTGACTGCAGCCATCTTTGAAAACCTCTTTTGGTTGCTAGAATACCAACTTAAAGTTCAATCAGACGGCCCAAGTAACCTAACAAAACCACAACCTTAGCAAAACTACAACACTAAGAAAGTCAAGAAAGCGCGGCACACCCGCAATTACTCTCTTAGGATTGTAATGATTATGTCAGTACAAGTAATATTCCAGATGAACAATGAGGCAATGCAATCACTCTGTTGGTGTTAGGATTGTAATTAATTATCTCCTTCCTACTAGATAAGAAACAAAATTTCAATAAGTAAATAATCCCCACCCCACGTAATTGTTTTTAAATTAAATGATTAATTCAACAACTAGTCATTAATAAACCACAATGGTGTTGAGAAAAGAAGGGAGGTCAAGTAATGTGTATCGTGAGAGTATTTATCACTAAAAAACCAAGGATAGGTAAGGTAGAATCCACAGATAATATTGCTATTGCATGAGAAAGGTGAATTAGTATGATAAATAAAAGTGTCAAGTGTAGCCTTTGTTCATTTCATAGAAGGAAGGAAAAGAAAGGAATTCTTTATTTTCTCTTCCTTTCTTTCCTTCCAAAATAATAATAATTCTGGAACACAAAAAAGATTTTCTTTCGTTCCATTTCCTTTCCTTTGTTTTCTTTTGGTCAAGTGAAGTTGGGAACACAACGTATATGTTAGTTTCAAAGTATAGTTGATAGGACCTTAGAAAGTAGCCTTACCTAGCTAGTACATGAGTGACTAATGAACACTTTCATACTCAGCAACTAGACTAGTAGCAGAGTAAACTCAATTTCAGAGTAAACAATGTTATAAAACTGTATCAATCATTAATCAACCTCACCAGGATAAACCTAGAAACCGATTCCCCCCAATCAAAAACTGCATTGCCATTGAATTATATATAATACATCACAAAATGATCTCCACATATCAAATCAGAAAGTCGTCTTCTATTTGTCGATTGAATCGGAAACGCATACATGCAGCAAAGTAGATAATAATAATAATAATAATAATAATAATAATAATAATAATAATAATAATAATAATAATAATAATAATAATAATAATAATAATAATTATGAGTAGTGTAAAGTGATAAATGAGAGGAAAAGATGAGATAAGGAAAGCAGAGAGAAAACAAGATATGGATTTACACTGAAGCAGATAGATAGATTACCTGACCGGAGCGTCACAGACTCATCGCTGAAATGAGATTCGACAACAGTAACGTGATTCCGGTAACGACCGTGATTTCAGCAGAAAAAGGATTTTCTTTTTTCTTTTTTATCAAGTCTCCTTTTTTTCTTTTTTCTTTTTTCTTTCTTCTTTTAAACAAAAGCAGAATAAATCCAACCAGCGGACGTCACAAGCTGGACTATGTTACGATACCGATATTGAATGAAACGGGCTGTTTGGTTGATTAATTACTGAATCATTAAGAGGTCTGAATGATTAAGTGCTAAATGGTTCAGCTATGCACCAAGTCTGAATGGTTCACCTCATAATCATTCCATTCAACGCCTTTTTTAGGTTGAAATAAACGGTCTGAATGGTTCAGAGCCTCATTAAGAGGCTATCAAACACACCCTAACACTGATTGAAAACAATGAAAATGCGTACCTGTTTCAATAACCGATATCAATATTGATGTTGTCTGATCAGTTGGCTCATTAGAGTACTAGCACTAGGCTTGCCTGCGACACCAAAAGGAACACTATATTAAAATACAACTCCGTTATCAAAATAATTTATAGTGATATGTTAAGAAAAAAAAATGAAACGCAGTTTACCTATTTACAATTTTAGAATGGTTAATGAAAGCAAATTGTGAAGGAAATTTTTCCTGCATGGTGCGACTAAGATGTTATACATGTACGTTTTCAATCTGACCTCATAAAACAAATTAAGCGTTGCATTTGTTTGAAAACTTAGGTATTTGAGTTGGATGACTGATAAGTTATAACAGATTGAAAAGTGATGCGGAGGGAAAGACTCAAACATGTGACGTCCCTTATGAAAATGTAAAGAGAAAGTATAGGATACAAAGTATTCTTAACGTACAAATAATAAGAAGCCACTATATTATGTCACTTGTCACATTAACCAAATAACGATTAAATTAACTAAACCCTAATTAACTTCAATTACCAAGGGCAAATTAAACTTTGTTTATATGTAACTGATTACTACAATCACGTATATATTTTTGTAAACGATTCAATCACATTATGATCATCATAATCACAGCCAATTCGAATTTGAATTATACAACACCAGTCGATCAATCACATTACGATTCAATCACAATACGATCATCATAATCACAGTCAATTCGATTAATTCAACATGTTCGGTATGTATGATCATAGTCAATTAAATCAGTTTCTGTAGAAATTATGTTTAATTGTTGATTTTGTTTATCAGATTTAAACTTATCGGTTGATGATCAGTGTGTTTCTGTTGAGAATTCGATTACAGATGTCGATAATATTTGTTTTTCATGGTACAACTTATCATGCTCTGTTTTTTATTCAGTTTTTTCAATCCGTGTTTTAATGTTGATATTCGTAAACATGATGTTTTGGTGGATATTCATATCTGATCGAAGATACTACCTAAGATGTGGATATTCATAGTTTGAACCTCATAAACGATTACAAAAGGATTGAAGGTATTTCAATTATGTTTTTGAATATCATATGTATGAGTGCGTTTAAGTAGTATGATACGTGCCTTTAAATATTTCAAATATAGTACTGATCCTATAAGAGTGCGTTTTAAGATGATCATAATTGCATTTAAATTTTTCAAATTATCAGATGTTAATGTGCGTTTGAAGTTTTATATAGTGCGTTTGTTTTTGAAGGTGTTGCATCAGATGTTGATGATCCTCAAGCACATGGTCAAGGTTTTCTTGAGGTATTTAGTGCTTAACAGAACTCTAACTAACTATCTATCAGTAGATTAACTGTTACTTCAGAAGTATGACTTTAGCAGTTATTGTCTTCAGAAGTTATTATTTCAGTTGTTTTTCATCAGAGGTTTGAAGTTACCTCATCAATAGTTTGATTTCCTAATCAGTAGTTACCTCATCAATAGTTTGCTTTTCTCATCAGTAGTTTGCTTTACTCATCAGTAGTTACCTCAACACTAGTTTTATCATCTGTTTCTTTTATCAGTTGTTTGACTACTTCATCAGTAGTTCGATATGTGGAGAGAAAAGCCATGATCGACGAAAACATTCGAAGGGGGGTGGTTCAACCCTGCCACAAGTTGAACAAGATGACCAGAATGTCGAAGATGAATTTGAAGATAACGAAGAGGTTGAATTAGAAGATTCTGATGATGAGGAGTTGTTTTATATACGTCTTTGGCTCTGTAAAATTTTACTGTGTTTTAACAAGTGCGTCTGAATGTTTAAATCGTGTGTTTATTTTTGGTTTTTTTCTTAGTTACTTTAAAAGTTTATATAGGTGCGTTTGTTTGTAAACTAAGTGCGTTTAAAGATAAAGAATAAGTGCGTTCAAAATAGCTAATAGGTGCGTCTATATCATTAATATTAAAATCCATAGAAGTTACAGGACCACCATTACACCACCACGGCACCACCATCACTACTCAAAACAACCACCATAATATATATATATATATATATATATATATATATATATATATATATATATATATATATATATATATATATATATATATATACAAACACAGAAAACCACCACAAAAAACCACCATCAAACAACCCAACCCATCATCACTTGCCCCCCAAGATTGCATCCCTTACCTTCTATTTTGCTGCCATATTTTCCACTTGCATTTTTCATCATTACATGTACGAACACAATAAAAAAAAACATAAGCTGTGTATTTTGTCAATTACGTGCGATTGAATAATACAATAAGCGTGTCCAAAATATTTAAACGTGCGTTTAAATATTATAAACGTGCGTTTACCAGTGAACATTAAATGCACGTTATTTTTAACATATACATAACGTGCGTTTAAATAGAACCTGTTTAACAGTTACTTACCTTCATAATCTGAAATTGTTTTGTAATCCATTTTTTTTCTTTAATTATTCTTTTATTATCAAAATTGTTAGTTTCTGTTAATAATATATGTGTTGATTTGTGATTTTGAATATGATTCGACTGATTTATCAATTGTATTACAATGCTTTGTTTTTCTTCTTCGCCTGTAACTACGTTTTGAATTGATTTAAACGAATGTTTTTTTTATTGTGTAATGATTCTGAATAGTGGCGAAGCTTGGTTCTCGAATTGGTGGGGGTCGGGCCCAATTTTTTCGATTGGTAGTGATCGGAAGATCAAATCGGTGGGGGTTGGACTCAATTTACCTACGAAAATCACAAAATTTCACAATCGCGCCAAAAATCGGTGAGGGCTGGGGCTCCCTAATGCCATAAAGAAGCTTCACCCATGATTCTGAACGTTTAATTGAATTGAAACGATGAAAATCAGGTTCAATCGTTGGAAAATTTTGTTTCGATTATGTCTGATGTTTACAATTTGAAAATTATTTAAACAATTTTTTTTCCTAATTTACCCCTGGTTAGATTAACCCAAATATGATTAGGGTTGTTAATTACCATCTTGCCACCGCCTAAATTTAATGGCTGAAAATGCTTCTTACGCTTTGTACGTTATCTCTTCCCAAATGTTAAAAGCAAACAAATATGTATTATGCTAAAATTTCTAGTTTATCCTCAAACTAATTTCATACGTTTTTATTTTATGGACTCATTTTTTTCCATTAGTTAGGGACTGGAAGATCAAATCAGTGAGGGCCGGTCTCAATTCATATAAAAATTACCTACGAAAATCATAAAATTTCACCACTACGCCAAAAAATGGTAGGGGCTGGGGCACCCCCTAGCCCTCACAAACCTTCACCCTTGTTGTTTAGGAAGGTTGATGGTGTCGACCTTCTTTTTAATTTGACAACATTCTCCCTTCTACTTTTCTTCCTACAAACTTCATTCTCAACTTTTAAATGTGACAAAAATGACCTCCTAACTTTCTAGTTTGACAAAAAGCCCCATACTTTCTAACTTCTCTTTATCCCTTAAACTTTTAACAAGTAACCCATTCTACCCCCAAACTTTGCTATAATATCATAGGTGACCCTCTAACTTTGTAAATGTTACTTTGACCCCTTTAAATTTTCTGAAGTTTCGAGCTTATCCTAAAACTAATTTCGTATGTTTTTATTTTATGGACGAGTCGGTATAAACTTAACTTCACCTACGCTTTAATGTCATTTTTGTTTGAAAACGAGTCAGTTCAATTATAAAATGTTTTCTTTTTACGCTTTGAGTTGGAACACATGTTGTCGGTTTTGACGTAAATTTTATTTGGAGACAAATCATGTAAAACGTAATACGCTTTGATTTGACCATATAAATTTGAGTTACCATACGTTTCAATATACAGTCATGTTGTGTAACGCGGCGGCGGATAAAAACTAGTTTTAGAGAGTTGACAGACACAACCATAAACTAACCATCTCCTATTCTAATCTCCAACATTATTCAATTGACATGGTGAATATCTATCTGAGTCGCCCACCGACCTGTTTGATCTGAGATTCAACAACAATAACAATAACAATGTCCGGTTGGATCTCCTCCAAGCTCAAAGTTGCAGAGTCTCTTCTTCAGCAGGCATACATACATACATAAATCTCTCTCTCTTTCTCTCTAATTAACAACCTAATTCTTCCACTAATCATATTTCTAATAATTTCAATATTTTTCTTTTCAGATAGACCAGCAAGCTGCTGAATCGCTTCGCAACAACGAGGCATCCCGATCCAATCATAATCATAATCATAATAATATTTCCAATTCCAGTCATAGTGACAACATTCTGCCGCCATTAAAACACCAGCTCAAGAATAAACCACAGCCAGAGAAGAAAGATTTACACTTACGCAATGATAATGTTGCTCTCAAAGTGGATACTACTGAGGAGGTTAACGTAAACCCTAATTCTACTTTAACTGATGGTGATTGGACCCAACTGCTTAATGCGCCTACTAAGGGGATTAATTTAAATGGAGGATTGCCTAAGGTTTCTGCTTTGTTGAAAGACCGTAAGAGACAGGTGCGCTCCGGTTCTAATTTGTTAGCTTTGGACCACCGGAAACAACGCACCCAGGCTGCTGCTGCTGCTGTGAGTAAGAGTGTTAGGAGATTGGATGTTGCAGGGCAAGGTGTTGCTGAAAAGGATGCGATTGTTGTGACGGATGGGACGAACACGGGGTTGCCTGCTATTAAGGATAAGTTGAGTGGTTCTTACTTGAATGACAGAAACGGTGGTCGTGAGATGATGCAATCGGCTTCTGATTTGAAGCTACAAGTGAAGAACGAACAAAGCAACGTGCTGCCAGGCAGTGGAGTTGGAATAACTAGTTCATCGAACAAGGCGGAATCTGTGTCAGCAAGTGATGATTCAGATTCAGATTCAAGTTCAAGTTCAGATTCAGAGAGCGAGCGTGAAAGGGAGGAGGAGAGGAGGAAAAGGAGGGAGCAACTTCTTGCTCAGAAAGCTGCTGCAAAAGCCATTGAAGCCATTAAAGAACGGGAAAATCTTGTTGCTAGATTGGAGGGGGAGAAACAAAGCTTACAAAAAATAATGGATGAAAGGGCTAAACAACAAGCACATGAGGTAATGTTTTATTTTATTTTCTGTTTGATATATATATTTGTACCGTTTCAGTTATTCATGATTTTGTGCCTTGCGTAATTCACATTTATTGCTGCAAGCGGATAAATTTTTAGTTTAGCGACTCCTTTACTGACCTTAATAAAATCACAAAATACTTCTTAAGGATTAAGATCTATTCTCTGCCCTTAAAGAAAGAGTAAAACTTAAATAAAGGTAATATGATATGTCAATAGTTTTACAGGTAATGTATATATCTGTTGCCCTTGGGGGGCAAAAGTAAAGTTGCACTAGTTTTAACGTTATTTTACTAATTTCGTGAAAATAACGTTAAAAATGACGGACGGTTAATCATGCATCATGTGGTGGCATGGATAGCCAAAAGACAAAGGGTTACATGCACCGATCGGGTTTGTCCCGATTCCTAAGTGTTTAGTGCCTTATGTCCAAGGCTTGATACCAAACCACATCGAGCCGGGGGTCTCACTCGAAGCAGCCTCTCTATTCTTAGGGGTAGAGGTAAGGCTGTCTACATCTTACCCTCCTCAGACCCTACCTTAGCTTTGCTATAGGTGGGATTAACTGAGTATGATG
Source organism: Ambrosia trifida (assembly GCA_028751855.1). Lineage (NCBI taxonomy): Eukaryota > Viridiplantae > Streptophyta > Magnoliopsida > Asterales > Asteraceae > Ambrosia > Ambrosia trifida. Next base: position 116,049,077 of record CM054130.1, read on the forward strand.
ATGATGAATAGTTTTACAGGTAAATCTTTACGGTTTGCCATCTGATGTAAGTTTATTATTAGATTTTACATTTTGTATATAGAACAGATGTCATCATATTACTTCAGTAATTCTTTTATGTGTTTGTTGTTCTGATTAAAGTTGCAGAATAAAATCAATTAAGCATAAATATAAATTATGAGTGGGAATGACTATATTAACTAAATTTGATAATCCAAATTTATATAATAAGAGAAACTCAGAAAATAGCTGTTCGTTTATTTTATGAGGATCAAGATCTGTTTACTGCCCTATAAAAAGAGTAATACTTAAACAAAAATACTACTATAAATTAGCATATGCTGATAAAAGTACGATAGTATGGTTTAGAAACTAAATACATGTTATCTATCAGATAAATTACTGATGATAATATGGTATGTTACAGAATCCAGACTTCCAGTTTGTTGTGCTAACTTAAGTTAGGAGGGTCTTATTGGTCACATTTTTCTTGGAGAATTCTCTTTGTATTGAGGGCTTTTGTCGGTTTGTTACTTGTTGATTTTCATCTTTGCTTTCCTCCAGGCTTCACAACTGCAAACAACGATGATGGAGACTATGGAAGCTGTTGATTTAGAGAAGCAAAAACATAATAATACAAGAATGGAAGCGTTAATGAAGTTGGCCAAACTTGAGGTAATCTTGTATCCTTAAACATCAGCATAAATGAATTTACTATTTTCTTATATATTTTGTGAGTGTTAGTATTTTCCATATCCTTTTTGTGCTAATTTCATGTTTACCAGATTGGAAATACTTAGAACTAGAAGGTTTATGAAATTGTTTGCCATTTTGCAGACTACAAATGCGGAGCTTGCAAAGTCACTTGCTGCTGCACAGTGGAGCCTAGAAGTAGAGGTATGCCAATTTCAGTTACTGATAGACTGGCATTAACTTCAATCCTTTTTTCCAAGTTGCTCCTGTTAGAAAATAATTCTTATCCCTCACTTTTCATTGATTTCCAGCTCAAATAAAGATACAAATAACAGACAAGCAGTGTTCATGTTTTGTTTCTTTTTTATATTTCCTTTCTCATTGCAAGGTTTGATCTACCGTTATAAATGATCAACAACTAGAGGGAAGGTCATACTTACGAATTCATATTAATTAGCTCTTAATTATCTGTCAGAATTACTCTAATTTTACGTAGCAAAGTACCAATGTAGCATATGATATAATCGAAGACTTTGGGTAGGTGACGTGCTCCACTCTTTGTTAAGTTTTATTGTCACTACTTACTAATCCTATGGTTCTGTAATAATGCCATATTGCCATGTCTTTAGAATATGTGCTTATTGCTTAACATTAAAGACATAAGGGCTAGGAATTGTTGCTTTTTTTACGACTCCAATCCAAAGTATGAATTCCTCAAATATGTATAGTACAGTGTCAGAAAGAAAGTAAAACGAGAATCAAATTTATTATCCATTTATCCCTACGTTTTTGGCTCTGTCAAGAAACCAGGCGCACATTTTCTTAGCGTCTGGTTTCTGATTTGAGGCAAACATACAATGGTCAAACACGCACATAGGATGGGTTGTATGAAGGAACAATACTAATACCTTTAAGACATAGGGCTTAAAATTTATGATTTATTATAAATTTATGATGGGGGATCTCTATTTATAACAGTATGAACATAAGCAAACAATTCAAAATAAAAAAACTATTGCCCAAGTTAGTGTAATAATGTGTAGGATCTATATATAATCTAGCAAATTATAAATAGATGGTGTATGAGCTACATTTTGGAATATTGACCTTTTAGAATGTCTTCACACCATCCTTGTCGTCGTCATCATCATTTGTTTTTTTCTGTCTGTGACTTGTGCAAGATGATAACTCAACTTAACAGGATGTATTGACACATTAATCTACTCTATTAGGTAAAGAGGGTAGCAGAACTTCATAGACAGATCGAGTTAAAGGAAGCTAGTCATGGAGGTACGCATTTTAAGCTTCATTGTCACTACTGTGTTTTTTAAATGCTTTAAAACCAATACACTCATGTATGCCGTGCACCTGTAATTATGTATAGATCACTACTAGATAGGTCTTTTACCTTATTCACCTCTTCTAATCTTGCATTAATAAAGTGGGTCAGATATCACAATAATAGTGGTTGTATGCTATTGTTTGGGTGACCAATCATTAATGTATCATTTACTACTAATTTACTGTATTTTGAGGGGAATACTTCTGTAGTTTAATGTCTAGCCTTATAATTTTTGGGTCTTTTAAGAAGGCATCATTGAATACTTCTTTTACATTTATTAGTGCGTTGATGTTACTCTTCAATCACTATATATGAGACTAATAATTAGCTATAAAAAGGTGTTTATTTTATCAATTAAATTCACAGGGGAAAATAGGGTGTCAACCTGATCCAGCCAGATTTTCACCCGATCTGCCTGACCCGATTCTAAAATTTACCTGTACGTCCCGACACGCTCGTTTCGTCATCTCTGCTTAATTCTAGAACTCATGCGTGCTCTGTATCGGTAAAGGAAACCAACAAATGTTCAAACTTAATTTGCTTTCTCTTTATTTCCTTCATTGGATGTGTAACTTGATTTCAACAATCGAGAAGGGCGTTTTTTTAACTTTCACTTGTACTTAATACTTACCTTTTCAGTTGGTTGTTTTAAGTATTTTTTTTTAACTAGTATAGATAGATGTTGGAGTGCAATGATCCGTCAACTGATGAACAATTTCTTCTATCACAAGACGCTGAGTTATATGCTTAGTTGTCTGTTAATTTGGTTGATTTCCATCTGAAGTCACTAATTCATTGAAGCAATGCAATTGATATAACTAGTTTGTAATCAAATGGGCAGGACAAATATGAATGAATCCATCTGCATGATGCACTGTGAGTTCAATGAGACCACAAATGTCCGAATTGCAATGTCAAATTGTCAACTCGATTACCCTTGTAATTATTTATGACCAACTAGTTTCTGTGTAAGCTCTTACAAGTATGCGTCAAGGATGGATGACATACATATATAGTTAGCATGAAATGTGCCTGAGTGATGAGACAATTCTTTTTAAGTGTTATATTTATTTACTATAATGATCCTCACTAAACATGAAGAAATGAAGTAGGCAACGGGCAACCATCAGTATTTTGTTATTCTTTAATGCATGCATGGATTCATTTTAGTGACGATTAATTCTATGACCAGTATTTGTATTTAGATTTTATGTTTAATTCTTATTTTATCTGCCCATGTAGAGCTGACCTCAAAGAAGGAAAGTCGTCTGAGTGGAAATAAAGTAAGTTCGCTTGGAAGTATCAAATTGCATACATAAGTAGCTATTATTCAAAGTTACAAAGTTGGGTGGTATATGTAGTTGACGGCTTCAAGAGGAGTTGAATTGGAGCACGAGATATTGGAGGCTGAGCATGCTTTTGTGGCTGATAAAGTTGGACAACTGCAAGAAAAGGTGAGGTGTTATCCTATAAGGTTTCTCAGTTCTTTTTCACATATTTACAGAAATAATTATTTGAAAATGTGCTCTACAGATTTTTTAAGGTATTGTATTTGATAATCTGCATGGTATGGTTTATGATAGTGGTGTTCATAGACTGCCAAAACCAACTAAATCTTCCTAACTGAAGAAAATTGGCTGCTTTGAAATATATACGGTCCGGTTCATGGTTTGGGTTTACGGGTTGGAACATGAAACCGACTGTGTAAACGGAACAGCTGTTCAACATTCATCATTTATTTATTTTTTATTTTAAGAATTTAAAGTTATGTGTATATATTATATTCGTGACAATCCTTACCATTTTTTTAAAATTTTTTAATACAATTTTTTGGTTTTGAAAAGAAACAATCATTTTGTCGAAAACAGCTAAACCACCAAAACCAAACTGTAAAGCTGTGAAAATCAGCTGGTTCTGCCAGACCCAACCAACCCGGCCGGTTCGGTTTGTGTTTTTCCAAAACCTTAGTTAGCGGTTCAGCCTAAAATTGCCTTCAATATCGGTCTCACTGGACTGTGAACATCCCTAGTATATAATAATAATATTAGCAGAGGTCTCGGGCTCGAATCTTGTTTCCATTGACCTCTTAGAGGCCACCATGTTCTCGTGGTTAGCAACATCTTATGACTTGTATGCTTTAACAATGGTTGCCTCCCATGTACACAAACATGGGTGTGTGTGTGTGTGGTATGTGAATCTGAGGAAGATGAATGTTTTGGTACACAGGCGAAGACACTTGAAAGGGCCATAGAAGTAACTCGAAAGGAGATTGAAAATCCAAGTGAAGTGGAGGTTGAACTGAAGCGCAGGCTTAGCCAGCTGACGGATCATTTGATTCAGAAACAAGCCCAGGTCATCCTCATTAACCACTCTCGTACTATATAATACCAATATTCCAATATATTAAATACGTATTTTGACATTAGGTCGAGGCCTTATCATCAGAGAAGGCGATGCTAACTTTCAGAATCGAGGTACGCGATGATGATATTTCCGACCGTCTTTTAAATTGGTAATTATGATATATAACAAGGTTTATTTGATTTGAAAAGGCGGTTTCAAGATCATTGGAGGAGAGCTTGAAAACATCGAAAATGAATGATATAGAATCGGGAGTGCGGTTTGTAGAGAAGGGTGGGCAAAAGGATATAATAATGATAGGGTCATTGGTGAGGCAGTTGGACTCTATCTTCTGGACATTCCTAAGAAGAAATCCAATGGGAAAAGTATGGTGTATAGTTTACCTTGTATGCCTCCATTTCTGGGTGTTGTATATTTTCAGATCACATACCGCGGTCTCCAATGGATCTGGTGCTGTTATATCTTTGGAAAACATAAACAATACTGGAGTTTGATTCATAGGTAGGTTTTTCTTGGTCTTGTTAAGACAATGAGTCAAATATGTAATCACAGTTGTCTGTCTCAATGTTGTTACCTCCTTTAGCTATAACAAAATTATACTACAATAGTATTATTAGGATTAGAGAACAAATGTTATTTTCACTATGAATTTTAAATAATTCATGCTTTCGGATCGTGAAAGATATTACTAAGAAATCTATTGGTGGAGTTGGATCTTGATGTGGTGTGGAAGTTAATAAAAACATTCACATTTGTTTAAACATGAAAAAAATGTGCGGGAGCTTTTCATTCAATCTTTTGAAAACCGGACAGGACCCGCCGGTCCGGTCACCCCTTTGAACCGTATGTAAAATGGCCGGCCGGTCGGATTAGTGACCGGTGGTTGAACCGGGAAACCAACATAAATTAACGGCCGGTTTGGATGAGCGTCTCAGTTCCGTTCCTCTTACTCTGGTCTTCAAAATTTAGCGTATTTAAACGACATTTTTTAAAATTTTGAATCTATAAAATATTATGGTAGAGTTGGAAGAAATGAAAATTAATCTGAAAGATAGTGTGACCATAATGTTTTTTCTGGGAATGATGAAGACACCTTTGTAATGGAAGTAGAGGAAGAACTAGAGGTGCATAAATCAGGTTTTTTCAATACCCGGTTTCGGGTATGGAATCGGTTCCGGGTAGGGTCGGGTATTACTTCGACCGGGTATTGGAAGAACCGGTTCCAGTTCCGGTTCCTAGCATAAAAAACTATACCCGGTATACCGGTTCCGGTTTTTCAATACCAGGTTCCGATTCTTTCAATACCCGGTTTCGGGTATGGAACCGGTTCCGCGTATGCCGGGTATTGAAAAAAAAAAAAACGGGTACACTGGATATTGAAAAAACCCGGCTATGCTGGATATTGAATTCTTTTTATACAATCACGTCGAAGGGTAGTGCAACTTAGATGATTATAACGCGGTTATAGAATTCTTTGGATGAGACGGGTCAATCTTGGGTTGTCGAAGTGGTCAAATGGCAACCCTTCTTGAATCACGAAGTGACCCATTCCTTCCCGGACCGCCTCAACATCAAAATGCCAAATAGTCCCGTCGCTTGACATATATTTTTTGGGTCATGAACCGGGTATTAGGAAAACCCGGTTCCGAGTATTAAAAAACCGGGTACAAACCGGGTCCGGTTCTGGGTACGGTTTTTTACATAGAAATCTATACCCTATGCGTACCCGACGGGTAGGGTCGGTTCCGGTTCCGGTTCCGGTTTTTTTAATACCCGGTTCCGGGTTTTTTTCCGGTTCCGGTTTTTTTGTGCACCTCTAGGAAGAATGGTGGTGGTGGTTTTGGGCTAAAGTGAGAGAAGAAATATATAAGACTTGATTTTTCTACTTTAAAATTAAGTGCTTTCTTTTGTAGAAAAAATTAAGCCTAGATCAAAGCTAAAGCTAAACTCTGTCACCTGATTAGACTTGACAAACAAAATAGCTTGGTTTAATCTTAAAAGAAAGTTTGTTTATTTTTTCTTTGAAGTGTTTTTGTTAGGCAGTATAAAATGTTTACGAGCCGGGGGTCTCACTGAAAGCAGCCTCTGTATTTTTAGGGGTAGAGGTAATGCTGTCTACATCTTACTCTCTTCAGATCCTACCTTAGCTTTGCTATAGATGGGATTAACTGTGTATGATGATGATGATTGAGGCTTTTAGCTATTTCCTTGCTGGATTTTATACTATATATATAGACCCGGTTCTCAAATCCGGTCTGACTGGTTCAACCGGTCCGACCAGTGGACCGCTAAGAAGACCGGTGTGACATTCGGTCCGGTTCAGAAAACATTGCTTTCATTTCATCATACATATGAAAACAACAAAGCGTGTTTTACTGATGAGTTGACATTGGGAATAGCAAGGAAAAAACTAAAAAAAAAAAATTAAAGGATAAATTACACAATTCGTCCTTTAGGTTTGACCCATTTTTCAGTGGATGTCCTTTCGCGTTTCAGTTGATGAGATTCGTCCTTAACGACCTAAAATCTTACACCCACTGTCCTAAGGGCCTAACTTGGTTAGTTTTTAACGTTAAATCTGGTCATGTGGATGGCACGTGAGGGTATTTCAGTAAAATCCTCTTATCTTCTTCCCCAACTTATAGATCATAAACCCTAACCTAACATCCATTTTAATTAACCCAATTTATCAACATCTCTATCCATCTCTCTACTTCTCGATCTGTACACAACAAGCAGCCACCCTCCACCACCTGTCACCACCACGTGCCGGACCACTACACCCATTTCAATTATACTATTCCAGATCTGAAACAAAAAAAAAATGAATGAAAAAAAAAAAAAAAGAAAACTCTTACTTGTTGGATAACCATGGAAACCATCAAATCACCAACAACAATTGAATGTCTTTTGCACTGTCAATTTCATCGGTTACAAGAATGGAGAGTCAGTCACATAGCTTAATGCATTGTGAAATTTAATACAATATAGTAGGGGATCACAAACAATGGAAGACAATGGAGGAGCTAAACTGAACGGTATTCGACAGATTGTTCGGCTCAAAGAAATCATCCAAAGATGGCAGAATGTGACACTGGGGCCAAAAGGGAATGATGATGCTGACAATAGTCCTCCGATTGGAAACTGTTCTCGAGGAAAAAAGTAAGGTTTCTGTTTCTTCATCCAAGCTGGCAGATCATTCCAGCAGACTTGCATCTCAATATACAAAACCTGCAACTGTTCTCGAGGAAAAAAGTAAGGTTTTTGTTACACATTTATCTCCTCCGATTGGCAATCGTTCTGGCGCAGGGATCAATCCGGCAATAAGCATGAGGCTGAAGGGATACAATGTGTATTCTGATTCATTATGGGAAATAAAAGTTTAGAGAGAGAGGGTAGAGAGAGAGAGAGAGAGTCAGAGAGCTCTGTTTTAGAGAGAAGGGGTTTATTTTATTTATATATATAAGTGAAATTACCAGACTACCCTCATGTGCAAGGCACATGACCAGATTTAACGTTAAAAACTAACCAAATTAGGCCCTTAGGACAGTGGGTGTAAGATTTTAAATCGTTAAGGACGAATCTCATCAACTGAAACGCGAAAGGACATCCACTGAAAAATGGGTCAAACCTAAAGGACAAATTGTGTAATTTATCCAAAATTAAACTTCCATCTCTATGCTGCAAGTCTTCTCTGATGAAATTCTACCTAGGCCCGGCTGAAGGGTAATCCAAATAAAGCTTGAGCTTTAGGCCCCCACTTTCTTAGGGCCCCTATTTTTTAGAAAAAAAAAAAAGTTTTAAGGCTTGGGTTTAGTGTTTGGTGAGGTAATATGGGCTGCTATAGAACAATCAGGCCATTGTGGAAAGAACGAAATTAGGTTGGCCATCTGAGGACTTGTGGAGGGAATTGGTAATCTTATCAGCCGATTAACACATTGAAGTTATTTACTAGCAACTATTTTTTTTTATAAGAAATGTTTGTCGTTGAACATGAGATGATTTTGACACCAGATCTCTAACTTGTTCATAATGATGCATTTTTATTATGCTTAACATGTACTTCTTTTGGGTTCATTTTTTTTTTTTTTTTTTTTTTTTTTTTACTGTTCATTCCAAAACTTAATATGTTTGTAATTCCCAAATTGATAATTGTAGTTTATTTGGTAGTGTATTAAGTATTACCCTGTGATGCTACTGGCTTGTTATTATTCGAAAATATATAAGTATTATTGTCGATATCAAGCCTAAAACTAAAAAACAAAAAACGTTATCACAATGGAACTCGAAAAAGGCCCCAATTTTTCATTTTGCTTTTTTTTTTTAATATTTCATTGAATAAAACAAAATACGGAAGTTACATCATAATAGCTGGTAGACGGGCAACAAGCTGCGCCGCCACCCCTTTTTGAATTGCAAACCCTAGTCTACTAAAGACAAAACTTTGCCCCCCTGGGGATGAAACATTGCTGTGGACAACCCGTTGGACCCTGGTCAAGAAACAAATAGCTTCTGGCGCCAAGGAGCCAAAGGTGTCGAAAGCCAGAGGGATAAAGACATGTTGGTTATCTGCACAAGCTTTAGCATGTTTATCTACTTTCTTTGATTCCGCCTTTCTTGATGCTTTCCCAGCTACGAACCCTGTTTCCCGTAACCCAACCAGCGGAGATACCCCGGTGAGGTCCACACAGGCATGTTTCCCTCTCTCCCAACCAAAGACAAGCAGGTCTGCTGGTCGCAGGGTGGATCTCCCTTCCGTGGGGTCTGTGAGGAAGTTTACAAGGGCCTCCTTTTTGGCAACGATCCCAGCTCTTCTCAAGATATCCCACAAAACATCCCTCACCCAGTCATGCCGATATTTGAAACCAGGGAGCTCCTTGCAATGAATTGCATGCTCCCCGTATTTATCCATGCAGGTTTTCCGGCAGATGGGGCATGTTTCATCTTCCGGGTACATAGGGATCATCAATCGGTACTTGAGTATAGCCCTGTACTCTACTGCAGACATGCATTGACCCAAACCCTCAATCGGGCTACCAAAAATGTTGAGCCGACTCTGGCTACTGAATAGAACTACAAAGACATATCCTTGATAAAATACAGTCTTTCCCAGTAAGTTAGTTGATAAAAATAAGTACAAAGTTAAAAGTTTTCTTGGTATATTAAATTATGCTTCAAATTTTATAAGGAAACTTGCAGAATTAAGAAAACCATTCCAAAATCCGCATATAATATATACGTGTGACAAAAATCTAGAAAATCAAGTTAAAAAGATTAAAGAACATTGTAAAATTTACCAAAATTATGTAAATTTAGATGACATAAGGATTGATTCTCAGAAAGAGAGTCAATCATCTGAAGATTAAGATCTTATTCTTTTAATATACGATTACATAATATTATTATTATAAGATTTTCAAAGCTCAAAGTATGAAGGTGGCAATAGAGACAATGAAATGAAAAGGTCCAACCAAGTCCCCAAGAAAGAATTTAGTTTGTGATAAAGACAAACTCTAAATGAAAAGGTTCAAGCTGAGGTAAATGACAAGTGAAGGAAAAGACCAAAAGACAAAGATGATATAATAAAAGGGAGGTAAAAAAATGAAGAGATGGACATCGGGCTACACAATATCTTTAGCAAGTTTTTCCATGTACTAAAACTAGTATTTTGACCCTTGCGGCGGCGTCAAAACTTAAGGTAACTCGAATTATGTCGTTCAATATTTGACCTGACTCGTTTTCGAACAAAATTTACGTCAAAACGTGGACCTACACATAAAAATAAGCACGGAAACATATTATGTATGACCTGACTCATTACCGAGAAAAACATTACGTCGAAATGTAAACTAACTTATTTAGCCGCGTGTGCTGTTGCAAGGTTGTTACATTTAGTAGGCCAAAATTTTGTTAGTACAGGTACCTCACATTACATATTTGATTATTAGTAATACACCTTAATCGAAGAAAAAAAAAAAAAAAACCATTGACGGGTGTTTTGTTTGGAAACAAAGTTAAATATATCTTTGTTGTAATTTATCATCATATAAAAGCATTTTTATAATTTTTGTTTGGAAAATCTTTGTGTCTGGTACATAATGCAATTCTTATTCTTTATATGGAGACCCAAAAGTCCAAAATCAAATGTAACAAAATTAAATTGAGAAAAAAAAGAAGTGTGGTTGCTTTTACCCAAATCCAATAGTCTTAAACCATCACAACACAGCCTGTCTCTCAAGTTTGTGGGCTATGTAATTTCACAGATGAATGGGTGTGGCTTTTTGAATCGGCAAGTGGTGCAGGATCGATCATATCTATGTTTGCGGGACTTGATGCAACAGTATACAAGTTGACCACCACCAACACCATAAAAAAGAATTCAAATAAAAACCAAATACATTAATATTAATATTAATATAATATTGATAAAACTGTCTTGTCTTGAACATCATACAAGCAAGCAGGTAAGTAATAAGTTGAAAATAACCGAGGGTTCTAAATTTGCAGCCCATATACTACTGACCACTATACCCAAAGCATCACCATTGGCCAAATGTTCCCAATTTAGCAGAGAGCATTAACAAAGAAAAACATATGAATTAAAACAAACAAACTATAAAAACCACCCTGGCTCATAAGCCTTTTCCCAGACCATATAACCGATAAGAAAGCGACCCCCGTCTACTCATAAGCCTTTTCCCAGTCCTCTACAACATCATCCTGCTTTGGTACAGTAGAACTTGTTGCCGATGATGAACCAGAATCATGATCTGACTCCAGGATGCTCCATCTGTTTGCAGCTGCAGCAGTGATTACTGGACCTTCATTTACCATCCATGGTGTCGTCGTTGTTTCTGGGTCTGCAACACCACTCCATGAACTCTCCTGCACAACAGCCTTTTTCCATGGATTTGCTGCTGAGGAGGAAGCCCAAGCATTGCCAGATGATAAGGTTGATGATGCTGACGATGATGATGTTGTGCCACTGTTTACTACAGCGGCCCCATAATAGACAGACCCATTATCCAACCGCCTCATAGCAGTTGCAGCTCTAGCCGGATCACTGAACACCGCCAATGCGTTTTTGTCGTTCAACCACACGAGTTCGCATTCCCCACCAAACCTCAATACCAAAGCACTTACATCTGCATCACTTGGCAGATCAAACAAAGCCACCACTAGCCTCGGATCCATGTCGACCAGAGGATCAAAACTTGGTGGATGCGGATGCAACCCTTTCGCGCCAATAACCCGACTAGGTGCCTTGGATTTTGGAGTGACATGAATGACAATAAACCGTTTCGGCTCCCAACCCGCAGCGCTTATCGACAGTTTCCACCTCTCAGCAATTAACCTCACTGCGTCTCTTTTCTCTTTCAACATCGGACAAAACACATGCACCTTCACACCACCTCTACCCCTACCACCACCACCAAGAACCAACATCTTACATCTCTCTTCCACTGCCAAAACCCACTTTGAATCACGTCTGAATAAGTCCCCCAACACATCGGAAACTGCAGGATTCTCACCAAAATGGAGTGCCTCTAAATTTGAGTTGGTCACACCAAAAGCATCCGCAAGAACTTTTTTACGTTCCATTTTCATGCATTCATCATCACACATGAGCTTCCTCTGTCCAAGTGGGATCTTCTTGCCATTTGATTCAACTGCTTGAAGTGGCGCTGGCAGTTTCTGAATTGCAGATGTTTCAAGAACAGAGTCAGCACTATTGTTGCCGCCAGCGTCACAAGGAACAGTTGCAGTTATTCTACCACAGCCACATGCTATCGTGACAGGGAACTCACACCTTACATCCGGACATGCGCCATAAGGGTGACAAAGAGAAGTGCATGTGTGTCTACAATCTCTACGTGGTGCACCGCATGTCTGACCACATGAAGCCTTACCAGAAGTGGACCCACCACCATTCGTGGAATCACATGGAGCCGGGTGGCAAGTCCTTAGACATGCATGCATTCCACACTGTCTTGTTTTTCCACAAAGTTTATTACATCTGATATCTTTTGAACCACATGGTATGTTTCTGAGAACAACATGTCCCCCGATGCATTCCTTTGGTATAGGAACCGAACAAGGTGGACAATCCCCGAAGTGGCAGCTGTGAGATGAAACGTGACCACATGGTTGAGGAACCGAACATGGGTATTGACAAGAAGGAGGCGGCGTACCACAAGGTAGTGGTGGCGGAATGGAAGATCTTCCACAAGCACAAGTCAGGTCAGTGAAGATTCTCTCAGGGCAAGGCGGGCAGTGGCCACTATGACACAATGATTCGCAGTCATGCTGCCCACACCTTAGCTTCTTCTCGCAAGGTTTGGAACACAAATGCGGGTCCATACCCTGCGTAGCAGCAGCATTGTTTGAATTAGAAAGAGGGCAGCACTTGTCATTGCAACGGTGTCTACCACAACTCTTCTTACGCCCACAAGGTTTGTCACATGTGAATGTGTCTCTTCCCATGGTGGTGTTGAAACATTCCACCGAACGCGAGGTTGACCCACAACGGCATTTTTGAGTTACCATCACCCGACATGGTGGGCAGGCTCCCGGATGGCATGTATCTTTACAGCCATGTAACCCACACGGGAGGGTTTTGCCACATATCTGTGAGCAGGTCGGTATTGGATCCAAACAACTATGCCGCTCCTCCTGTAAAGACGATTTGCCACAATAGCATGACGTAACCCTTCCCGGCAACAAATCACAGTCACCACAAACACCAGGATGACATGTGTCTTTGCAGACATGGTTTCCACAAGCAAGCAGTTTTCCACAAGACAAACTGCAAGAAAAGATACCGTCTTCCTCTACATTTACCTGTCCTTTCACGGACATCTCACCACAAACAACCACCTCTGTCTTTTTATTACAGAAACAGGAGGCATCGATGAGAATCTCGCAAGAATCACACGGACCCACATGGCATGTCTTCTCACACTTATGACGTAAACAATTAAGAGGCTTACCACACTGCTGGCCACAGGTAAGAAGCGATTTCTGATCAGAGCATCTTAAAGTTAAGACTTGCTTTCCGCAAGGACATACTCTTGGCGGAGCAAAAGCCTTACAAGGCGGACATGGTCCAGGGTGGCATTGAAGAACACAACGATGGGGACAGAGATCATCCCTATCTCTAGAACCAGAACCAGAACCAGAACCGGACCCTGAACCAGCAATCTCCTTCTCAAGCGGTCTTCCACAAGGTTCCCCACACGAATGCGGCGTGAGATACGGATCTGAAGGAGGATCAGGCCTCTTCCCACAAAAACAAGAATACCGAATGTCCTTGGATGACATAAGCTGCACAGATTGACACCCCGGACACCGCCAATTAAACCCCTGATTCTTCTCAGCAGACAAATCAATAGAAGTAGGGGCCCTAGCCCACTTTTTAATACAATGCAAATGAAATATGGAATAACAGCTGGAGCAAGACCAAACCGGGGCAGATCGCTTCACCATATCGTAACATATCATACACTCGATTGTCCCTTTCAAAAGCTTATCTTGAATTTCTTGAACAAGCTGAGGTAAAGCAGCTGGACCTGTATTGCTTAAAGTAGTATTCGAAGGCCGAGGAGGGTCTTTTCGTCTATCTCGAACAGGCCCTCGACCATTATTATGCCTCCTTTGTACCCCAATATGTCCATGATTGTTATGGGGATGCGAGTGGGAACCTGATCTTAAATCAATAACGCCAATGTTGTTATGGGGGTTATTGTGGGAATGCGAGTGTAGATCAATAAGGGCATTATTATTAATATTAATATTATGTGAATGTGAATGGGAATGGGAATGGGATTGTGTAGTAGTAGCAGTAGGAGGTTGGGCATCGGGGTTAGTAGCAGAAGGTGGTCTGGGGATCCATTGTTGACGACGGGGGAAGCGATTATCTCTTCTATCAATACGAGGGTTAGAGCTCATGTCCACCTACATACATACATAGGATTTAGTACCATTAGATAACAATATAAACAAACCCTAATTACCAAAATAAAATTGATTTGATCCTAACCTAGATGATGAGGAGGAGGAGGAGGGAGGGAGCCATAATAGATTTACCTGATCGGAGGATTCAGGAGGAGGCAGTTGTGAAGTAGAAGAAATGGTAGTTGTTGATGAATGAAAGATCTAATCAAAGGACTTGGTTGGTACCTACAAACAATATTACGATTTGGTTGCTACCATTAGACCCTAATTTATTTCATCCTAGATTAGATTACATTAGATGAAAAGGAGGCATAATAATAATAATAATAATAATAATAATAATAATAATAATAATAATAATAATAATAATAATAATAATAATAAAAAATGGAAACCCTAGTTTGAGAGACAGAGAGAGAGAGAAAAGAAAAGAAAGAATGATTATAAGTATACCTGATGGAATAGGGGGGGGGGGGGGGGGGGGGGGGTTCTTCTGAAGGAGAAATGTAATGAAGAAGAAGAAAGGGAGATGAAGATGGTACGGACAAACAAAGGGAAGGGAAATTTGGTTAGGTTAGGCTACAGATGATATGTGTGATATGATGAGTTGGAGGAATGAGGCGGTCACCTTAATTATAGGAAGGATTAGGATTCCATTTCCATTCCATTTCATTTGGCCTTGGGAACCAAGCCAAGGAAATCACTCACCTATTGCATTTGCGTGGTCTCCAATCCAAACTCATTATTTCACCATGCTACATCGCTCATTTACCACCTCTTTTTTTTCTTTTAGATTTCATACGCCAGTAACATCACATTTTTGGTATGTGGCATCCTCCTATTGGTGTATGATATGGGCCAAGGTGTATGAATCCTAATTAGAGAATGTATGATCAGGGGCGGATCTACATTTTTAGACTATCCGGAGTGGTGGGGGGGGGGGGGGGGGGGGGAGAGGGGGATGAAGCGCCCTGTGACACTTGTGGCACCCTTGTAGGGGGGGAAATAATTGTGGGGAGTGGAAGGGGGGGGGGGGGGGGGGGAAAGTGACATGTGACATTTCTTTTTTCTTTTTCTTTTTTTTATAAAAAAACTTTCATATATTAAAAACATAATAATAATAATATAAACCGAAAATATTAAAGTAATAAAAAAATAATTAATATTAAAAAAAATATAAAAAATTTTAAATTTTTCCCACCCAAACGTTTAAATTTGAAATTCCAACGGTTACTGCTCCAAACAGTACAAACATCAATTTTTCCCACCCAAACGTTTAAATTTGAAATTTTAAATTTGAAACTTTGAATTTCAAAGTTTCCCCCCCCACTGCTTCATATTTCTAACCCTATAAATACAACACATAACCCAATTCTCAGTCACACCTATTCCTCCTCCTCAAAGCAATGAATAACATGGGTGACGGTTTTCAACCAGGAGCTGCTGGACCGTCTAATATCCGGCAGTACTCTCGCCGGGTCCGGGGACGGGGCCGCCCTCGGAGACTACCATTCACCTCCTCTACTCCTCCTACTGCTGCACAACCTCCTCTTTCTCCTCTTCCTCCTCCTCCACAACATTGGTTATATCCCCCTCCTTCTGCTGCTGCTGCACAACCAACATTTCCTCCTCCTCAAGCCGATGATAACTGGACGGATGAGGAAATGGTCTGGGCCATGGATTATGTCTTGGCCCAGCAAGAAATGGAGCGACTAAGGTTGTCGGCCCCTACCCCCTGGGCTGCTTCAGCCCCCACCCCCACCCCCACCCCTACCACCATCCCCCAACACCAGACTACCCCCATCCCCATCCCCATCCCCCAACACCAGACTACCCCCATCCCCATCCCCATCCCCCAACACCAGGCTACCCCCATCCCCTACCACGAGAATTCCCCAACTGAGGGGGACTTGGAAGCCCTCAGGGAGATTGAGGAGGAGGAACTCTACTGGAGCCGACCTACCCCTCCTCGTGAGTACTACTATTTCCCCTCGGATGCGAGATCCGATGGACGGGATAGCTCACGTTCCGTCTCACCCGAGTACATCACCCTCCCCGGGGAATGGGACAACTACTCTCCATAGTGGAGAAAATTAGGATTAAATAAGTAATTTAGGATTTATTTATGTTTAAATAAGTAATTTAGGAATTATTAGGATTATGTAAGGTTGTTTAAGTATGTAATGGTTATTAAGTAATTTAATTATGTAATGTTTTTTTATTTATTTTTTTATTAAAACCGGCCAAAACATATATAATTGTTTTTTTTTATGCAAGACCATCCCACTCATCTATATTATTGTTTAATTTCTTTTTTTTTTTATTAAAACCTGCCCATCCAATGAAAAAGTGACAAGTGTCACTACCTCTTGCCCCACGCCAGTGCCTTCCCTCCCGCCCTCCTCCACACCATAGCGGCGGTGGTGTTCCCCCCTTCCCGCCCCTCTCCCGCCCCCACTCCGGATAGTCTTAGAAGGGTGGGTATGTACCCACCGTAGGTCCAGTCAAGTCGTCTTAACAAGTAGATCCGTTTTTCTAATTTGTATATTTTGACCCATAAGATTATTGATCTACGAGGGATTGTAGCAAAAGTCGAAAGGAGATCATCAAAATTTTTTTAGACTTTGTTAGAGTTTCAGATCAGGCAAGGGTTATGTGAGGTGAGGAAGATGATGGGTAACATGGTAAATACAAGTAAGTAAGAGGTATTTTTGTAATTAGCCATATCAAGTAAATTGTAAGAAAAGAAAGGCTACTAAATGGTGATATAATCAATGTCTGACATTTCTTTTCATTCTTTTTTTTTGAACGGCAAAACACCTTAGCTGTGGGTTTTAACTGGTTTTACTCAGACATAGATTATGATATATTAAAACGTTTTAATTATGATTTTTTTAATTTTGAGAGTAATTAATTTACCCTAAATTATTTTGTTTTAGCTGTGGGTTTTAGTTGTTTTTTAAAATTTTATGTCTTTAATATATCACGTTGTGTTTTAAAGTACATCATGCCTAAATCCGAAACATGATGTCTATGTCTCAATTCTTAATTTTTCTCACACTTCTCATGAAATATGAAATTTGTACCCGAACCTTTACCTATATATATATATATATATATATATATATATATATATATGAATTAGTTTTACTCGAACCATTTTCACCCGACTTGTTTTAACCCGATTTTATTGACTAGACCAATTTGTGCCCCCCATAAGAGAAAATTATGAATCCGCCACTGTGTATGATTCTTAAATACCGTTTTTTTTCTTTCTTTTTTTTAGTGAATTGCTTGGTTGGTCCCTGTGCTTTCCAGATCTCACACGTTTGATCCCTATACTTCAATATTTACATACTTGATCCTAAAGGTTTACAACTTGTACTCGTTTGCTCCCATTATTTGGAATTTGTAACTATAGTGGTCCTTACCAGCTAACGCCGTTATACATTTCAGTTAAGTTTATGTAAAATGACAAATCTACCCTCAATCAATAAAACAATAATAAATCTACCCACACCACCACCACCTAGGGGTGTTCAGAAAAACCGAAAACCAAATAAAAACCGTAAATCGAACCGTAACCATAACCGAAAAAACCAATCCAAGCAATGAACTTGGTGTTTGGTTTGGTTTTAACTGAAACCAAACTGCTAATTTGGTGTTTGGTTTAGTTTTTGGTTCTACATTTTTTTTTAATTTGGTTTATTTGGATAACCGAATAAACCGGTAAACTAATTAATTATTAAATAAAAATAAAAATATTCAATAAGCCATATATAATATATAAGCTCAAGTATTAAATGTAAGTCCAACCCGAAACACCCGATGTGTGGTGAAACACCCGTTTTTAATATGCTAATTTTATATATATTATAGTGTTTAATTGGTGCATTTAAGTAAACTTTCTTTTATATTTATTATGTCAAAAATGCGTTGATATTATTATAAAATATATTAAAATGGTAAAGGAACAAGTTCTCAACTTGAGCTTGGTAAATAGTTACTAGAATTAATTAATGATGACAAGGTTTAATTAATTTGTATTAAAAAGGTTTAAAATTACGTGAGTTATATGAAAACGTTCTAAAAGAGTAACTGAAAATTGAATTGATTTTAATACTGAACTTAATGTCTTTAATTGTTTGTGATGCATAGGAGATAAAAGAAAAACGATAAGTTGGAGAGTGCAACTTTGGAGGGCTCTTCATATATCTTCATCTTGGAACGTTTCAAGACAATCTTGAGGGCTCTTCATATATCTTTTCACTTGAGACGTTTCTAGACCATCATTGGGGCGATTTTGGCTGCTTTTGATCATTGGAGGCTTATTACAAACATTTGGCTTTTGTTTTTGATGCTTATGAACAATTCCATGAATGTGTTGATGATTCACCAAGTCATGCTAGGCTAAACATTTGGTGATCATTCTTGGTGAAGGTTTTTCTTGAACTCTTGTGTGTGATTTCTTACATTTCTAGAATAATGACTTGTTATTTTGCTTTGTTATTATGATGTATGAACAATTACTTGTAGTGTGTTAATTAAATTACTAATTCTTAGTCTCTATCGTACGTTCTTGGTGTTGTTAACAACTAAGATATCACGGGAAGGATTAGAGGTTGGTTATTGATTAATTGGTCATCGGGAAACAACCCCGCGTTAATTTAATCCTAGTACTTTGTTCCCTTTTATCACAACAGTTGTTTTTACATGAGTTATGTCTATGTAACTCTTTCTAGTGGAAATTCATACAAGTGTTTAGAGAAACCGGATCCTTGAATGGTCATTGTCCCATAATTTGAAGAAACAATCTTAAGTTTAAATCGATATTTAGTTGTTATTTTAGTTAAAACCAAAACAATCAAAATCCTAATCATTTACTTTTTGTTAAGTAGTTTAATTTAGTAATTAACAAAACTAGAATTCACACATTTTCCACAAACTCTCTGTGTTCGATACCTTCTTGCCACTATTTGTTAGTTGTAATTGGGAAATTTTACGTGTACCATGACAAGCACGTCAAATTTTGGCGTCGTTGCCGGGGAGTTGTGCGCAACATGTGTTAATTTTTAGTTGTCTTTTATTTTTTTTTAAAAAAAAAAATCTTAAAAAATTTTTTGTATATAAAAGTGTTATTTAATTTTATAAGATTTCACTTTGGGTGTTCTAGTTGTGCAGGTTTTTCCTTTACAGATTTAGAACACTATGGATTGGGTTGATGAAGACAATGAACCATGCTATAGTTGTGGAGGTTTCGCTCACTGGACTGAAGATTGTAAAGATTGTCCAAAACCCTTACCACCGGTAGATCCTTATTGTTTTTGTTGCGGGCAAATACATAGGGATGAAGACTGCACAATATTTTGGAGTGATCCGGAATATTGGGATGAAATGTGTAAGTCAGGGTATCGGGCAACTCCATGTCAAGAAAATGACCATAGTTACTATAACTATGAACCCGAAGAGGCACCTTTCTCAGGTAACCAGGAGGATTATTTTTATTATTACGTAAGCTCACAATCTTGTTTTTCTCCAGGTTACTATCAAGATCAATATCAAATTCCTCCCGATGAAGACAAATGTGTAGAGATGACATATCAAAGCGAGGAGGAAAATAACCTTGCTCGAGCAGATCCGATATTATCCAAGCTCGAGGAATTTTTATCAACACCCAACCTCTCAATTCAACAACGAATTGAGTACTTAAGTTTGAAATGTGAGGTGTTATCGGCAAGGATAGATATAGCAGAGTCTATGTCTCCCTTACCTGATGATATCAGAAATTATTCTCGAGTTAAGGATGAGGTTGTGGAGACTAATACCACACCAAATCCTTCACTTGTTGAAGAGTTACAAGTAGAAAAGGTTGTTGTTATTATTGATGCAGGTGTCACCAGTCTTTCTCAAGATTCTCACAACTCTCATCCCGCTCTGATTACCTTCACAAACAAGGTTCGGGATGAAGATCCAAAGACAAATATTAGGAATGTGAGATTACAAGACATCGGGAAAAGGCGAGTGAGATGGTTCTTCCACAATGACAAAAAACGCCCAATTCACATGTCAATCTTTAAACATTTGTTTATTTGGCATGTAAACTACCGAGCATACTTCGGAAATTCGGTAGGCAAATGTTCTTTGAGACCACCATGAATGAACATCAAGTATGATTCTTGTACATTTTGTATATTTATATATTTTGTTTTATTTATTTTTTTTTAGTTTGTATTTTGAGTATCTTTTGATTTTTGGGTATGCCTAGAGTGTAACTTGCAATCAGATAACTTTGCCTGCACTCAATCTCCATTCAGGCGAGGTAAAGCAGTACATCATCGGCGTAAAAGGCATCCCAGAATTTTATGTTTTTATTTTTTTGTTGAGTCTTAGTTTCAGGTTTATTTATCGGCCGCGAATGAAATGCTATACGGTTCGATTGGGATGAATTCCAGAGACTCATACGCACACTGCCTATATCCAGGGGAGTCTGTTCCTTTTATTATTGTTGTACAATTTTTTTTATTTATACTTTATTTTATTCCTAGCTCACATTGAGGACAATGTGTCGTTCAAGTGTGGGGGTTGGGAAATTTCATTTTTATTTAATTTTGAGTCTAAAGTCTAAAAAAAATTGAAAATGTCTTGAAAATTGTTCTTAAAAAGCATTCTAATCAGACATAAAATAACTCTTTCAGTACGTACTAGTTCTTTGTTGATTGTTTTGGCAGTAGGTCCTTAGTCATGGTCTAATTTGTGAAAAAGTAATATGAACCGTTTTCAGCAGGTGTTTTTAAGAAAAGAAAAAAAAAGCTTAGAATTGCCTGACTAGGTTTAACAAGCTATTGGTAATAAATACATGCACACATCGGTAACCCATTTCCACACTTTGGTGAGATCTTGAGCCTACTAGATGATAGATTGATACATATATATTTTCATTTGTTGAGTGTAGGCCAGATGTTTCTCTATTGCAGAACTTGTGTGATTTGATATGCCGAGGTTGTAGACTAGATATGCACATAGATGATAAAGGCAATTTAGGTTTTCCCTTTTTCTTTTGATACCCACTTATTTGTTATGTGTTGACCCGTTTACCTAAAATCACCCTTAGTAGCCCATGTTGAGCCTATACCCTTTCATTTGATTAAACCTATTACCCAATTTGACCTATTTACCTTTGTGTAATAAATTGATGACATCCATTGTGTTTATGTTTTGTTTAAGTGATTGAGTTATGTGTAAGTTGTGAAAGAAAAAAAAAAGAAAAAAATATATGTATGACAAAAAAAGAAAAAAAAAAGAAAAAAAAAATAGAAGTATGTGTTATGTGTCAAATATGCCCAAAGTTGTGTGTTATTGTGATTTGTGAATAAGGATTGTCAATCATGTTGGTCTCACTATTTTGTTTTAGCCACTTTTAGCAAAACTTTCCTACCTTTACCCTAAGCCTAAAACCCGTAAGTCCTTTAGATATGTGCATTGTCTACAGTTGAGGTGTGATTGTTATACAAGCCTATGATAAAAGAGTTACATACTTGGTTTTTAAGTGATTGATACTAGTGCATTACACGCTAGTCCAGATACTAAACTGAGTAGAGTGAAAAATTGTGAGGGGTGTGTTGCATGAACATAAAAACCGGAAGCATGTTAGATTTAGTCGGGTAAATTCTGTTTTTAAATGGAAGTCAATTTGACTTGCTGAATTAACATATCTAATGCTGATCTGTAAATGGTGTATGACTTTGGACCTTAGCTAAGGTATGCTCGGGCAACTGGGGTGCTAGTCTGTGATAATGTCTTGAGCAGAGTATATATATAATTTTTTCGAGACGAAAAAAGATAAGTGTGGGGGTGTGATGTGTGGTGAAACACCCGTTGTTAATATGCTAATTTTATATATATTATAGTGTTTGATCGGTGCATTTAAGTACACTTTCTTTTATATTTATTATGTCAAAAATGCGTTGATATTATTATAAAATATATTAAAATGGTATAGGAACAAGTTCTCAACTTGAGCTTGGTAAATAGTTACTAGAATTAATTAATGATGGCAAGGTTTAATTAATTTGTATTAAAAAGGTTTAAAATTACGTGAGTTATATGAAAACATTCTAAAAGAGTAACTGAAAATTGAATTGATTTTAATACTGAACTTAATGTCTTTAATTGTTTGTGATGCATCTACATCTACATCTACATCTACATCTACACTATATAATAAAAGAAAACATATGAGGGACACATGGCACTCCCTCATGAATTCCCTCATTTTATTATTTAATAATTAATAGAATAAATTCAAATTTAATTATAATAATTGATTAATAATACAACTTAATCATAGTTGTAACTTATCTACATCTCTATATAATAAAAGAAAACACATGAGAGACACATGGCACTCCCTCATGAATTTTCTCATTTTATTATTTAATTAATACAATAAATTCAAATTTAATTATAATAATTGATTAATAATCATAGTTGTAACTTATCTACATCTACATCTCTATATAATAAAAGAAAACTCATGAGGGACACATGACACTCCCGCATGAATTCTCTCATTTTATTATTTAATACAATAAATTCAAATTTAAATATAATAATTGATTTGCAAAAGCATATTATAAATTTATTAAATTGAATTTTATTAATTATATTAATAATCATAGTTGTAACTGAAATCATTAATAAAAGAAAACACATGATTCTTTTTACAATATTTGATCTGTTATTCTAAGTTTAAAATTAAGTTTGATACAATATTTGACAAATGATTATTAAGTTTTTTTTTTTATTTTATTTTGGTCATTGTTTTAGATGTTAAAGTATGCTCAACAAATACATATTAATTTTAATAATTAAAATTCAAAAGTCAAATAAACAAATTAAGAATAACACAATGCAATTAGTCAAGCTTTTTCGTTAGACTTTCATGTTTTTCAAAACAAATAAATAAAATAAATCAATCAGCATTAATCGATTTCTATCTTTAGTAATAAAAGACAGCACATGGAGTACATAGAACTCCATTACAAAGCCTCATATTTTATTATTTTAAACAATACATTTATTTTAATTTTTTTCTTTATTTAATAATTATTACTTATTCAGATTTTATTTGTTACAACTATAATTATTAGTATAATTACCGGAATTCAGTTTAATATATATATTCTATGTTTTTTATAAATCAATTAATATAATTATATTATAATTCAAAATTAGAAATAAATTATTATACATAATTTGAAAATGTTTATGAACTAACAAAAGTAATCTTTATTAAAAATTATTTATTTTTTAAGATAACGTATTTATGTGTTATTAAATTTAAATTGTGTACCTTAAAAACGTGTTTTTAATATGTGGTCTTTCACTATAAGTTTAAAACTATATTTCTTACAATATTCTGAACAAACAAAATAAAACAAATCAATTCACATTAATTAAATATTTGATTTAATACAAAACTAAATATGTTTGGCTATTTTCATATTATAATACCTTTATATATAAAATACATTTTATATATGAAAAATAATTATTTGAAATCTTCATTGACTTTGTTTTTTCAAGTTACTTCAATAGAGAAATGCAATATCTTAACAGTCTTTTCATTACTAATTCATTTCAATCTTTATTTCCATGCTATTAATTCACACATTTCTTTTTTATAATACAGTAAAATTGAACCAATAAATGTCATTATGTTTAAGGACCTTGATGTTAGAAAAAAAATGATTATACACTCAAGGTAAGAAATACTTTGGCTTTGGAATAAACTTGATGTCAAATTCCAAAATGAACAATACTCGATTGGGATAGTTTAACGGATGAGGAGATACTTTTAAATTAATTTCATTTTTTTATATCCTAGCCTAAACAGATTTACCTTTATTACTTTTTAATTTTTTTTGTTTTGTTGTCCTGCAGTCTTATAAGGTAATAGCCACGGTATGGAAAATTTGGAATGTTTGAAAATTTTTTTATGTGAATAAAAATGTTTTTTACAATAAATCATTTAGGGGCTGATGAATATTTAATATTTTTTCGGCTGTAAAGGCAACTTTTTTTATTTTAAATAAAATATGTAATATATTTTTTCTTAATTATATTTTAAATTTATATATAATATATATAATTTAAATTGTTCAACTCGTGTATCACACGGGTACATAACCTAGCTATATAATATAAGAAAACACACGAGGGACACATGACACTCCATCATGAATTCTCTCATTTTATTATTTAATTAATACAATAAATTCAAATTTAATTATAATAATTGATTAATAATCATAGTTGTAACTTATATATCATTAATAAAAGAAAACACATGATTCTTTTTACAATATTTGATCTGTTATTCTAATTAAGTTTAAAATTAATTTTGTTACAATATTTGATAAATGATTATTAAGTTTTTTTATTTTGGTCATTGTTTTAGAAGTTAAACTATGCTCAACAAATACATATTAATTTTAATACTTAAAATTCAAAAGTCAAATAAACAAATTAAGAATAACACAATGCAATTAGTCAAGCTTTTTTGTAGACTTTCATGTTGTTCAAAACAAATAAATAAAATAAATCAATCAACATTAATCGATTTCTATCTATAGTAATAAAAGACAGCACATGGAGCACATAGAACTCCATCACAAAGCCTCCCATTTTATTATTTTAAACAATACATTTATTTTAATTTGTTTCTTTATTTAATAATTATTACTTATTCATTTTTTATTTGTTACAACTATAATTATTAGTATAATTACTGGAATTCAGTTTAATATATACATTCTATGTTTTTTGTAAATCAATTAATATAACACAAAATTAGAAATAAATTATTAGACATAATTTGAAATGTTTATGAACTAACAAAAGTAATCTTTATTAAAAATTCCAAATGAACAATACTCGATTGGGATGGTTTAACGGATGAGGAAATGCTTTTAAATTAATTTCATTTTTTATATCCTAGCCTAAACAGATTTACCTTTATTACTTTTTTTGATTTGTTTTGTTTTGTTGTACCTGCAGTCTTATAAGGTAATAGCCCCGGTATGGAAGATACATTTTGGAATGTTTGAAAAAAGTTTTATGTGAATAAAAATGTTTTTTACGATAAATCATTTAGGGATTGATGAATATTTAATATTTTTTCGGTTGTAAAGGCAACTTTTTTTATTTTAAATAAAATATTAATCTAATTTTTCTTAATTATATTTATAATATATATAATTTAAATTGTTCAACCCGTGTATCACACGGGTACATAACCTAGTAGGAGATAAAAGAAAAACGATAAGTTGGAGAGTGCAACTTTGGAGGGCTTTTCATATATCTTCTTCTTGGAACGTTTCAAGACAATCTTGAGGGCTCTTCATATATCTTTTCACTTGAGACGTTTCTAGACCATCATTGGGGCGATTTTGGCTGCTTTTGATCATTGGAGGCTTATTACAAACATTTGGCTTTTGTTTTTTATTCTTATGAACAATTCCATGAATGTGTTGATGATTCACCAAGTCATGCTAGGCTAAACATTTGGTGATCATTCTTGGTGAAGGTTTTTCTTGAACTCTTGTGTGTGATTTCTTACATTTCTAGAATAATGACTTGGTATTTTGCTTTGTTATTATGATGTATGAACAATTGCTTGTAGTGTGTTGATTAAATTACTAATTCTTAGTCTCTATCGTACGTTCTTGTTGTTGTTAACAACTAAGATATCACGGGAAGGATTAGGGGTTGGTTATTGATTAGGTCATCGGGAAACAACCTCGCGTTAATTTAATCTGAGTACTTTGTTCCCTTTTATCACTACAATTGTTTTTACATGAGTTATGTCTATGTAACTCTTTCTAGTGGAAATTCATACAAGTGTTTAGAGAAACCGGATCCTTGAATGGTCATTGTCCCATAATTTGAAGAAACAATCTTAAGTTTAAATCGATATTAGTTAAAACCAAAACAATCAAAATCTTAATCATTTACTTTTTGTTAAGTAGTTTAATTTAGTAATTAACAAAACTAGAATTCACACATTTTCCACAAACTCCCTGTGTTCGACACCTTCTTGCCACTATTTGTTAGTTGTAATTGGAAAATTTTACGTGTACCACGACAAGCACGTCAAGTACTATCCAAATATTCTTTCAGTTCTCGATTTCACACACACACAACACACGAGTAAATGGTTACAGTATCCAGGACTCACCCCGAGTGGTGTACAATAAACCCAAGTACTCATCATGACACTTAACACATTTTAACTTAGTGCGTATAAGTCACTAAATCTATAGCGCGTGTTATCCGGCAAGTTGTACTCCCAACACCACTATTAGACACACAATTCCCCGTTTAACTAAACATATGTCCTAGGATTGTTGGTGATGGATTACCCTTGTTATGAGTTACGCTTATATTTCCGTATTAATTAACTCACGGTACATCATCCTCGACCGACTCAATTTACCGTATAATTATTTTTCCATTAAATAATTATACTATGATCTTGTCGATCGATATTTCATTTTCAACATTCGACTTGACTCACTTTACCATATATTTATTTTCCTATTAAATAAATATACTATTATCTTGCCGATTCGATAACATATTTTACATTGTCAAGTTCACATGCTTAACTTAGTTTAAACGTGTAATCGTTATAGATTATTTAACGTTAATTCTCCCACGAATATTTTTCCAACACTTAGGAAAGTGTCACACATTTTTCACCCATAAGTATCCTTATATATTTTAGTTCATAAGATATTTATTTTTCATGCACACATTTGGCGCAATAACATATATGCATATCTTGTAGGAAGTTATACAATATATACTTATCCGTCCATATCACATCTTGTCCGTTAACACCTCGTAATATAAATATGTCAACATTCAATTGTTTGTATTCATATATTCTCGCGTCCCGAATAATACAAGTAGTCCATATATATATTTTTTAGGAATAATTACTTGTCGCCGTAATATTATTTTTCCTACGTCCAAAATATATATTCAGTTGCTTTTCTTAAATTCCCAACAATATGTTTTACTTGGAATTTATAAAATAACTTTTATATTTTTTAAACCAAGACTTGATTATTTACCACGCAAAAACGCTCAAACATTTTTACATTTCCATAGATATAAAAGTTTTCGTTTTTATACAATTTTTCCAAGTCTTTAAATTACTTACTTTTGTTATAATGACCTTTGTTTTTATATTTATCGACATGTTCAGTAATTTATATTTTTATAAAAATCCTATTTTATAAAAATACATTTTTGTAAGTTTGTAACATTTCACTTAAAAACCGTGATAAAAACGACTTTTCATTTTGAACATCAATCTTTTCAAATGTCACATTTTTAAACTTCAAGTTTCTAAATTGACATTTTACACCTCTTAACTTTTAAAGTTACCGAGTAACATCCTCAACTTTTATAAGTTACATTTTTATCCTTATTCTTTCAAAAATGACATTGTTTTACTAAACTAGTAAGTTTGGTTTTGTCAATTTTGTTGCTATGAATTATTTTCCAACTTTATTAATACTCCATAGTAATTTCACCAAGGATGATACTAGGTGTATTGGGTGGATTAAGTCCAAAATGTCTATATTTGGTGTTTCAAGTTAGTAACTCTGAATATGTAACTTTTATACCTTGTTGCATTGTACATCATAACATTGTGTCTTAGATGGTTATTTTAACATGTTCAAAACCACTTCTGAGTGTGTTCAAGTTATATTTATAAAAACCATTCAAAACATCTTCAAACATATGTTTATGTGAACTTTTCAAGACTACAAAATCACTAACATATTTTTATAAACTCACGGCCCTAGTCATCTTTTTATGTATCCATGTTAAACATGTAAAAACATGTGACATTTCATATTTTAAACCCTAGTAATATACTATGTTTAGATCTTTAACATATGTAAGTTTATGTTTAACTTTTAACTTACAAAAACAATAATATCCATCCTACTGATTTTGTAGGAATTTTTACACATCCATTTTGGCCTTGTATAACATATGTTTTATTATGTGAAAATATTCATAAACAAAAAGCTTACTACTAGCACAAGGCTAGGGAAGACTCAAAACTCAAATAGGAAGTGAGGTTTAAGTGTGTCTTCCAAGGGTTAAGCTCCAAGATCTTGTACACACTTGATTTGGGTATGGAATGGAGATGATTTTGTGAGTGTTTTGATGAAAAACAAGGATGGATGGTGATGGCCATAGGTTTTCTTCAAGAAGAAGAAGGTTTTTGTTTGTTAAAGTGTAGATATTTTGTTTTATAATATGTTACTTTTGTCATGTGTTAATAACATATATAATATTATATCATAAGCATGCACTAAAACTCATCATTATGGATAGCCTAACAAGCAACAACAGGGTGGCTTGGGCACACCCTAGAACTAGCCACAAAGCATGGGGGTGGGACCCGCTTGCTTTTCTTAACCAGCTCATAATTTATGGTTAGTTCCTAACTAGTTCGGTTAGGGTTTTCAGGGTTTATCGCATGTTTATTACGAGTTATCTTGGACATATTATTGACTCCCAATTACCCTTAAACATAGACTAGTTTAGGTATTGGCAAGTTATTTTGGCTTTAATTGGATGAATTTATATGTTTTGTGCATATCGGGTGCGATACGCTAACTTTATTAGTTACCGGGATATTTTTATTTGGAGTTTCCATTTGTGGTTTTGGAGTTCCAAAACACATAATATTTCATGAAAATACCCTTTATTTTATATCCTGGGTGTTCGGGATTGTTTTCGGTTAATTAATAGTTACCGGGTAATCACCAACGTCCGTTACGGACAAGTTTATTTGCACGCGATTTCGCTATGCCTTCAATTAAACAAATGCATTCCTATGCATCCTATGGGGAATTTTCTATTCTATAAAGGCTAAATTAGTACAACTAATTTATATTTGCACTTAATTACCGCTTATTACATACACTAATTACTTACGGAAACACACCAATTTTTGTCGGATGTCACAGCTTCCTTGCTGAGATGAATGTTTTGATGAAGAGTTGCTAATGCTGCCACGTTCTTTGTTAACCAATTGTGACTTTCAGGGCTTATGGAGTATCCATCTTCTGATTCATACACTTTTTCTGGTCGTCTTTTTACAGAAGCTATGTTATTTGAGTATTTCAGAGGGTTGTGGAAAGAGCAAGGGAGAAAAAGATAAAAATGATGGAGGTCCTTGACAGGATTAAAGAGGCAGACAGACAGAAAGCTTTGGAAAAATCAGAAGCCTCAAAGATTGCAGAACATGAGAGGTCAAAAGAGAAGCCTTTAGGTGAAGACGAGTCGAGTGATATTTCAATTGGTGGAGATGACTAAGAGAAACAAGATGAAGTTGCTTGAAGAATCGCTGGTAGCAATGGTCTAGGGGGAGTATTGTTGGGTATTATTGGGACCGTTGTTACCATATTATAGTGTTTTGGGTTATATATGTGTGGGATACAAGTCAAGGGACTTGTTTTGTTGATACTAAATAGTTTCTAGGGTTTCTTCATGTTTCTGCGTACTTAAGTAGGTTTACTATATATAGATTCAACATGTGCACAACATAGCTAGGGTTTTGGGAGTCTCTTTGTGCATAAGTAATTTTCTCGATTCCTTTTTGTTATTTCCAGATCTTATTGGATATCAATCAATGGAAAACATCTTTTGACTATCTTGTGTGTGTTAGTTCTTATTTTTTAATCTAGAATCTTTTGGTTTTCATAGATTCATCACTCAAAACACCTAACAAATAGGTGTTTCTGAGTGATATCAATCTCTAGCACTTTAGATCTAGTGTATTGGGACTTACAATTATTTAATATGTGTGTTTGTAATCTAATTAAATAAAAACATGACACTAATGGAACCATAAATCAAATACTTAGTCATTGAAAGAAGCCATTAGTGTAAAATATTAAAACCTGATTTATTGAATCTTGAGGGACTAAAGTTGCCAAGTGACAAACTTAGGTTTAAAACCCTCACAAAACAAATCAGGAGTTCATTCCCTGAATTTTTTCTCATGTAAAAAACACACATTACACACACACACAAGTCCCCAACCTCTGATTTTGGGCAAATTCATCTAGCAAACAAGGTGTTAACTCTTGTATAAGTGAAATTATAGTCATCTAAGACCTAACAATCATATAGGTAACCTTTGATTTCATCCAAATTGTCATTCTATTGATCTAGGTGATAATGGTTATGTTATAGGGTGTATGCTTTTGATGAATTGTTAGCTAGGGAAGGCACTTCTTGTATGAGAGAGCCTTACTATGATAAAATTTTGAGTGAATCATGCTAATATTAACCTATGTTGGGAGATCCTTGAAGTTCATGGTATGAACTTGGTGGGTTTATGGATTGTGTGTAAGAACCTATGAATCTTGATGATATTATATGTGTTTTATATCCTAATTGTGAAAAATGATGAAAGTAATGTTAATTGTGTAATATGAGCTTTGAAATTGAGATTGAGGTAGAGTCTTTATGGTCTAGAAGGCCAATCAATAAAGCTTGCAAAATCGTGCCCACTAAGTGTTTGACAAAATTCCACAATGGGGCTCGACCTCATTAGAATGCTTGTAGAAATGATTAGCATAGACACTTAATGATAAACACTTACGGTTGTTTGAAATCGCGACTAACGACCAAAGCTTAAATGTCTATGTGAATACATCTAGATGTCAAGCAAGAGACCTCGGAAAGTAGCTCGGGCAAAGAATTAAAGCTAAAAGGACACGAGTAAGGTAAGTCATTCTCATGACTTTATGGTATAATTATGCGTTTGATACTACAACTAGTATATCGTTTAGATTGAAGTGTTTCATGTGCTTACCAAACGATTAAAAGTTGCAAGTGAATTAATAATACGAGTTATTCGAACCTGGCATGTATGACCGAGAGAAGTGGCACATGCGGCCACAGACACAAGGCGTCGCAACAACGGTAGAATGACTTGTGTAGATGCATTTCTCATTGATAAAAGGTTGATGGTTGACCTCTACAATGCGACGTAAGTTTGGGAATGACAAGAAGTTATTTCATATAATAAAGGAAATCGGTGAAGTTTAATTGAGTCGCAAATGGTTGGGATACACATCAGTGAATATCCTACTCTCCGAATCACCTATGGCGCTGGTAAGTGAGTTGTTTAAGCAACCGGTAAGTTCCAGTAGCCTTACCGACTCTCTTAGTCTAGGATTGGATTATGGAGGGTGTTAACGGGTCAATAAAGAATCATCATGGGAATTTTGATCTCTAGATTGTAGATGAACAAGTTGGCTTTTCATATTGTGGAGCTTGTAACTATGTTAGTTGAGGCTTGCTAGCCGAAATATAACAAGCCTGAATCCCCTCATAATAACCTGATCCAAACGCATGAAAAGGACTAAGTTAAAGGGGTGAAACAGAGCAATTTAGCAGCCTTGAACTGTAGCCTATGGCTTTAGGCCGTAGGTTACGGTCCAACAGCTCACAAGTCAGAAGGACACAGCCATAGCCTACGGCTCACTCGAACAAAACAAATAATCAATAGCTGTAGTCAACCGTAGCCTACGGTTGATGAACCGTAGGCTACGACGTGGATGGGGTGGTTGATTTTGTCTTCGTTTCTCGTCTGTTTTATCTAATTCTATTCAATTATTCGCTTACTATATGTTCTAATGTCATGTAAAAGCCTATAGGTATGAAGATTTGGACCAAGTTGGTGATCAATCAAGAAGCGAAGATCGAATGCTCGAACTCGAAGCTTCCGCAAAATCTCATTGTCATGGGTTTAGAGACTTGGTTCTTTTGTGATCACCAACAAAATATTTGTTTGTTAAAAAAACTTAAAACCTAACCTTTTGGATCTTTTGAACATATGTATTAAATCCATATACTTGGATAACGATGTTTTGTCACATTCTAGTTTATAAAATGTGTTATTAAACCCATATCATTACAAGATTAGTAACTAAGTTAAAAGGGCTTGTTACTATACAGATATAGATATAAATGTTTATTACTTGGACTCAGTGCCGGCCTCTAATAGGGGGCAGTGTGGGCGATGGCCTAGGCCCGAAAACCTCGTGGGCATGAACGCTTTTATTTAAAAAAATGTATATATATTTATGTGTTATGGGTTATTGTGATAATTTTTTTTAACATCAACCCATCTAATAAGGCTTAAAATTACTAAAAGTTTTAAACCCATCAAAATAAACCCAACTCAAATTGAAATTTAAACAACTTACAAACAATTTTGTGGGGTGCGGGCCTAAAATTGTGAGGGGCGAGACAGACGTATAGCTCGCTTAAGTAAATTTTGATCATTTTGGTGTAATACTTTTATTTTGATGCTTTTTATAACAATTAATGTCTCATTATGATTTTTATATATGATTATTGAGTTCAAGTTGTATGGGCCCGGTTTATTTGTAGTGGCCCCAGGCCCAAAACATTTTTACATTGTTCGAAGACGGCCCTGCCTGGACCATGCCAAATTCTTAGGCTATGTTGAAATTGTGAACACCTGGGCCAAGCCAAACTTAGGAATACTTTGGGATATACCAATTTTGTAAATACTGGGGATATAATC
Source organism: Ambrosia trifida (assembly GCA_028751855.1). Classification (NCBI taxonomy): domain Eukaryota; kingdom Viridiplantae; phylum Streptophyta; class Magnoliopsida; order Asterales; family Asteraceae; genus Ambrosia; species Ambrosia trifida. The sequence goes on from CM054130.1 coordinate 116,082,085, forward strand.
GACGTAACATCTGCATGCCAAAATCTTGTAAAAACATGTCAAATGTTAAATTCTTTGGTCAAGTTCGGTGTATAGCATGTCCATGTTATGCCATTGAATACATTCGTTAGGTCCAACATATAGCCAATAATAGTGAAATTGTCAGCTACTTTTACAAAGACGAGTCCCACTATCTTGAACTATACACAGATATCGTGCGTTCAAGCAGAGCGTATAAACACAATTCGTAGAAAGGCAAAAACCTTTATACCTTTAAAGGGATTTGTATACCTTTAACTTAGATAGATGGCCAGTCTCTAATACTTTGGTCAGATGCCTTGGGAACATAATTTGCAAAACACGTTTGGTTTTGAAGTCAAATAGTGATGGCCGATGGGGTGTTTTGATTAGGGTTTTGTACTTTTGATCAAATGGCGGGTTGAGAGCTGAGTGTTGATCGTCGCTTCATATTCTGCCATCGGTTGGGGTGTTACAAATTGGTATTGGACTTCAATTATGATTACTTAAATGGTCTCCATTTGAATAGTGGACCAAACACTATATATATATATATATATATGTGTGTGTGTGTGTGTGTGTGTGTGTGTAAAGGTTTAGGTACAAAGGCTATATTTCGTGAGAAAGATCAAGAATTCACATGTAGGCATCATGTTTTGGATTTAGGTATGATGTTTTGGATTGTTTTTACTAAAAAAACATCAAACACAATAATGTAAAACACAATGCAATGTATTATAGTCATGGAATTCAAAACATAGCTAAAACACACAGCTAAAACACAACAATTTAGAACATATGTTCTTAGCATAGTGTTTTAAGTATTTAAATGTATAATAAGTTGTTTTGTGTCTCTAATTGTTATGTTTTGTGTTATTTTAGCTTAAACAATCCAAAACATCATCAATAAGTCCAAAAAATGATGTTAATATATCAATTTTTATTTTTTTCTCAAACTTCTCACAATTTGTACCATGACCTCACCTTATATATATATATATAGGGGATGGTTCTGTAGAAAACCCTAAATATTTGAGGAAACTCTAGAAAACCCTTAAAAAACCTACTTCCCGAGCTTTTTTTTTTTTTTTTGGAGAAAAAATTAGGGCATGTAATATACATGTTTTTAAGTGTTTTGAGCCAAAAAAATCAAAAAAGCGCCGAAGGGTTTTTTTAAATTTTTTTTTTCATCATAACATATGTTACCAGTGCAAAAATAAACTAACATATGTTATGATGCACAACTTATTTTATTTTTTTTAAAAAAAACCGCTCGGCGCTTTTTTTGATTTTTTTGGCTTAAAACACTTATAAACATGTATATTACATGCCCTAATTTTTTCAAAAAAAAAAAAGAGCTCGGGAAGTAGGTTTTTTTTAAGGGTTTTCTAGAGTTTCCTCAAAAAACAGGGTTTTCTATGGATACTTCCCTTATATAATATATATATATATATATATATATATATATATATATATATATATATATATAATATGGTAAGGATCCTAAGAGAACCAACCCTATTTGAGAACTGAGAGAACTATTCTGGGCCACACATTTCATATAAAGGCAATTTTTATTTTCTTTTTAATCGCACATTTTTATGCAAGGAATTTTTTTTTATTTTTTTTGAATCTTTTTTTCATTTATACATATGTGTATATAGCATTTTTCAGCTATACATATGTGTATATTTCAGTTATATATATATGTGTATATTGCATTATACATATGTGTATAATCCAATTATACACATGTGTATACTGAAAAAAAATACAATTTTTTTTGCCTTAGAGAAATGTGTGGCCCAGAATGGTTCTCACAGTTCTCAATTTAGGAAAAGGTTCTCATTTGAACCAAATCCTATATATATATATATATATATAGGGTTGAGTTCATGTACAAATAGTGTTTTTTGTGAGAAGTGTAAGAAGTGTTTATAACCCTTAGATCTATAGATGGATGGTTGAGATTGATTAGTGGCAAAATGGTAATACGTGTTATATATTTAAATGATTAATTAGAGTGAATAGGGGTACAATAGTCATTGTGTGTGCATAAAAGAAAGAAAAAATCCATCATCCTTAAATCACGTTTCCTCTCTCCCCTTCTCTCTCTCTTTATCTGTCTCTCTCCTCTCTCTACCGAAAATAAATCATGTTTCCCCAAATCACCTTCCACACACATTGAAGAAGACGCTGCTCAAAAATTATTGATTTTCGCTCCACTTTCTTCTCGCAAACAAATGAAGAGGAATTGTAAGATATGGTGTTTAAAAAAAGATTTCTTTTTTTTTATTTGATTTGATTATTTAATTTTACGACATCGCCGTTCAAAAAATCCATCATCCTTATTGATTACGATAATTGTAATTTTTTTGATTTAATACTATAATTTTATTCATAATGATGTAAATTATATATATCCTTTTTTTAATTGATACATAACAGTTTGATAGTTTTTTTGAGATCATGTAGCAATATATGCTTCAATGGTTGAGATTTTATCATTTTTGATATTGTGTGTTTTACTGTGTTTGTGATAATGTGTTTTATGTTCAAAGGCTTTTAAAAAGCCACAGATCAGTTATCTTGTGTTTTGTACCTCTTTTGGTTTTGATGGGTATAACATGGCAATGATATGGTGTTTTACTCTAAATCTATTGTGTTTTATGTTTTGTTATTTCAGCAGCAAAGAACATTGTAGCACACATGTTCAAACATAAAACACCATACGCATATAAATAAACCACCATATGTGCCTGCTCTCCTTATGTAACAAAAACACCAAAAGCATGCAATATTCGAACCTCATATTGTGTTATAACAATATAAACTGCACTAAAACATAAAACACTATTGTATCACGTTTGGAACAAAAAACACCAGTAATTATCATGTTGGAACATAAAACACCCTAACGACTAAAACACCAAAAAATACGATTATTTGTAAAATCATATATGCTTCAGATTGTGTATGCATTTTCGATTCAATATAATATGGATCACATGAATCTGAATTGTAATTATGTTTAAATAAAAATCCCTAAAAAAATCACTTCAATTAAATACATGTTTACTTCCTATTTTTAAGATTGATAAAAGTACCTTATTACCCTTAATCACTAATTTTAATGCTTGCCACATGTCACCCCCACATCAGTTCTCACACTTCTCACAAAAAGTTGGATTTGTACAGGAACCTAAATCTATATATATATATATATATATATATATATATATATATATATAGGTCAATTATAAAATGAAAACCCGCTTGAGTTGAGAAAACCTTCGAAAACCCATGTAAAAAAACATTTTTTTTCTTTGAAAAAAATAACCAATGTAAAATACATGTGTGTAAGCGTTTTGGACCAAAAAAATAAAAAAAAGCGCCGATGGGATTTTTTTTTTTAAAAAATAAACAAATTAAGTTGCTTAAAACATAGGTAAATAGCTGAAAACATATGTTTTTTTAGCAACTTTGTTTATTTTTTTTTAAAATCCCATCGACGCTTTTGTTATCTTTTTTTTGCCCAAAATGCTTAAAAACATGTATTTTACATTGGTTATTTTTTTTTCAAAAAAAATGGTTTTTTACATGGGTTTTTAAAGATTTTCTCAACTCAAGAGGGTTTTTATTTTATCCTTCCCATATATATATATATATATATATGGGTGGATTTCCTGTACAAAATGCATTTTTCGTATAAAGTGTGAGAAGTTTATATAGGCATTGTGTTTTAATTTTAGTCATGATGTTTTATATTCTTTTGGAATTATGTAGAAAAACACAAAACTTAACAACTTAAAACACTAATTAATGTATACCTCAACATTCAATTTTAAAACACCATGCCGAAGAAGGTACTCAGTGTGTTTTAAATTTTATGTCTAGAATACATTTGTTTATGTTTTAAAATGTTGCGTTTGGTGTTTTTCAATATAATACAATGCTTAAGGAATCGAAAATATCATAGCAAAATTTAAAACATGATAACTACATAGACTTCTTACACTTTGCACGAAAAATACACTTTGTACAGGAACATGTATGTATGTATGTACAGTAGCGGAGCTACCCTCATTCTATGGTGGGTCGGTGCCCACCGTACGATCCATTGCGCCATCCTGTTTTCTATATGCAAAGCCTAGTGCCACCCTAATGCAAAGCCCGGTGCCCACCCTAATGAAGAGCCCAGTGCTGCAATGCCCACGTTTGAACTCGAAAAGCCCTAATAGTAGTCGATCGAAATTGTGCAACTCTCCCGCAGTCCCACTCTTCTGCCCTGTGCTCTGTGCTCCGCCTCTCTGATGATAAAAAATTTCTGATCAAACATCAAAGTCTGATCATCAATAAATCCCCTGTGCTGTACTCGGAGTCCGATCAATCATCAAAGTTTACCGCTCAACCATTCTCCTTGAGTCTGGCTCCCTGCTCCCCGTTCTGTTGGAGTGTTGTTGTGTTTTCGTTGGTAATTTGGTATGTAAAATATGAAAGCCCCGTGAGTTGTTTTTATCACCAATCCATGATTAAATGATAAGGGCAGAATTTTTGAAGTTAGGTATGAAGCATTGTGTGTTTTTGACTTTTTGTTGTTTATAATAATTGTGTTGCTTTATAATAACTAGTATTTTTTCCGCGCGCGTTGCGGCGCGAGAAACGGAAAAAGCATTAGCGTGACCAATTTTTTTTTTAAAAAACAACAAAACAAAACCATTGGGTGTTAGTTCATGTTGCTTTGCTTCTCTCTTCCACGTTTCTTCCTCTGCATGTTCTTGTGACTTTGATTCTTCCAAAAAACCGCAAAACATTAGCATGACCGAAACTTCACGGAAACAACAAAACAAAACCTTTAGGTGATAGTTCATGTTGCTTTTCTTCTTCCTCTTCAGTATTTTTTTGCCTGAATGTTCTTCTTTAAATGTAGCAACTAACAACAGTGTACCCAAATTCTTCAAGTGTTTATGAACTCTTTAACACTTATAATATACCATTGCACCCTACTTCATGTTATCACTTAAATAATCATATCCTGAAGTAAATAAACACCACTGAAGAGTTAAAGAAACATTAAATTTACTATTCAAATAAAATGAAGATGTCTAATAATGGCAACAAAAACATTTAGGGAAACCTAGGACCAATGTGTTTCTACCTTCTTGTTAATTTTGCAACACAAGATCTGGCAAAACCTAGGAGGCTCGGATCAATTTGTTTTTGATCTGATCAGTTTGTTATTGTTAGTCCTCATTTGTTCTAAAACACTATAATTGAAGTTATGCCAAGATGCACATTTAAAATATATTCATCTCAAACAAAAGAATGAAACAAAGTTACATCACCAATTAGGAATACCGTAAAACAACTGAACTTAATTTTGTAAGATGAGAACAAAATGAAAGTAACAAAAGGGTTACCATTCTGAAGTGTGGCAATGACGTCCCAAAAGAAGCTAAACTTTGAGACGCATGACGAAGCCATCATCCCTACCCTCCACAGTAGCACCCAATTCTTCAAAAGTATTAGCAAAGGACACAACTTATTAATAGATCAAGCTCAGTCTGTTTCATGTGTATCAGCTTATGACCAACAAGGAATAAGAAACATTGTTATCTCCAGCCCAATCACAAATGATCCACCAATGAGAAAACCAAGTGCAGGCCCCAACAATTACCTACAAAAAATGAGGAACAAAACTATTACATCGCTATGCCGCGAAATGATTAATCGTCTAAGGCTTCAACGTAAACAATCAGATTCTGTTTCACTCTACCCGACCCTTGAAGTTGTTTATGGTTGACATCAAATGAAGCAATCAAATAATCACTATCGAAACATGACGGCAAACTTCTCATAATCAGCCATGCGCCACACAAATAACATTGGAAAAAAGAAACACGTCATCTAAATCAGTAGTTGTAGCATGTGGAGACAGTATTAAGCCATAAGATATTGGTATACAAATCTTATAATACAGATTCTAAAAGTACTTTATTTATGCCATGAACATAGAAGGATTCTTCAAAACATAAATCGTAGAGGTAATTGCTTAATCAACATAATAACAATCAATAACAAATCTTCAAAATATAAATCTTTGTTCATTGTTCTTTTTACCCAAATAATTGTTTAATCATCATAACAACAATCGCTAGCAAACCTTAGTTGTTGGAGAAGGCTCAATGATAAGCGGTGTCATTGTAGTCGAAGCAACTATAAGTGTTGCCGAAAAACAAAGGTTATTGTAACCAGAATCAACTTCAAACCAGCAGATATATATATATCAGTTTAATTGTATGTGTATCATCATTTGTGTTTGAGTAATGGACAATGATTGATTATGGATTGTCAACACGACGCCTAACCACAATCATGGCATGTTCCTGCTGATTTTCTCTTTTTGGGAGGCATAAGTTACGACAATAGTGTTATAACTTGAGTCACCCACCGGATCGGACCGCATGCACACTCCACACCACATTAGTATGATATTGTCCGCTTTGGGCCAAGCCCTCACGGCCCTCACGGATTTGTTTTTGGGCTCCTTCCCAAAAGGCCTCATACTAATTGGAGTGTGCACTCACTTATAAGGAAGTCATCCCTTCCTTATTTCTTCCATGTGGGACTTGGATTGCCAACCCCAACAATCCTCCCCTCAAGCCAAGGACCACATAACTCATGGCCTCCCCTTCAGCGAAACACCATCTTGTACCGCCGCTACCACCACGGGACACGCCGCCTGAACCATACTATCAGGAGGACTTTCGACACAAGGCTACAATCACCGTAGCAACCATCGCAAGGGGTCACATTCCAGCCGAACCTGGCTCTGATACCACTTGTTATAACTTGAGTCACCCACCGGATCGGACCGCATGCACACTCCACACCACATTAGTATGATATTGTCCGCTTTGGGCCAAGCCCTCACGACCCTCACGGATTTGTTTTTGGGCTCCTTCCCAAAAGGCCTCATACTAATTGGAGTGTGCACTCACTTATAAGGAAGTCATCCCTTCCTTATTTCTTCCATGTGGGACTTGGATTGCCAACCCCAACAATCCTCCCCTCAAGCCAAGGACCACATAACTCATGGCCTCCCCTTCAGCGAAACACCATCTTGTACCGCCGCTACCACCACGGGACACGCCGCCTGAACCATACTATCAGGAGGACTTTCGACACAAGGCTACAATCACCGTAGCAACCATCGCAAGGGGTCACATTCCAGCCGAACCTGGCTCTGATACCACTTGTTATAACTTGAGTCACCCACCGGATCGGACCGCATGCACACTCCACACCACATTAGTATGATATTGTCCGCTTTGGGCCAAGCCCTCACGGCCCTCACGGATTTGTTTTTGGGCTCCTTCCCAAAAGGCCTCATACTAATTGGAGTGTGCACTCACTTATAAGGAAGTCATCCCTTCCTTATTTCTTCCATGTGGGACTTGGATTGCCAACCCCAACAAATAGAAATCACAAAAAAAAAAAATACAGTAACAAAGTATAACACATAGTCGAAAACAAACAGCCAAACATACACAAAAAAAGACAAACCTGCGAGAATTCACCTGAGTACACAAACGAAACGGTAGATACCAAGCTGCATTGAAACATAACACATATTAATAATTACATAAACATGTGTATATACATTCTATTGAAATAAGTTATATATTTTATCCAAACACCATACCTAGGAAAACATATAAATAAGTCAAATTTAAAAATAAAAAGCTGGATTTATTTAGATGTAGCAAGGGCTAAAAAAATCAAATAATCATATAAACACACATAAGTTCAAGCATGTGTACAACATAGACAAAGAATATGCCATAGTATGTGATCACTGATGACAATATTACAATTATAAGCAGTAACTTGATAGAGTTTACATTTCGAATTAGTAAGCTAGAAGCAAAATATATATTAAATGAGATGTTTATGGTTTTTTTTTTAAAAACATTGCAGCTAAAATTGTTGTGGTCTTAACCAAGAACAAACTAAGGGGCTGTTTGGTTGATTAAGTGCTGAATCATTAAGAGGTCTGAATGGTTAAGAGCCTCTGAATGATTAAGTGCTGAATGGTTCAGCTATGCACCAAGTCTGAATGATTCAGTTCTTAATCATTCCATTCAGAGCTTTTTTTATGTTGAAACAAACAGTCTGAATGCTGAACTGTTCAGAGCTGAATGATTCAGAGCCCCATTAAGAGGCTACCAAACATGCCCTAAAAATGACAACAACGTCAAAATCTAGACAGTTTGCATTTCATCGAGCACTTTGACTACAAACTTTAACACAAAATATTTTGAAAATAGGAAGAACATGGCAATCCAACATCAAAAGGTACCAAAACGCATAACACCATCCGTATTCTGCCGATCATAAAAAACAGTTATTAGAACGCATGCAACAACACGACCATGAATAGATTGAACAACCAGACACAACCGAGCAAAGATATGAGCAATCCAGAAAACAAAAGCCAGCAAATCGGATGAGAAAATGAAAAGCAATTGGCAAAGAGGGGAGCGTTACTTACCTTTGTAATGAAGGGGAGAAAGGCTTGGTGGAATAAACCATCAAAACAGAGCTTTATAATCGAAACCAAATTTTGAAGTAAGACTTCAAGCTAAGAACAAAATAAAAAAAAATTGCTATAAGCCAACATGAACAAAGAAAAGAACCTAAAAAATAGATTTTGGAGTAAAACTTCAAGTAAGCTGTAAGGTAAGTTAACATGACCATCAATATAAATACCTGCTGTCGCCGAAGAACATCCAGTTATGCCGCTTTCTCCTTCTCTTACTCTTCTTTGAGTATGAGGGTTTGTGTGGATGAAACGTGGATGGATGAAAGAAATAAAAGAGATGACTCAGCGTTTCAACTCTGCAGCTAATAGATGGTGGAGTGCTGGAGGTCGTTACACATGTCAAATGTACAAACAATGATTTACCAACATGCCCTTATACTGTTCATCTTCACTTTGTAATAATACATAGTGTAATAAGAACAAAATAAAAAAAAATTGCTATAAGCCAACATGAACAAAGAAAAGAACCTAAAAAATAGATTTTGGAGTAAAACTTCAAGTAAGCTGTAAGGTAAGTTAACATGACCATCAATATAAATACCCGCTGTCGCCGAAGAACATCCAGTTATGCCGCTTTCTCCTTCTCTTACTCTTCTTTGAGTATGAGGGTTTGTGTGGATGAAACGTGGATGGATGAAAGAAATAAAAGAGATGACTCAGCGTTTCAACTCTGCAGCTAATAGATGGTGGAGTGCTGGAGGTCGTTACACATGTCAAATGTACAAACAATGATTTACCAACATGCCCTTATACTGTTCATCTTCACTTTGTAATAATACATAGTGTAATTATATGTTTTCCAAATATATTGATTCTAGAGTATAATTTGTGGTTTTTAGTGTTGATAAGTTGGTGATTTAATCATTTGATTATGTCTTTGCATAAAGTTAAACAAGGTGCGTATTTTTTTGCCATCTTAAGCAAGTTGTGATTTATGTTTTGTTTGGTAATTGTAATGTTTATGTTCATTGTTAAATTTATATTTGTTTTTCATTTAGGAACTCTTTTTGACAGTTTCTTAAAAAGAAAAGAACCATCCACAAGTGAAATTCCATCTGGTAGTATGAATAGTCCCGCGCCTATCTCTACTCCTTCTATGCCTAAGTTAGTTGATTTAAATAATCTACCTTGGGATCCCGCTGATAGGATAAGAATTTTAGATTACCATCAAAATCAATGAGATAACATAAGACAAAAATATTTTTAATCGTAGTATGTCGTTATTACATTTAAATATTCAATGAACTAAGTTATTTTATAGTCGTTTTTTACCCATTTTAAACCGACCCGTATTGTGCCCCCCGTACAATTTTTTTGTATCCGCCACTGTGTATATATGTATGTGTATGTACGTGTAAATCGAGCCAACCAAGCCGAACCGAATCAAGCAGACCTTTGCTAGTACATGGTTCGTTTACAAACCGAATCGATCTGAATCGAGCGCCTTTTTAATCAAGCTGAATCGAACGGGAGAATTCCAAGCATTTTTCGAACGAACATCGAGCGAGTGTCAAGCATCAAGCAATTTGAACAGCCCTAGCTTGAGCCTTGATCAAGCTCGTTTATTAAATAGGCCGAACACGTTATCGTCTCTTTTACGTACACACGTTGATGGGTTTGACATGATAAAAAGAGTATATATTCTATCACGAGTATTCACCACTATATTTTGTCTTATATTCTTCTTGTCAAAGACGATCATAATTACCACTAGTTTTATCGTTCAACATATACATTTATATATTATGTTATGATGTTTTTGATATAATGCCTCATTTTAAGTATATTTCAAAGTTGTTCAACAAAGTAATTTTCATTTGGTATATGTGATTGGTATTCTAGAAAATAATGGTAAAACATATATACATAAAAATAATTTTTGATTTCATTTTAATGGATTAATTAGACATATAAAAATTTTAATTGACTCTATAAATAATTAAGAATATATTTTATTCATCTTTTTTCACTTTTCATAAAGACATGATTATTCTTAGTAAAAGCAATATATATGTACACATGCATATTGCATGGGCATGTAAATTTGTGATGATGATTTAGAGGCTTTCAAAAAAAATAAATAAATAAAAAATAAATAAATAAATAAATGGAGTCAAGCACAAGAGAGGTGGTTGAGTATGAAGAAGAGCAAAACAGCCCAACAAGGCGGCGACCACCCAGTGACGGTGGCACCACCACCCGTCGCTTTATTATTCATCCAAAAAATTGGTAAGACATCATCCAAACATCCACTACTATCTTTAAGAATTATTTACTTTTGTAATATTTATAAACTTTATATGATTCTGTAAAGAAAACTTTAATTACTCTATATTAATTCGGTTGATAAAAGAAAAGAAACAACTTTTTTTTTTTTTTTTGCCTGGTTTAGATAGTTTCATTAACTAAGTAAATTACACAAGGATATTAGGTAGACGGGCAACAAACTATTTTTGAATAGAAAATACAACTTTTGATTAGTTCCATTATTGTATTTATAAGTTTATTATATTTGTTTAGAGATGTTTGTGAACTATTCCTTAAAAAGTTTAGATTAAGTTAAGCTTTAATAAACTAGAGCAAGTTAGGATATCAGAGCATATACATGTAATTCTGATGAAAAGTTAATAAATCATGGTACAATTATTGTTTTAAATATGTAAAAATAATAATTAATAAGTAGTGTGTAAGACGAGCTTGAGCTTGATACAATACTAGCACGTAGAGCATAAGCTTTAGACAAAGAGTTTACTATGGGCCAAGCTCGAGTTTAATCCAGTAGAAGCTTTGTTTCTTTCTTTTATTAAATGGTTTAGGGGTATTATATTTGTATGTTCATAATGCAATGCAGATGATGTTGTTCCAATGAAGTTAAAAGAAAACATAAATCGATTTATATATCAGGATTGATTCTTTAATACAGTTGAAACACCAAATAAAGTAATCCTATGCTAAAAGAACATGTAACAAAATTATGTGTTCAATACAATCAAGAACTATTTATTAAAATCCAAAGATACTTTTAAAATTAATTTGAAAAAAAAGCATGGTAAAAATATAGTCATCTCATCACGGGTATCACAAACTTTAAAATTTTAACCCAAAATGATATACAAAATTCTGGTTGTGAGATACATACAATTTGGAGTACGTTTCTTGTTGTAGTTTCAATAAAATTCCTTCTCACCGTTAAAAAGAAATAAAACATATATAAAAAAAATACATATCGAGCTTGGCTAAAGGACATCCATCACCTTTCAATCATCGATCAATCTTTAAGGTTGGTTCAGGGATACGATGTGTCTGATTCATAACTGTGAAGATAGGGTTTCTGGCATTGATGGTGCATGTTGTCTCTCTCGAGAGCAAAGGGGCACATGGGCGGGTTAGTGACGGTGATTAATGTTAGGGTTTGGGATGTTTTGCAGGTGGTGGATGGTGGTAGCAGATGGTCGTGATGGAGGGAGAGAGGGAGAGAGAGAGAATATTATTTTTTTAAACTTATTTTTTTTATTTGTAGAAAATCTTTAATAAATAGGTAAAAAGACTAAAACACCCCTGTGTGATATGCTTTAACAAAAAAAACTAACTGAGTTAGTATCAAAGGACAAAATGTATAGTATTTAAAAACATTATATACAAAAGTCATAAATTTTAAAGGGAAAAAAACATAGCGTTGAAATTTGGTATAAATATAAAGCAAAAAAAATTGTAATTTACTCAAAAATATATTTATTCAACCAGTGTAATAAACATTCTTTTTTTTTTCGAATAACATTTAATGCGATCAACACCTTTTAAAAAATATTTTCCCTTTAATTAGAGGTATGTAACTATGTATATTAGGGAATGAGTATGTTTAGACACACCCTATAAAACACATCTTCTAATGCTTATATGATCACTAAATGGAATGGATGGATTCCAAAGAAAGTCAATGTGTTTTTTTGTGGAAGGCATTGATGAATAGAGTTCCCGCGGTTGACGCGCTATCTAGGAGAAACATCAATGGGGGCGCATCCATCTATATATAGGTTATACGGAGACACGGCGTAAACATGTGACCATCTTTTTACCTCATGCCTCTTTGCCATGGAGATATGGTAACGTGTTGGAGCGTGGTGTAGATTGTCACATATCCTGTTATTTTCATTGAAAGACCCGGTGATCTTGCTACGCTCCCTTATTACAGGGTCGTCAATTAGAAAAGTTACTTTATGAGATTCTAATGATAGTGACGTGGTGCATCTGGAAGGTCAGAAATGAGGCGACATTCTAAGATAACAAATCTTGTATTCAAAAAAAACCTTTGGGGATACTAAATCTTTAAGCTACATGTGGATTAAGAACAGATCCACATTGAGAAGTATTTGAAATCAATTGTCGTGTGCATTCCATTGAGAAACTTTACAAAATATATAGAAGGTTACAATTAGATAAGTATGGTAACTATTTATCCGAATTAAGGGGAGATATACACATTATCAATTACAATAAATATGGTTGACCAATCACATTAACTATAGTTGACTAACAGGCCCCCAAAGTTTGAACCGTAGCCAGACGAAGGCACAAACTGGTACGAAAACGAGTAAACAGGTGCTTAGGCAGGCCTTTAGTAAAAATATCTGCATACTGGTAGTCAGCGGGAACATGAAGAACACGAACGTCGCCAATGCGGACCTTATCACGGAAAAAATGAATGTCAAGCTCCACGTGTTCGGTCCTCTGATGTTGAACAGGCTTCTGAGTCAAGTAAACCGCGGAGACGTTATCGCAGTAAACAATGGTAGCCTGTTTCGTAGCGACCCCAAGCTCAAGAAGTAAGTTGCGTATCCAAGATGTCTCTGCAACTTCATTCGCAACCCCACGATATTCTGCTTCCGCACTAGACCGTGAAATCGTGGGCTGTCGTTTGGAGCTCCAGGAAATTAAATTAGCGCCCAAGCATACACAGTACCATGAGGTGGACCGACGTGAATCCGGGCACCCCCCAGTCCGCATCAAAGTATGCAGTAAGAGACGTGGAGCTAGAGGGGGAGAGATGAAGACCAAAGTCAATGGTGCCTTTAACGTACCAAAGTATGCGTTTAAGGAACGAAAAATGTGTTTCCCGTGGGTCATGCATGAAAAGACAAATCTGTTGAACCACGTAGGAGATGTCTGGCCGAGTGATAGTAAGATACTGCAAAGCGCCCGCGAGACTGCGGTATAAGGTGCCATCTTTAACCGGAGGACCGGAGTCCGCGCTTAACTTGGAGCCGATTTCCACAGGAGTGGTGCAAGGCTCACAATCCGTCATGTTGGCACGTTTTAAAACATCAGAGGCATAGGAGGATTGAGATAGGAAGAGACCATTCGCCATGTGAGTAACCTTGATGCCAAGGAAATGATGAAGAGAACCTAGATCAATCATTGCAAATTCTTTGGATAAGAACCGAATAAAGTGTTGTAGTAGGCCCGGTGAAGAGGCGGTAAGTATGATGTCGTCAACATACAGTAACAAGTAAGCCATTTCAGTGCCGCGGTGATAAATAAACAAAGATGTGTCACAAGTGCTGCCATGAAAACCACATTTAGTGATGAAGGCGGCAAAACGTTGATACCAAGCATGAGGAGCTTGCTTGAGACCATATAGAGACTTTTTAAGCTTGCACACAAGTCGAGGATGAGTCCACGAAACCTGGCGGTAGATGCATATAGACTGTTTCATTAAGGTTCCCATGAAGAAAGGCATTCTTCACGTCAAGCTGATGGATCGGCCAAGCCCTGGAGACTGCCAGGCTAAGTATGGTGCGAATGGTGGTTGGCTTAACCACGGGGCTGAACGTCTCATCACAATCAATGCCCACTATCTGACTCTTACCATTAACCACGAGTCGAGCTTTATAGCGCTCCAAAGTTCCATCTAAATGAAATTTATGTTTATATAACCATATACACCTAATAACTGGAGCGTCAGTAGGTCTCGGTACCAGCTCCCACGTTTTATTATCTAATAGCGCTTTGTATTTAGTGGCCCATAGCTTGTTTCCAGTTCGGATCGGACAAAGCGGCAAGTGAGATTTTGGTAACGGTGAAGGGGTAGTAGAGGTCATGGTGGTTAAGTTGAAAGGGATGCGGGGTTTGGTGATACCCGCGCGTGCACGAGTAATCATAGGGTGTACAGGCTGTGGGCCAGGAGGTGGGGATGGGCTGACAGGTTATTGGGCAGAGGGTGTTGATACAGGGGTAGAAATATTACCTCGCTCTGGCGTGATATGAGAAGTAGCCCCTGTGTCCATATTCCAAAGTTCCTGTGGCTGCTCCATACCCATAGCAGCAAAAGCCTGGGCTAAGTTAGTGGGCTGCATAGGGTCCAAGTCAGTGAAGTGGGCCTGGGCCGAGGGGGCGGGCTGCTGTTGTGTGGGCTGATTTGGTTGCTGTGTAGTAGCAGGAGGTGTGTTGTTGTGGGACCAAGGGGTTATCCAAGAGCCTTGGGTGGGAAATGGACATGGTGGGACCATCCATTGTGGGGAACCATAAAAGCCAAAGGGTCCGGGTGGTGGAAAAGAGGGAGGAGCGGGCTGGTTACGAGAATAGTATGAGTATTGGCCTCGTCCTTTGGGTTGGCCACGGCGGAATGAACCGCCTTGGCGATTACGATAGTCACGATCCCGGGACTCACGAGGTTCACGAGAGTCAGACCGTGGAGGAGCCGGAGAAGCAGACTCCACTGCAGCAGCCACCACCAGTGGAGAGACAGCAACACAGGCCCGTTGACGGCTTTGTTCCCGGAGAAGCATATCACAAGCATCGGCCCAAGAAGGCAGTCGCTGAACGATGAGAGCCGCGGTCAGGTCAAACTCCGGGGGCAGTCCACGGACCAGTTTCAAGACAAGCCGTTTTTCAGGCACAAGGCAGTCCACGACGGCAAGTTGGCCAAAGATCTCCTTCAATCGCTGAAAATAGGCTTCAAGGGAGGAGCAGGATTGAAGGGTAAGGTTAGTGAAATCTTCTTCAAGGGTTGCGGCACGAGCGTCTTTGTTGTTGAGGAAATGGTTTTCTAAGCGGAGCCACGCCTGACGAGCCGTGGAACAGGGCTGAAGGATTTTTAGATAGAGATCGTCGGATAAAGTGCCGTAGATCCATTGAAGGACCACGACATCGATCTCTTTCCAGGAGGATAAGGAGGGGTCATTGACAGCGGGTGGCGGTGTGTCATCGATGTGGTCGAGGACACGGTAGGCAGTAGCGTGAAGGTGGAAGAGACTGACCCAGGACGAGTAAAAGATCTTTTCCCCGTCAAGAGTGCGAATCTTCTGTTGAATGTTGTTGACAGAGTAAATGGGGTGTAAAGGACTAGGGTGCGAGGGTTTTGGTGGGTTATCGGTATTGTCTCCCATGGGGTAGGAGGGTGATGAGCAAAGAAAATGTGTCCGGCAATTGACAGGCCCGAGGGCAGCGGTCGGAAAAGAAGACCGAGGTCTTAGAGGCAGGGACCGGAAAGGGGATTAGGGTCCAGAGCGTCTGCGCTCTAATACCATGAAATCAATTGTCGTGTGTATTCCATTGAGAAACTTTACAAAATATATAGAAGGTTACAATTAGATAAGTATGCTAACTATCTATCCTAATAAAGGGGAGATATACACATTATCAATTACAATAAATATGGTTGACCAATCACATTAACAGTATTACTTGAAAAGATTGGTGTAATTTTTGCGTTGTTGTGTAATTTGATATTTTTTAGTCGTTTTAATCAAGTGAGTCGTTCGAAAAAAAAGTTATCATGAGTGACTAAGTAAGATGAAATAGAAACACAATGGTTTAACATTTTGTTTACTTATCAACATTGAACAAGATGACCGACAAAGTCAACAACACTTATAACGAAAGAATTTAAAAGTCTATATTATAGGAAACGGTTATGAATGCCTTGTAATTGTTGACCTATGGACTAAAGTTTGATTGATAATGAAAATGCAAATGCAAATGCAGGTGGTATTTAGTATGGAAGCAATTCATATTAATATGGGCGGTATACTCATCCTTCTTCACCCCACTGGAGTTCGGCTTCTTCCGAGGCCTGCCCGAGAAGTTATTCCTTCTGGACATTGCCGGTCAGCTTGCTTTCTTCATCGACATTTTCCTTCACTTCTTCCTCGCCTACAAGGACCCTCACCACCATCATCGCCTTGTCACTAGTCATAACCAAATCGCCATTCGGTCCGTCCCTTCATTCATTTT
Organism: Ambrosia trifida; assembly: GCA_028751855.1. NCBI lineage: Eukaryota > Viridiplantae > Streptophyta > Magnoliopsida > Asterales > Asteraceae > Ambrosia > Ambrosia trifida. The sequence goes on from CM054130.1 coordinate 116,098,919, forward strand.
TTCTTAATTTATGTTACGTTATGTTAATTTACAAATGAAATCTATGTCACTACATGCATGCAGCTACTTGAAATCTCGTTTCTTATTTGACTTTATTGGTTGTTTACCATTGGATGCCATCTACAAGGTATTTCTTTCTTTCTATCTAACCAACTCTACATACATTCCATTCCATTCCATTCCATTCTACTTGACTCGGTTTACAATATGTATGTATGTATTTCAACCACAGGCTTGTAACAGAAACGAAGTTGTCAAGTACTTGCTATGGATCCGGCTAAGTAGAGCTCTTAGAGTCACTGAATTCTTTGAGGCATTGGAGAAAGATATTCGGATCAACTACCTGTTTACACGAATTATAAAACTATTTGTTGTTGAACTCTATAGTACACATGCCGCTGCGTGTTTCTTTTACTACCTAGCCACCACACTGCCTCCAGCTGAAGAAGGTTACACATGGATAGGCAGTTTGAAGATGGGTGACTACAACTATTCTGAATTTAGAGATATAGACTTGTGGACGCGCTATATAACTTCCCTATATTTCGCCATTGTCACCATGGCAACTGTTGGTGAGCCAACACAACACCTCCATTCTCTTATTCCAACTACAGTACAGTTTATTATCCCATTACTTTAATATATTATATACATATGGCTTAGTTTTAAAAGGCACGCATGATGCGCAAGGTGATATCGAAAACACCTCATATACTTTTGGCTCAAATGCTGATATGCAAAATCAACCAAAGGGATGAAGAAATTATTGAAAAGTTTACTTTGATAAAAATTTGATGTGAAACATATACTTCTGGTTGTAAGTAAAGCTTATCTAATTGTAAATAGAGCATAGCAATGCCTCACATACTATACGTGTGGCAAAATACTTGGGGGCCCATTCTTTATTGGATTTAACTGACTTCTGTCATTTTTTGCATATGCTGCAGGTTACGGAGATATACATGCTGTAAACAATAGGGAAATGATATTCATAATCATCTATATTTCGGGTGACATGCTTCTTGGTGCTTATTTACTAGGTAATATGGCAGCACTAATAGTGAAAGGATCAAGAACAGAAAGGTTCAGGGATAAAATGGCGGATATTAAGAAATTTATGAACAAACATAATCTTGGGGACCAGATAAGTAAAGATATCAAAGGCCACGTCCGCTTACAGTTTGAGACCAGCTACAACGAGGCTACTGTTCTTCAGGATATTCCCGCTACATTTAAAGCCAAGGTGGGGGATATGATGTAGGCCATGTTTTGAAGTGGTAGTATATACTAAAGTTGGCAAAATGGACAGGTAGGGCGGGTTGGGTCAAATGGGTCATCCTTAAGTTCTGGTCAAGGTTCGGCTGGGTTGACTTGTCAACACTTTTTATTTATCAAATGTTCTGAAGTTTATATGTAAACATTATTATATCAGATATAATTACAAAAATTGTGTTATAGAAAAACAACTGAATACTTTTTAAATAAAATGATTTAAGAGGTTTTATAGTTTTTAAATGCACCAAGAAAGCTTTTGAGTCGCTTAACCCCTCTAGTCCATTTGACCCGTTTTCTAAATTGATTAACTTTTTTCTTCATTTTACCTGTTGTCACTATGATACAAGCGAAATGACCCAACTTATAAATTGGTTAAAATCACCACCTATATTTTATTTATTGACAACCTTGACTAGATCTTTATAGTGTTTATTATTATTCTGAACTTTAGGTTTTTATTTATTAGATTATTTTTTTACATTAATCGTTGTGTTTTACAGATCTCACAAAAGTTATACGAATCTAACATCAAAGAAGTTCCTCTTTTCAAGGGATGCTCCCTTCCATTCATTAAACAAATAGTAAGTCCATAATATTCCATTGTGATGCAAACTCTATTATGCATTTTGTAGATGCAGTTTAATTTTCATAAAAATGATATTTGCATGTTTCACATGCAGGTCCCTGTGTATATAACATTTATACAAAACTATTTGAACTAATATTAATCTGAGACACTCATGTTTCGCACGTGTAACTTATTTGGTTCTTTGATCATGTAGGCAATTAATGTTCAGGAAGAGCTTTTTCTTACAGAAGACGTGATTATTGAAGAAGGAAACATAGCAGACCAGCTTTACATTGTTTGTCATGAGATGTTGGTATATTTCTTCACAATTACTAAATCATATCGCTGTCAAAATTTCACTGTGAGTCATTTATAAAAGAGAATAGTATTAACTGTCAAGTATTGTTGTATGTATAGGTGGATGTTGAAAGAAGTGAGAATGAAGCAGAAAAATGTGTTAAGACATTGAAAAAGTGTAGCATTCTGAATGAATTGTCTGTTCTTTGTAACATTCCAGTACCTGATACAGTTCGTGTTGCCGAGCAGTCAAAGCTACTGCGCATTGATAAGAAATCTCTTACCAATATATTGGAGATACATTTTGCTGATGAGAGGATCATTCTAGACAACCTCCTTGAGGTCAGTTACTCAAGTTCAATATCCTCTCTCATTACACCAGGTATGTTTGGTAGTGCATATGTATCTAGGGGAGGGATCGTGAGAACCTCATTGTTTTTTTTTCTTCAACAGCTAAGAAGTTTATCATTAATGAGGGGCTAGTAAGAATCTAAAACCCCAAAACTTACAGCCCAAAGTTTATAATGATCACCAACTAAAAATACATAAGACAATCAGCACCTAGCCAATACAAAGAGAAACCCATTGTTAATGTAAACTACACAAAAAACACACTAAGGACCTCATGGGAAACGCATTGAGCTTTCTCATCAAAATGAGTTTTCTTATAATCCCTCCCTATATGTATATATACTTATAATATATGTGTATAGGCCTATCCACACACAGATATGTGTGCGTGCATTAATTCAAATCCCAAGCGGCCCCGTAAAATTTTGGATCATATTTCAATGGATGGTTTAGTCCGTTAAACGATGAAAGGCTAAAAAACGATTCTTTGGTTCTCAGTTATTTTGTGGTTCTCATTTGAACTCATCCCTATACACACACGCATGTGCAATCATGCGTGCGTTAATTAAAATTTCAAGCGCCCCCGTCAAATTTTGGATCATATTTCAATGGATGGTTAGTCCGTTCAATGGTCAAAAGCTAAAAAGCGATTCTTTTAGTTCTCAACTATTTCGTGGTTCTCATTTGAACTCATCCTTATACACACACTGCTTTTTAACCAGTCACTGGATTTTTTCTGATTATAGTTATTTATGATTAATATGTGTAGACTATATTAGTTTGAAAACTTGCCGTTTAATTTTAAAAAATTGTGACTAGTGACTACTTTATCTATTTTAACTCTCTTTAAAAGGACTGTAAAATATTGATTTAGAAACTCATTTAATCAGAACATTGTAAATGATTTCCTTATTCTTTAATTACTGTAACTGTGCAAGAAGCTTTCAACTTAAATGTTCGTCTCATTTGTTGTTATCAGGGAAAACAAGCACACATTCGGAACAAGATATTGGAGTCTGACTTGACACTTCATGTAGCGAAACAAGAATCTGAATTGGCTCTGAGGTTAAATTCTGCTGTTTATAATGATGACCTCCATCGTGTAAAGCGTTTGGTTTCAGCTGGGATAAATCCTAATAACACAGATTATGATGGAAGATCACCATTGGTATGTTTTTACTCTTCAAAACGCATTGGATGGTTGCTAGATTGATTTCTGTGATTTATTTCATTAAAGAATATGCATATATGCCATCGTAAAGCAATCGTCAATCTATCATTGTCCACTATGGATCTGAAATAAAAACATGAAAACTACTAACTTTTTTTTATTAAATAACCATTAGTTAACTGATTCGATTTCTATTAATTACCAATAATGTATTAGTTTTGATAATTGTGTTTGATGATTTGTTGCTAAGGGGAAACATTGCTTTCACAAGCAGTGCCTCCTGTATATTAATAATTATCTAACACCATCAACTCACAGCTTATTGCTGCAATCAAGGGATATGCAGACATTGTTCAGTTTCTTCTACAAAAGGGAGCAAGAATCAATGCTACAGGCAAGTTTTTGTTTGCAGTGTTGCATTAGTCCTCCTAATGATGGAGGTGGAAATTTCAGCCCATATGGGTCAATTTGGGCTGTGTATTATCTCAAATGGGTCAAACTAAAAAGTTACGAAAAAGTGTATTTTAAAAATATGCATACCGCTCCTAGATGTATTTTATTACAATATTTATATTATTATTTATTACTACTACTACTACTATTATGATGATGATGATAAAAATGTTTAGTGGGTCAACATGACCGAGCCCCATGGTCCATACTGTACGTAAATTGACCTGTTCCAAACGAAACATGTTTTGACCCATTACCCGACCCACCCATCTTGCGAAAATTAATTAAAAACAATTTAAACATGTGATGTAGATAATAATGGAAACACTCCATTATTTGAAGCAATCAAGAATGGGCATGACGTGGTGGTTTCCATGCTTGTGGAAGCCGGAGCAGTTTTGGATATGGACAATGCTGGGAATTGTCTTTGTGTGGCTGTTGCAAAGGGGGACATAGAATTTTTAAAACGGGTTCTGGATAATGGGATTAATCCCAACACCCGGAATTATGATCTTCGTACACCACTTCATATTGCGGCTGCAGAAGGCTTGTATTTGATAGCTAAGTTGATCTTAGATGCTGGAGGGAGTGTATATTCAAAAGACAGGTGTGTTTTAAACCTTCACATTTTCCTTTACACATAAGAATTGATCAAATGAGTTGAAAGAAAGTTTACTTTTTTAAGCCTCCTAAATATTTTTATTATAACAAATGATGCTTAATAGGTTGGTATCATTATCAAATGAGTGAGCAACATTAATTATAGGCTCTATTTTATTAAATTTACTCTACAATTTCATTGAATCTTTTTATACAGGTTTTAAACCATTCATCGATTGTAACTATCAACTGTGTGGTTTGGTGCAGATGGGGTAATACACCTCTTGATGAAGCTCGAGTAGGCGGAAGTAAGAAACTGATAAAGATACTTGAAGACGCACTATCAGATAAGATTGCATGATATTTCTCTGTATTTATTCAATGATTTTATAAAGTAATTTACTATTTCAAAATTTAGTGTTGTAAAATAAGCGGCCCCTGCAAATCGCGTTCTTCATATTATATGTAGCCATTGAATAATTGTTAATGTTGCTGATTTGTGACCAGAAAGATAACGTCACACGCAGAATAGTATAATTGCATAAGCATGTTACACTCAGGGAAAACAAATTCAAACTTATTACATTCACAAATTCTTAGTTATCATTAATAATCTTCACTCACAGTACTGCATTCATAGTCGTTTATAGTACTGCATTCATAGTCGTTCGTATCACTGCATTCAACATTAACATTGACCACATCACCGCCACCTCCTGTAAGACTTTGGACAAAGTTCTGGCCAAGCTGCTGCATCATACCATCGACGAATCCTGTCACCATCACATCTGCCATATTTTGATTGGCTGTAGCAGGTACCTGTTGTTGTTGCTGCATCTGGTAATTTTGACCACCAACAGGTGCTGGCGGTTGTGGTTGTGCAGGGCCCTGATAACTTTGATAACCAACTGGTCCTTGTGGTCGTGGCTGTGAGGGACCTTGGTATGTCGGAAAACCGACAGGTGCTTGTTGCTGTGTCTGCGGCTGTGGCTGTGGGTGACCTTGGTAAGTATTAAAAACAGCAGGTGTTTGTGGCTGTGTGGGACGCTGGTAACTTTGAACGGCCACAGGTGTAGGGTTCTGTGTTTGCCAATATGTTTGAGCTTGAGCTTGAGCATGACCCGTGCTCATGCTATGTGCAATCGGCTGGCCAGGCACTGGAGAGACAAATTGAGGTTGATGGGAGGCAGAACCTGTAGCTGGATACGAGTGAGTGTGCTGCAAAGCCGGTGGCATTTTGGCAGTTGCACAATGTAAATGAACATCAAACTCACAAGCAACACAGCGGTAGAGCCACTGGCCAGCCAACCCAACACAGCGGCACACGTCACACGAGAAGCCTGACTTTTCACCGTAAGGAGAGGAAAAAGTTAGGACAAGCGGGTGCTGGTGGGACGGGTGGTTAACAGAGAGGGGCTTAGAAGCACATAACACATGCAAGTCAAAGTCACAGACTTGGCAATGATAACTGAACCGAGTTCCTTGTTGAGTGCATGCGTCACAACGAAAGAAACCGCCGGGGTAGATAGAGGTGGGAAGAAGAGAAAGCGTGTGTTCACGATGGGACGGGTGGGTGATTAGTTCTGGAAACTTAGAGCATGACGCGTGCAAGAAAAAGTTGCATGGTCTACAGGCGTAGATGTGATCGGAGGGAGAAACGACATGGTTGCAGCCTGCACAAGTAGTATTGTTTTGTAGCTGCAAGTTTGATGATAGCTGCAAGAGATGAGGATGGCTTGAGTGCTTGATTTGTGTGTTGTGCATCAACTTGCCCATCTTTCTCTCTACAATTGGTGGGTGACTTTCATTTAGAGAAGAATAATGTTTGTTATAGGCAGGCTAGGCTGGAGGAGTTGACTTTAGAGTGGGTTGACTTTGTCAAAGTAAACTTATACTTGTTTGTTTCCTGGTTGGTTGTGGCCAATAAGGGGGAGGAGACTATGTCAACAACTTTAAAAAAACACGGATTCTTATCAACTTTTTCAACATTTTATTAAAAAAAAAAAAAAAATTCATAGTTAGTAATAGGCTTATTCCCCTCCCCTTGTTCACTCGGGATATACACATTAAAATAGCTCGCTCATATGCACATATTTGGTTATTGATACGATATTGACTTCACCATCGAACCCTTCAAGAGCCGGTTCCAACAACAATCTTTGTAGCAATATTGTTCTAGGAAGCATATATAAATTAAAACTGCACACTATATGACATGATTATGATATACAAATCACATTTTTTTTATAACTTAAATACGTTTTGCATATATGGATCACTTGATGTAAAAATATATATATAATATAATATAATTAATGTATCATTTTCTTCTTAGATATGTTGATAGAGAGGATCTATTTGCTATGTCAACGTCCTTATCTTATGAGTTATGATGAGCTGATTTCTACTAAAAACGAGTTATTGTATCAACTAATTCTTTGTGTTAATAAATTTATATATTATAATACTATTCACTTTTAAATCTTGAAAGAACGTAAATTAATTAACTATCCAAGTGCAAGTTACAAAATATTCTTACTACACAATATATATTCCAAGAGAAAATTGTGTCACTTATATTATCTTTATAAAATTAAACACAAGTTTCATGGCAACAACTTAAATTTTCTTTTCTCAGTTAATTTGGTTCAACTTTACTGAAAAAAACAAAGTTAAAATATGTAATTTTCCATTTTTTTTTCATAATTAGTGATAGTTGTTTTTTTTTAAAATAGATTTTGCTTTTTGGTTGATATACCCCCTTTTTTCACATAAATAACCTATCGTGTTATAGAACTTTAATTAGTGTTTCACCCCAGAACTTTTTGTTGGAATTTTTAATATTTTGAATGGATATTTAATTAACAAAATTTATTAATTAATGTATTCATAATGTGAATTGAAGGAAAATTCTTGAGTAGAGTTTTTGATTTCACTTGATTAACTTTTATTAGAGTGCCAATGAAGCCACAGCGGAGTGGTGGAGGTGTGAGGGTTTTCCCCCAAGGTCTCGGGTTCGAGTCTTGGAGTTTCCCGCACTGGGATTTTCCAAAATGCCCTCTGGGTCTGGAGTGGGCCAGTTGAGCCCTTGTCTATGGCCACTGGGGGGCGCTCAGTGGGTGTTTGGCCGGTCAAAAAAAAAAAAAAAACTTTTATTAGAGTAATTAAGTCTCTAATTAAAGAGAAAGACTCTTCACTCATCCTCAACTCTTGTATAAATAGTAGGCTATGTGCCTTATTTGATACTAGAGAAAATAACATACTTGAATGCATGAAGGGTTCTTGATATGTTGAGTACGTAGAGATGAATACTTTCTACCAAATTCCATAAGTTCTAACACTACAATTTACCTGGTGTAACCTCGGGCGCGTAGCCTTCTCCGGCAGTACAGACTGCTTCGGCTGTTGTACACTGGGAGACAGACGCGTTGTCTTTAGTAGAGGCGCGAAATCTGTTTTAAGGGAAGCGTGTTGAACACGTGCCTTAGCCACAACCGTCAACATTAGTTTGTTCATTCTTGCAGCCATGGAGAACTAACCTTGTTGAAGACTTGATTTTTGAATATCTTGGTTAAATCATTTTAGACAGGTTCAAGGATATTATTGAAGACTTGGTATGAATCGGTTACTTTACATTTGTTGTATTTCATTTTATTTTTGTTTGGATTTGTATACGGTGTGTACTACCATTTCCCAAATTGTATAAAGAGAGTATCTTTATTATTTTATTAATATTATTCTAATAAAATCGTGACCCATATCCTACAATCTTAAAACAGATTTCGTGAGATTGTTGCTACAATCTTAAAACCTTATTCATAAGGATTTTGGGTTCACGAAGTGGTTAAAAAAATTGTTTTAGAGATTTTTGTATAACCTTGTAAATATTTGTTTTGGGAAATATGTATGTAGTACAACTTGTTGGGTTTGGATTTATAGATATTGTGGTATAATGTTAAATCCTACACCGTGATACAAAACATTGGTTTTGATTCAACCATTTGGTTTTAAACGATCTTAATCGTGGTTTTTTTTATAACACGTGTGTTATAGCGGGTTTATTGGTGTAAACAATACGTTTTTTTTAAACGTTAAATTCCACAACGTTCGCGTAGGACTTAGTTTATTTTATAAACAATACGTTTTTTGTAAATGTTTCATTTTCTAACATATGTGTTAGAAATGATTATATTAGAAAAAATATATTGATTTGAGAAGTTTGTCTAAGCGTCTCGTTTCATATAATGGGTGTTGGAAATAGTTTATTTTGATAAACTAAAAAGCTTTATAATGATTTTTGTAATCATTTATTTCTAACGAGCATGTTAGAATCGGTTTGTTTTATGCAAACCGATAAGTGTTATGACGATTTTTTTAATCGATAATGTCTAACAAGTGTGTTGGAAAATGTTTTTTTTAATATAAATCAATAAGCATGATAATGATTTTTGTAATCATTTACTTCTAACGATGGTGTTAGAATTTGTTTATTGTAAATAAATTGTCAAGTTCGTAACGATTGTGTAATCGTTTAATTCTAACGAGCGTGTTAGAATTGATTTATTGATAAGTTTATAACGATTTTTTTAATCGTTTATTGCTATCTAGTATGTTTGAAATGGTTTATAGAACCTTCAACTTCAAAAATGATTTTTGTGAACCATATGTGTTTAAAATATTTCGTATAGAAGTTTTAATACTTCTAAATATGGGTAATAGAACTCGTTTTAGAAAGAAAAAAAACTTTTATCACTGATACGAGTTTAAATACGATTTATTTTATAAAATGGAATATTTGGAAATGTTTCATGAAAAAAAATGTCTCTATCGTGCGCATTAGAATCATTTAAATTCTAACATGTTTGTTAGAACGAGTTTATTTTGTAAACAACAATGACCAGGAAAATGTTTTATGTAAACATTTTATTTTCTAGTATGTTCACTAGAAATTGATTCTTTTATGAATTATATCATTGGAAAACATTTTATGTAAATGTCCAATTGTATAATGTGCGTGCTATAACATTTTTTTAACATGTGGGTTAGAAACTGTTATAGTACATGTGTATTAAACTAAAACCATATAAAATAGTTTGCTATTTTGGGTTTCGATATACGGTTTCATAAACCGTATTGATATTACAAAACTAAAGGAATGTTTTAGAATGATTTTTAAAACAAAGTTTTGCATAGTTTTGATAATTCAAATGGTTCGTTACTTTTGCTAGATGTAGCATATGTTGAACCAAAGTAGTGTTTTCGATGACACTATATGGTGGAAAACAAGTTGGTGTTCTTGTGAACAAGATTAATTGTTCAAGCTTCACTACTTAATTGTAGTCTTTTTAACGACTTGGTGTCGTTTTGAACAGATTTGTGAGTGTCCAACTTTAGAATTTCACGATCAAATGAGGAACTTGTACTTATAAGTGCATAAAGTTCTCAAGACATGTTGCAAGACGATATCGTGATGACTTTGATTGGATGATAAAAGTGTTGAATATGATAACACTATGGGATTTGATGTGTAGATATGTCTACTTATCCGTTTAAACTTTTAAAAGTGTTTTGCACTTTATGATTTAGTTTCGAATGTATATTATTTATTGTTTGTGTTCAATATCTTTGGATAACACATGCAATTTTTATTTACAAAGAAATAAATCAGTAAGGTTTGTGACGTATGAAATGTTTTTTTTTTTAATAAATAACTATAACGTCAAATATACAATGTTAAAGAACATTGTTATAAACGAATAGTATATGGAAAGAATTAGACATAAACAACTTAAGAGTTGTTGCATTGACTAAAAGTTGAAGACGAGACATCAAATGTCTAACCACATCATGAAAGAAAGTGGTGAGTGTATTGAGATGAAATACACAAGTATGTTACATATCGATATATTTCATTAAAGATTGTCGTGAAAATTCGCAAGGGTGAATTTTAACATATGGAAGAAATATATGTTAATACCAATCTTTAATGAAGCAGGCAAGATTTGTTCCAAAAGATTTACGATTGGAAATGGAGGATATGTTGATATGTCTACCACTTTCAAGTTGTTGGAAGTATGTCTCTAACCTTAAAATTAGGAGAGCGTCCTAAATATACTTAGTTTTAAAAGAAAACGATAAGGCATGTCACTTAAACAAACAATTTTAAAGTTGGTTTGTTGAGTGTGAATCTAAGTGATTTCATTTCAACATAAAAGTGATTCTACACTTATACTATTCATACCTTTTGTGGGGAGTTAATAGCCATTTTCGTCCCTGAGGTTTGGGCCAGTTTGCCACTCCAGTACAAAAGTTTTTTTTTTTTGCAATTCCTTCCCTGAGGTTTGGATTTTGTTGCTAAATTCGTCCTTTTCACTAACCCAGTTAAAAAAGGTCGTTAGTGTTAGGGGTATTTTTGTCTTTTTACCTCAGGGATGAATTTGGCATTTAAAATTCAAGGATTTTTTTTTTTTTTGCCAAATTCCCTCTCCCCCACCCCCACCCCTACCCCCTATATATATATATATATATATATATATATATATATATATATATATATATATCTCTCTCTCTCCCGTCGTTCGAACTCATTCAACTTAAAAGTAATCAACCGATCCCAATTCCCACCTTCAAACAACACTCCAGCCTTCCCATCAGTAATCCTCTGCACAACCCCACAATACATATAATAAGGACTGTTAGCATTCTTCACAATAGCAATCATCCCAGGCATCAACAATGGAAGTTCAGGAGCTTTCGGCTTACGTGTCAAACTCTGACTGACCGTCGTTGATGATGATGATGATGATGGTTGTTTTTTAGGAGGTGGGTTCTTTTGGATAAAATCTTGAAGACCCTTTTCACCACCAGGGAATCCACCGGTTAATCCTAACAACTCCTTTTCGAAACCGTCTTCTGGTACACTAAATGATACAGGGTCTTGTTCATTGGTGGTGGATTGTTGATCAGGTGATGGTGGTGATTGTGATTGGTCAGGTGATGGTTTCTTGAGTTCTTGTTGAAGGCCTTCTTCTCCATTGCTTAAGCCTCTGCCACCCAAGATTTCATAAAGGTTGAATTTTGCAGAGAGAAGCACTACTGGGGCAGGTTACAAACATTAAAAAAAACATATCGTATGTCAGGTTAATACATCCGAACAGAAAGGAAACCACTCTGCTAAACTTAAACTTAGTAATTATGCACAAAAACCGACATATTTTCTGCTTCGTCTGATCATATTATGCTACAGTACAAAGTATGTTGGGCTATGGATCCCTGACCCTGTGGTGAACACAGAAGCCACCTCAAACGGGCTTTGGTCACCGTCTTTCGCAACATGGATGAAAGGGGAAACAGAAACAAAACAATGTACATATATGCCTACAGCAACACTTCAATCCCTTCCAATCTGCTTGAAATAAGCTTTATCTGCATTTGCAAGTCGATCTTGGAACATTGCCCACTTACTTTTGCATCTATCTCTTACCGAGAGAGAGAGAGAGAGAGAGAGAGAGAGAGTTTGGCAAAAAAAAAAAAAAAATCCTTGAATTTTAAATGCCAAATTCGTCCCTGAGGTAAAAAGACAAAAATACCCCTGACACTAACGACCTTTTTTAACTGGGTTAGTGAAAAGGACGAATTTGGCAAAAAAATCCAAACCTCAGGAAAGGAATTGCAAAAAAAAAAAAAAAAAAACTTTTGTACTGAAGTGGCAAACTGGCCCAAACCTCAGGGACGAAAATGGCTATTAACTCTTTTGTGGGTGATGAATGTGTTCATCAAAGTTACTCGAGATAAGACTTATAGTTAAGTACTTATGAGTTAATGGTGAAGCCTTTGAGATCAAAGGCAAAAATGTTATATTCCTTAGACTGAATACTAGAAAATGCATGTTTATGTAACATAGATATGAGCCTATATGAAAAAAAAATCTCATGGTCATGTATAAAATAAGAATGAATGTTGGTAAGAGATAATGTGTATATCTCTTAAGGCTGTGAAGAATCAGAATGATGCATCTTCTGTTCACATGCTAGAGTATTGTAGTCTAAAGCATGCTAGACTAGTACATGTTAATTTAGATGCTCTGTGGAGATTAAATTAACTTTAAACATTCAAATTGTAAGATGGAATGAGAATGAATTTGGTGTCTAACAAAGACTAAAAATATATAACTTCCTTCAGTCTAATGGAATAACTCGAAAAAAAAACCATTAACTAGATAAATGATAATGATTCTATCCAGGTTTTTTTTTTAAGTGTAGTGAGGAGAACTCATACACGCAAAAGTGTTGGCATCTCATGCTAAGGCATATGTTGTCTTGTTTAGCTTTAAAACCTCTTGTGCACAAGTGGAATATGAGGTGAACAGTATACTCGAATGACTTCAATAGTTCAAAGATGTAGATATTTGTTATCTAATCAAGGTTTCTAGTAGTCATTGTGATTAGTATCACTTAAACTTTTTCAAAGTGCAAGTAATGTGGGGGAGAGATACATTAAACAAACAGCCATAGATTTGTATAAATGGTGTTTGAGGAGTCTCTCAATCCATGTAAAAAGATGACCTTTCTTTACTTTCATCTTGTGTTGGATTATTTCAATCCAATAATGCTTAAATGTGAGGGATAACTTGCATTTGGGAATATGAAGTTAAAAGTTGGTAATAAAGGTTATGGCTGTAACGAGCCATCTGGTTGGTTAGACTCAGATGTCAACTTCAATACACATTGGTCATAAGGAGTTAATCTGGTTGATTAGACTCAAATGCAAACTTGATAAGGAGTTAATCAGATTGATTAGACTCAGATGCCAACCGGTTTGATATTAATGCCTGATGATTGGGCATACCAGCCATATGCATAATGAATACGTGTTCATATTGAAATAAGATTTGTTTTAGTCTAAAAAGAACACGTTATAACTAGATCAAAGTTTAGATCATGAGTTATTGTAACAACCCTGGCTGAAGTGGCCGGGTTGTCGGGTCGGGTTATCGGAGTTACACAGCGGAATTCAGGGTAATAACAGTCTTTTAGTCTTCCAGGATCCACGTCATCATATCTGTTGGGTTACCTGAACACATGTCAAAAATAGTTTCTGTCAACATAAAGTTGGGTGAGGTCACGTATTTTATAAAGTGAATGGCCAGTTCGTTTATTGATAATTCTTTTATAACAATCTTTTATAAATATGCTTTACAGTTCTAATTCTGGAGGGGAACTATATATTCTATCAATTCGATTATATGTCTATTATTCCGATTATATTCTATGAGTTGCCATTCCTGTCTATGGTATCACTCTGCTTGTGATAATATATGATTATTTCTACCCTCTACTCGGGTAAAACTGGTTCTTGTCCTCTAGTTGGACAAGAAAGGAAATGGCGATACCGTCCAGTACTGTCCTCGTTGTTTCTATTGCCCCTTTATATAACTTCTATTAATAGTTATTCTTTTATGTAAAGCATTATGTTTTCTTATAAATGACATGTATTTCCCCGAAAACACTTAATAAAACAGTAAAAGTGGGGAGTTCACGATACTCACTTTGTTTGCGTTATATCTTCTGCTAATCTTCTTATTACAATTATATTTCATATATATACTGATACGGTTACGCGTGGGACTTGTTAGATTGTAATACTTAGAATATATATCATATATACAATTTATATATATGGAATCCGATATATATTAGATAGTTCTAAACTCGGGGTTTGGGCATTCTAGGCGAAAAGAAACAAAGCTGGCCTTTACAGCTTGGCACGCGAACCTAAAAGAACTCTAGACATAACTTACCCGAGTCTAGTATATCGTTTTATATATCGAATCTTATATATATAAACATATATATTTTATATATCTTTATTATTCTCTTATTATTATTATCAAGTCCGTACGTTATCCGTATTATATATATATTCGTATAATTCTAATAATATTCCTCGTCTAGCTTATTGGACCGGGTTCTATTCCGGGTGTTGACCGAGTCACTGAGTCGACTCGGCGACGACTCGTATTCCTTGAGACGGTTAACAGTACCTCGCATAATCATAAAAACGGTATTATAATCGGGTATCAATTATTAATACCAATAGAATTATTGTTAAGATTATATCTTATCGGGTTCTCACCGGGAAGTGACCGGAGACTAACCGGACCTCGCCGGAACACAGTCGGGGAGTGACCGGACCTTTCTTCACATCAGTCATCCACTCCAATTTCCTGATTATAACCATCGCGCATATGAACCAGTTATCATTAATCAAAAGATAATCAACTAATATTGATTCATACGGGAATAACCCAAATGGTTTACATGATTACTAGACTTAATACCACCCACTCCATAACATTAGTAGCTAAATTAGGTGAGTGGTCCATCAAGTCTAAATCAGAACAGAGGCAAGGTTAAGGGAACGCCGGTACCGGTCACCATCTCCGGTGACCGGTTGATATTCTTATCGCACACACATATCGTGTGTTGTGCGGGTGAGTTACCAGAAAACAAAGGAAGAAGAGGGATGGTGTTGATCGGATAAAACTGAGAAGGCTTACCAGTGTAGCAATACAGCGGCCGGAGAGGATGATGATGACCGGAGGTTGGAGGCGATGACCGGAAGCAGCGGAGGCGGCAATAGCCGACCATGGCTGTCCGGTTGCTTCTTGGTCAGATGAACACCTTAAGTGTGTGTATGTATATAGAACAGAGAGAGAGCGAGATGAGGGGCAGAGAGGGGTTTATATAGAAGAATAATAATAGAGGGTGTTTGGCTACGGGGATAAATGCTGAGACTCAGGTGTTTGGTAATAATTATAACGACCGAACAAAAGACGTTTGACAGCGGGTTATTAGCAGATAAGGAGCGTTTAACCGCGATAATAATAATTCAATAATTATTATTTATATGTTTGGTTGAAACGGTTGATCGCGAGATTCGTACCTGAATATTTAATTTAGTAATCGGGTGGTCAGGTCCGACCCGACCCGTTTAAGAGACACGTAAGGTGACGTAACACTTCGAGACTTCGAGGTGTTACAGTTATAGTCTTACGAGTTGACAATAAGGCATGAACGACATGCGAGTTAATAACACAATAGTACAATTGATCTCAATTGCAAAATTATCAAGTAGTGACTTGACGAAGTCAAAGTTAATGTTATGGATCCAACAACCTGGGGGTTGATCAGAGATCAAGTTGTGGAATGAGACTAAAGCCCATGGAAATAAGGCATGTGAAGGAAACCTACCTTAGTTGACCGGAGATCCCAAGAGCTAAGTTCAATAGGACAACTAATTCACTTGCCTAAGGGTGGTCACTGTGGGGGCATGGCTACTATGTGTAAGCTAGTATATATGGTTATATATATCCCCCTAAACTATAAAAGGGTGTTTTAATATGTCCTTGTCCATTCCTTTGACATTCAGTGACAAATTGTGAGGTTAAGCATAATATATGGTAAATGATGTGGGTAAATCATGGTAACCATAATGCTTTTAATGGTTTGAGGAAAATCACCTATGTTAGAGAGAAGTGTGGTCACTTCAAATGGAATTGGGGGCACAATTCCTAGAGCTCTCGCAGAACCTAGAAAGTGATCCAGGACCATTAATGGACACGAAAGTGAGGGGATGGCCCGGCTAAGGAGAGTATTGTGTGAAGTGTATTGTCGTCTACACAAATGGGGGGTTTGTTCAAGGACATCGCGTCCACAAACTGCTAGGAGACTAAGTATGCTTCACAAAGGAAGGTTCAAAGTTAATACCTGCCTATCCTGCAATACTTAACTGTCGAGGTTAGGGGTGTTCAAAATTGGATAATCCGAATTTCGGACAATCCGAAATTTCGGATTCGGATTCGGATCATCCAACGGATAATCCGAAACTTAAAAAAAAAATTAAAAAAATAATAAAAAAAACTATAAAAAACGTTCTCCTTTATGCCTAAAACGTGAACCTATTAAAAAAACAAAAATCGAAGATAGATAAACGAAATTTGAACAACAAATATATAAAAAAAACTTATTATTTTGATGGAAGGGGGCTGTGGAGGTCGGATACAAGGTGGACGGGGGCTGCTATAGAGGAGAGAAGAGAGAGCAACAACTATGGATTAGAGGAGTATGGACTTAGAGTTAGAACGATTAAGGATTTAGGATTGTGCATTGTGTTATGTAGTGTATATAATATTATATATTTATATATATTTTTAATATTCGGATTCGGATAATCCGATTATCCGAAAATTTTCAAAATCAGGATCCGAATCCGAATCCGAAATTTCGGATAATCCGATTTTCGGATATCCGAAAATCGGATTATCCAAAATTTCGGATAATTCGGATTCGGATTTTCGGATTTTTCAGATTCGAATTTTGGATTATCCGATTTTGAACAGCCCTAGTCGAGGTTGCATTGGAAATCTTGTGTGTTTTGATCAATCTCCATTCATGTGGGGGATTGTTGGAATTTTTATTATTTTGAATGGATATTTAATTAACAAAATTTATTAATTAATGTATTCATAATGCGAATTGAAGGAAAACTCTTGAGTAGAGTTTTTGATTTCACTTGATTAACTTTTATTAGAGTTATTAAGTCTCTAATTAAAGAGAAAGACTCTTCACTCATCCTCAACTCTTGTATAAATAGTAGGCTTTGTGCCTTATTTGATACTAGAGAAAATAACATACTTGAATACATGAAGGGTTCTTGATATGTTGAGTACATAGAGATGAATACTTTCTACCAAATTCCATAAGTTCTAACACTACAATTTACTTGGTGTAACCTCGGGCTCGTAGCCTTCTCCGGCAGTACAGACTGCTTCGGCTGTTGTACCCTGGGAGACAAACGCGTTGTCTTTAGTAGAGGCGCGAAATCTGTTTTAAGGGAAGCGTGTTGAACACGTGCCTCAGCCACAACCGTCAACATTAGTTTGTTCATTCTTGCAGCCATGGAGAACTATAAGAAGACCTTGTTGAAGACTTGATTTTTGAAGATCTTGGTTAAATCATTTTAGACAGGCTCAAGGACATTGTTGAAGAGTTGGTATGAATCAGTTACTTTACATTTGTTGTATTTCATTTTATTTTTGTTTGGATTTGTATACGGTGTGTACTACCATTTCCCAAATTGTATAAAGAGAGTATCTTTATTATTTTATTAATATTATTTTAATAAAATCGTGACCCATATCCTACACTTTTGTGTCAAAACAAAACAAAACAAAACAAACCGAATATGAATGATATGTTACTTTTTCTTTTTAGAATAAATATAATTGGAATGCTAATTAATTATATATTGAGATTCATATCCACAATAAGAGAAAGTAGATGGAAAAATCATCAGTCAAGAAGGTGCAATTGAAACCTTTTCAACCTCAACAATGTACTCAAGTGTCGCGGAAGGAGGAATGTTTACATGCTCGGAACCAAAATCTGCACCCTCGTCTCCAAAGGCGAGAGCTGGAGGCACTATGATTCTTCGCTTTCCACCGTTGTTGATAGTTTTTAAAACCATTTCGACCCCTTCACACATTCCCTTGCTATAAGGCCTTGATCCAACCACTAGAGCCAATGGCTTTTTATCCCTACCGAATGTATCCACAAACACACCACCATCTCCTACCACACTTCCCTTGATATCTATGACCACCAAATCACCTTTCCTTGGTGTAGCACCACCACCCACTCTCAACTCATAGTACCTACACAACCAAAACCCGGCCATACTCATTCCATAATCATTTAACTTATTATTATTATTATCCATTTCAAATAATTATAAAACTATATATATATATATGTTGATAGATAAAATTAATACTATCATGTTCTATGGGATGGGATAATTGTACCTTATGCCATTAGGTAGCACCACCTCCTCTTCCCTCTCTACATCTCTGCATCAATCCAGCCAAAAAAGATACAATTAATTTTAAGATCAAACTTATTAGATAATAATGTGAAATACCACAAAATATATATATGTTTAGATAGTGGATTTATAAATCCTAACAACTACACGGGTATTGGTAATCTCAGTCCTATATCTAGCTAATCGACTTCCCTATATATTAGCAAGGACATATAAAAAAGAAAATATTTATATATGGGTATGATTTAAGTAAAAGGATCACGTATGTTGTGGGTAATTGGGCTATGTATCACCTAATATTATACACCGTGGAAAATTTTTAAAACCAATCCTATACTTGATCCCACAATGGAACACTCGTCCAAAATGTTTTAGGTTTACTTATCAAGTTCAGGTTCGTTTGCATCCCTAAATCATTTTCCAAAGGCTGCAGCAGCATAACAAACCTTGTATTAGCTTCTTGCTGACTGACTTCAAGACGGGTCTTGATCTGTTCAGAGACAACACCAAAAGCTAAAAACCCCGCCCAAGCCAACCCGGCACCTAGACCGAATCTTCTGGTCAAGCTTGAAGCTATCCAATCTGTTGAATCCACATTGCCACCTCGTTGTACCTTATCTTTTGCTGCCACCAATGGCTCCTGTGCTTGTGCACTCTTACTGAGGGATGGCTGCTGCTGAGACGGCGGTTGCGATGGCGGCGGTGGTGGCTGTGAAGATGAAGATAAGTGGTGAGTTCTTACCACCGGAGGGGATACAATAGGTGGAGGAGAACCAAAGAAAGTTGCCATGGGTGGTTTATCTCAACATGTTAAGCTGTTATGGTGTAATATGTATGCTATTGGTCCCTACCTTATCTCAAACACTTGTGATAAGATTTTTAGGACACTAAAGCCTCCACTGCCTCAACTAAAATGTACAAGTGTGCATGCATATAGTTCAATACTGCTCGAATCATCAAGTTCTGGATATAATAAATAAACTTTACACATGATATTTTTAAGGGAAAATAACAACGTTTAGACAATCAAAAATAACAAAAGATAGTCAAATGTCGGCTAAGCTAGTAGATTTGTGGGAAAAAGGCCGGTTAAGCCTCAGCCGACAATCAACGTCTATTAAAAAAAAAGTTGTTAAAGATGTTTATTTTTTATAATTTTCCTTATATTATATGGGGCAGGATCAAATACAAAAATATAAAATCGTGCGAAGCGTGCGAAGGATCACTTTGTACATGATAATTACGTAATGATAATTACGTAATGATAATTACGTAATGCCTTCATGAACATAAAAAAATTACGTAATTATCATTACGTAATTATCATGTACAAATGCATGAAAATTACGTAATGATAATTACGTAATGCTTTCATGAACATAAAAAACATTACGTAATTATCATGTATAAATATCCTTCGCATCCTTCGCACGTTTCTTTATTTTTGTAGAATAACCGCCCCCATATTATATAACTAGTTTATACCCCGGAAGCGTCCCGGGTTGAGAAATCTAAGTAAAGTGAATAAAATTAGAAGCATCTAAACTATAAAAATGACATCTGCAAATATATGATTAATGAATATTATTATTATTATTATTATTATTATTATTATTATTATAAACAAATCTTTGCCATAAGTTATCATATTCTAATATAAAAAATGGTAATTGTGTCGGGTATCACCTAATCCCAGGCCCGACCCAAACCCACAAATTTTTTTAAACTAATTCCAAACCTGACACAATACCTGCCGGGTTACAAAAAATAGTCGTTTTTTTTTTCGTTTTTTATATAGCACTATGGTACTCGCTGGAAAGATAATAAAACACTCGTTAATTTGGTGTAATTTTTTTCTTTAAAAAATCTCGTATATAAAAGATATTAACATTTAAAAGTTATGAGATGAAACATGAGAGAGAAAATAATACAGTTTTAATATTTACATTTAGTAGATTAGGTATTTAACAGATTATGTTAAATGATATTTAAACTATATTTATTCCTTTTTTTAATTGGTCTAGAGTTGCCACATCACATCTTATGTGACATCTTTCAAAAGAGAGATTGCATAATATTATGAAATGTCATTAAAAATGCTTTGGTTTATTATATATATAGATATAGATATAGATAATACAATTACCAACTTAACGTGCAAACCACTTAGCACGTTAATGTCCAACTAAATTCGTTATAACGCGGTTTTCCTTACTTATCCACCGCCCTCATATCTTCTTCCATATTTTCATTCTATATTCTACAATTGAAACCAATCCTTAGGTGTTACCAGATTTCTTCACGTTCTCGATCGATCACAGGTAACAAGATTTAACCCTATTCATTCAATGCATGCATTTTCCCTTGTCATGAATATCTTCTCTGTTTTTTAAATTTCTTAATTTTTTACTCGCACTTACGGTTATATCATTGTATTAGGGGATATGTGTTTTCCCTTCAATTATAAATGTACGTTGATGATTTTTTTCTTTTTAGGGCTTTTTACACCCAATTTTGGTCACTTAATACAACATCTGGATTCCGGAGTTGAAAAAAAAGGTACCTATTTTATGATGATTTATGATTTCTTTTTAATTTTCCGAAATAGGTTCTATCTTATAGAAATCATGTTGTTGGATTTTTTTTTGGGGTCGACAGAAGTTGTTTGAATTAGGATTTGGAATACTTTTAATGAAATTAAACAACTCAATAGAAAAAGTTTTAATTCCCAATTTCGAATTTAAGATAATTATAATTTTTAATGAAATTAAACAACCCATTAGAAAGCGTTCTAATCCTCGGTTCTCAATTTTATGAAATGTTGTTTGCAACATTGGTATGCAGCTGTGTTGTTTAAATGTTTGTTTTCAGACTACAAGGTGTAGTAACGCGGTGAAGGGGCATGGAATTATATGTGGCAGTCACATCAATTTGCCTCCAACCTCCAAAAAAACCACGGGTTAGTGGTGGCGTGAAAGAGTAGCATGGAGAGGTTTTTTTTTTTTTTTTTAATAATCAAACATCCAATTAAAATCATCCATAATCCAAACCAATTACAACTATCCACCTCACCCTCACATTTTGCCCCACCCCCGTGAGGATCTTCAAGCCCCAAGGGGCCAACCCCTTCCACGCCATATAGGGGGGATTGTTGGTGGTATGGAGGGCCTTCACACCCCTCTTTCACGCCACCACACATTGCAGCCTCAATAAAACTCAACAAAAGTATGTGTAAAGGGGTGACTGGGTGAGTAGCTTTACAGGTTTGCCCTTGCGGCGTTGACCATTCATTACTTTAAATTGAGAATCTAGAATATGATAATAATAGATTACAAATCCAGTAAGAGTATTACAAACAACTGTAAAGAAACTTTACAGCAAGTAGCAAAAAACATTTCATACCTTTACATTAGCATCAAAAGCTTTATTTGTAGGCTTTATTTGTAGCAGCCATATGATGCAAGTTAAATGCATTTTTATACATTTGATATTTACACTCTTTGCTTTGATTGAAATAACTTAATTGTTAGTATATCTACTTACATCACAACAATCTCCTTAAATATTGTATAAATATTATATATATTGAATACAATCTTAGCGGTTGACCAAGTTTAATATATTTCTTTGTATGTCATGGTGTTAATTTATTAGATTCCATTTTACCTATTATCACACACCATAGAGAGACATTGATGTAATAAGTTATTTTCTTCTGCTCAGTAAGATAAAATGGACATATGGTCATTATCTAAATGAAACTCTAATTACCCATGACCTCTTGGTCTAGTGGTATGGTGTCCCCCCTTACAAATATGAGGTTGTGGGTTTAAATCCTTGCAGATGCAAGGTTAGGTGGAAATAAGGTGGTATAAAATTTGCCGTTAAAAAAATGAAACTCTAATTATTGTTTATTAACATTCGCTTAAATAAAGAAAAAATATAGAAAATGTTAATACCATTAAGATTGTATGACCATTTTCTCAAAGACATTCATTTGTTAGTGCTTTAGTAATCTTGAAAGCCTCTGGGCCTCATTTTTACTCGGTATTTGGTTATCCTTGACGCTAAAATGAAAAATTCTTTGAAATATTAGATTATGTAAGAGCATATGAATTTAGCATACTCAAATTTTCTTCTAACTAGCATTATGATATTATTTGTATTAGTCCAAAACCTGGCTAGAGCAAGTACTTTATTCGTAACAGCACGAAGTTGCAATTTAGCATACACAGCAACTAATGCAAGTAGATCATTTCTCTATATGGGTAAAAACTAGATCCAAGAATAAGGCGGTTACATGTAACTGGTGGAAATCATTCTATGTGTTTGATGTAGGTTAATTTGTATTGTTATTTGTTTTTGGCTTTGGTGTTGTAAACTATATTGTTGTGACGACCGGGAAAAATTTTTCTTCCTTATCTTTTCATTCTCATTGGCTTCGGGAAATTTTCGAGACGAAAATTCTTTCAACAGGGGATGATGTGACACCCTGTTAAAGTCTTGTAAGTGGTATTATTATTATTATGATAGGGTAGTTTCTTAGTAAGGGGTGGATTAGGTAGTAATGGTAAGTGGTTAGTGTGGACAGGTGGTTTGTAAGATGAACTGAATGTATTATTATTATTATTATTATTATTATTATTATTATTATTATTATTATTATTATTATTATTATTATTATTATTGTAAGGCTGTTTACCATAGCTTCGTGAGGAAGCTAGGTTCAGGGCTTTGTTGGTTGAATCTTGAATTTTAGACATATGATAGGATTGTTTAATAGTGGTGGGTTGGAACATCTTAACTAAACCACCAAGTTCAGGCTTAAGGGCTTTCAGAAAAATGATCACTGCATAGATTTCTGG
Organism: Ambrosia trifida; assembly: GCA_028751855.1. Lineage (NCBI taxonomy): Eukaryota > Viridiplantae > Streptophyta > Magnoliopsida > Asterales > Asteraceae > Ambrosia > Ambrosia trifida. The sequence continues at coordinate 116,122,383 of CM054130.1, forward strand.
TATAGAAACCTTAAGCAGATAAGAATCAAACAACACACAGAAGTCTTCTAACTCACCTTCTTGAGTAATGGATGTTACTACACCCATAGCATCTTCATACAACACATCTGAAAATCTTGATACAATAGCTTCAGAGTAATCTTTCCACAAGATTTCTGATATAGGTACTCTTTGTGTTTTCATAAATCCCTGATGCCACTTAACACCATTTCCCTCTAAATATATGGCTGCATATCTGACCTTACAATTCCTAAGGAGCATCATCAATAGAAAAGAAATGCTCGCACTTATACAACCAATCATCCACATTATCTCCATCAAATTTAGGAAAATCGATCTTACCAATCCTGTAAGCCTTCTGTTGATCAGACTTATCAGTTCTTGAACTCAAAGTTTCTTGCCCATTGGTTTTATTAACTGTTAATGTTCCACCATTGCTAATCTTAGCAATTTCTTCAGATAATTTTGTCAACATTGAATTAATATTGGCAAAATTAGTATCATTCTTCTGTAATTGAGCATCAACTCTCAAGAGTGTAACAACATGCTCATCAAGAGTCTTCTTGATTGCATCTGGTTCAGGGTCATTGCTTCTATTTCTGGTTGTCATGGTTATGAAAGATTAAAAGAATGAAACGAAAAGGAATGGAAAGAATTAAGATTTTTGGAATAGACAAGTCACAAATTGACCGATCTATGGAATGAATTGATCGTCAATGATCAATCCGAGCTCAGAATTGAAAAGAATAGTGTGAAATGAAACAGAGTAGCCGGAGAAGATGGTGGCGACGATGGATTGTGGTGGCGAATATGGTGGTGGTAGTTAGGATTCTGTTAGGAATCCGGTGACGGTTGAGAAGGTATGAGTGGTCGGAAGGTGTGACATCCGTCACCTTCGTCTTTTGTCAAATAGACAATAATAGCCCTTCAAATATTTCCATTAAAGTCCCTGTAAGTTTGTCGTTTTTAAATTTAACTTTAGAGCGAACTAAATGTTATCATTTATGATTATTACGAATCGGGTATAAGTTTTAATCAAATACGTTTGTGGAAAACATATTCGTAAAAAGATTTTATAAAAGAATTTAAGTTTAAAAAGTTTTAGAAAGCTTTTAAGTTAAGTTAACTAACTAAGTTAAGTTTTATAAATGAAAAACTAACCATAAAATAGATAAACTAACCTAGTTAAAAGTATAGGGACCATTTGTGTCAATACCCAAAAGTTAAAAATCTGTTTTCCCTCTCCTCTTGTTCCACCCGGTTTTCCGGCGAGATTCGGTTCCGGCCGCCGGAATCTTTTCCGGCAAGGCCTCATGTACACGAATTAATGCCCGTTTTAGAACCTTTATCATTCCAAACGTTTTCTCCATCGATGAATGACCTGTTTCAAGGTTTAAAACAAACATTTAATACGGTTTAATCAAGCTTTAAATCGCACCTAAAGCTTGTAACCGCTCGGAACTTTTAATCAATTCAAAACGCGTTTCTGATTGTCCATATTATAAATTTATGCTTGCAATACGTTTCTGCACCTACAAACATCTTAAACCCACCAAAAAAAACGAGGTATAACCGCGTCCAGATTAGCTGTTTAGCGTCTCTATGTGTGCGGCCATGTTCACATCATTTTGGGGTTTAATCATCTTTGTAAGTTCATTTTTGTTATGCCGTTTTGTTCTTCATATAATTCCGAACCAAACCCCCTTATTACAGATTGTTAATCTTGTTTTAATCGGGTTATTAAAAAACCTAGGGTTAGGGTTCTTGGCTTAGTTAATTTGGGGAAGAAGATGACCATTGATATAGTGTACAAATATTATTAGAAACTGAATCTTTCAACATGTGTATCAAGTATCCTAGTGGTTGTGCCTCTACTTGTGTCTAGAACCCACTCAGGTTCGAGTCTTTCAGCAGCCAAGTTTTTTTTATTTTGCTTCATTTTCTTCTTATTTTCATTATTTCTTATTTACTCATTTATAATATATATACATATATGCTATAAACTTATAATATTTATAACTAATTCATTTTTGCTCCAAAAATCATAAAAATTTAGGTGTAGTTTCTTGTTACCTCATAGAAAATTGTCATATTTTTCGTTTTATGAAAAATATATATTATCATGATTTTATTAATTTAAATTGTTTTAATCATAATTAATTGATTAAAAATTCATTTTTAATGATTTTAATCTCAAAATTTTTGATAAATTATTTCTAATAATTATGAACTGAAATAAAAATATTTGGTTCAGAAAACATTTATTTTTATTAATTTTTCTATTTTTAATCATTTAAACATGATTTAATCTCATTAAATCAGTTTTAAATATAAATAAGTTTATAAAAATTATGGGAAAATTATTTTCATTGATTTACATCAGAAAGCATTCATTTTCAATAAAAATAGCATTTTTGGATCATGTCTTGTATTATTAGTATTATTTATCGATTACGGCATAATTACACGTTTATTTATTTATACTATTACAACATCTATTTTATAAATACTTTTCTTATAAAATAGAAATATTTTCTTATGATGGAAAGTCTTAATTATTATTTGTCGGATCATCGTGTAACTCATAATTATTTATTCCAATATTTATGATTATCGTAATTATTTACAATAATTAGTTAAAGTAATTAACTAAATGATTTTTGTCTTAATTATTCAAACATATTTTTTTATCTAAATATTCAATAGGTAATAATTATATTATTTAAACCACATTTACAACCTTTCATATATTATTTGTGATATACAACTTTTACATTAACGCGACTGATCATAAAAACTTTAATTCCCCAAATCGACTTAGCAAACCCTAATGCCTTAGACCCTAGTTACCTTAGACTTTTTAGACATTTCCTTATTAGTATGCTTACACATTATAGGTTGAATTCCTCGGAATTCCCATTACTTAGCTCACGACCGCTTAAGTTGGATTTTGCTCGCTTTCGCAAACTGTGAGTATATCTTTCCCCTTTTTACTGTCTTACTATTTTGGGGTGACTCATGTACTTACTATCAAGTTTATAATTCCTTTCACTAAAATAGCAATTCTTATGTGTGTTTGCTTGTGTCATTTTGTGTATCTATGACCTGTCAAATCATTAACCGTTGTGGCCTGGCATTTCAATGAATAGTACTATGGTTTATACCCTTGTGACTCTGTTGAGAGTCCTCGTCATTGCTATGTATTACATTACTACTAGCGCATACTATATATATCTGCTTTCTTTTCTTAGGGTTGATTTGACCCGGATACCACTTATTACATAATTGCAAACAGTATACGACACATGAATTGCTAAACACTTTTCTACTATATTTATTTAAACAGGGTATGCTCACCAATACAATTTTTGTATTGACCAAAATTATTTTTGTACATGTTTCAGGTTGTTTTGAGATGCATTCTTTAAGCTTTCGGATTTATATTTAGATTTTGATTTGTTGTATTTCAATTTAGTTGGCAGTTAGAATCGTTGTATTTCATTTCAATGTAATAAATTATTTAATCAATGTATTCAAATTTGCACTTTAGTCCATGAGCTATTGAACAATCGTCACTACGTGACACCTCGATGTTTCCGCCATCGGTTGGGGTGTTACAGAAGGATTGACCGCTCTGATACCAATGTTAAGAGAAATCAGAGAAGAAGAGTATTAACAGCTCAAACGTAATGTTTATTATTTCTGTTAGCTGTTATATAGCCGTTACTCGGCGGTTACAACTTTCACAATAGTACACTTCTAGTCCCTGTACTATCTATTCATTACATTTTAGTATTATAACTTCCAACTAACATTTCATTCGTATCACCATATAGATTATTACATAATAAAAACAACAAAATCAAACCTAAACCAAAGCCCACCTTAAAGAAGGCAAGGTGGGTTTGAGGTTTTTATAGCTGGTTATTCAAATGGTTTTCTTATAAAACCAATAGCCAGACAATAGATTATAGATCCTTGGTAAACCATTAAATAGTTAAAGACCCAATTGATGCAGATTCATTCTTTCTATCTCTTGGTTTGGTCCGTTTGAAGAGGAAGTAGGGAGAGAGAGTGAGAGATGTTAGCAGTCAACAGCAACAGTGTGTGTGTTTGTTTTGAAGAGATGGATCGAGTTTGTGTCAAACCTTAGGTTTTGTAAAAAAAAGAAAAAAAAAGAGCAGCCCTCACGATTTGTACCAGATACCTATTGATTGTAATAAGGGTTTCCACCACTAGAGCACTCATCATCTATTCAAGTGGGTTCCTTAATTTTTTTTTCTTATGGGTGCCTTTCCAGATTTTAACATACATTAACACTATAATTCCAAAATCGAATGGGTTCCCGGGAACCCACCGGAAAGTCCTAAATCCGTCCCTGACCAAATGTGGTTAAGTATAAAACGAAACAAATGAGAAATATATATTGGTGACATTTTATGGGTATGAAGATGCCAGGTTGCTTTTTTATGGTAGGCCAACATGAGAACATTATAGGATAGTGAGACAAAGTCCATTGCAAATGGGCTCTCACAGGCAACGACTGGAAAGTTTGAATGAATCTTAAAAGAAAATATTCTAAAATTAACGAAGGATTACTGACTGATCATCCGTTGCAATGTAGTAAGAAACAATCGGAATCCCTCGACAAGTATTAAAATATTGATGGATCACCGACGGATAATCCGCTAACAATGAGTTCCCACAAAATAAGGATTAGGATTTATCTGCGTGGGATCTTCGATAATTAATATGTTTTGAGATTACCAACGAATTCACAGTGTCGGTATAAGCGGTTGATTGTAGTCATTGGTGTAGTAGCAACCGGTTATCCACGTGGTACACATTTATTGTCCATGGAAAATCACTAGTGGTTTAAGCTAAAGGTTAGCAAATATCGGTTTGGTTTGATTTTTACACATGGCCATAACCGTAACTGACTGATTCGGTTTTGGCCATATTCTAAATGTAATTAATCGGTTAAGTCAGTTTTGGTTTTTAAGCATGCTCCCACCCATCGTATTTAATTTTGAAACCACTGTAGTGTATGTACTCTCTATTTATGATATTTTTATGTAATCCACTTGCAGAATTTTTTGCTAAAATAGTGGTATATTACCAAAAAATTGTGCAAATGGAGGCTGTCAGTAGGGAACTTAGTGTTTTGGTGAAACCGCAGGATGATCCTGCGGTTTATGCTTACATGGCTTGTTGAGTAGGATGAACATGGTGATTAGGAGAGATGCATGTTAAAACTGCAGGACCATGTTGCGGTTATATAAAGGAGCTGACAATAGGCATTTGGTAGTGGATCGATGAAGGACTTGAAGATTACATGTTTAGATAGATTAAGGACCACTTTTGTAAGTTATAATTGAAACAACATGACCATCTTGCGGTTTATACTTTAACCATTAAAAATGTTATATAGTTGAGGGACTAGTTTTGTAAGTTACAATTGAAACCAAAGGACCATCTTGCGATTTCTATTATAATAGTTTTGGACGTGCATGCATGTTATATAATATTCGACAGACACATGTTAATATACCAATATAAATTGTAAAGTGTTGTTATCATTTGTCATTTCATTTTCACTCAGCAAAGCATAACATATGATCTTTCCACAATTGCACACACATAAATATATCCGTATTCCATTTTTACAAAATGCAGAAGAGGGGTTACAAATACGCTGTGTTATTGGACCTGTGTTACATCCACATTCCACCATTTCAATGTTGTTAATGAAGGGGTCCAAATGCTGTATAATAATCCATGCAGCTTCTTGTTTCCTTTCCCTTTGCCAAATTGGTGGTGGCCGGAGGGGTTTCATTGGAACATTGGATCGATGTTACATCCACATGAAACTACTTGGATCAATGTTACATCCACACGTGGTATAACACGTGTAGAATGCAACACCGGTATCGTAGTTTATAATATTGGGGAGATTCATGCCATTTTTTCCAGATGCAGTTTGTTTTTAAACTCGTAGCATAGAAGTTTAAAATCGTACTCCCCCTGTTTCATCCCCTGCCTTGCATTCCTCGTTGTTGTTATAGGAAAGTGGGGATTCATGGAAAAATGGTGATGCCTGGCGGGATATTTAAGTGTTCTTTTGTTTCCACCCTCAAGGCAAACCTTAGGCGACTGGGGAGTTGGTTTAGGAACCTAAGGTAGGAATAACCGCAACATGGTCCTGCGGTTTCTTCTTTATCTTTGGTTTCAATCATAAGTTACAAAAATGGTCCCTCACCTATCCAAACATCAACTCCTGCAGTCGTTGCATAACCGCAACATGGTCCTGCGATATCTTCTTTATCTTTGGTTTCAATCATAAGTTACAAAAATGGTCTCTCACCTATCTAAACATCAACTCCTGCAGTCCTTGCATAACCGCAACATGGTCCTGCGATTTCTTCTTTATCTTTGGTTTCAATCATAAGTTACAAAACTGATCCCTCACCTATCTATACATCAACTCCTGCAGTCCTTGCATAACCGCAACATGGTCCTGCGGTTTTAACATTCATCTTTCCTAATCACCATGTTCATCCTAGTCACCAAGCCATGTAAGCATAAACCGCAGGATTATCCTGCAGTTTCACCAAAACACGAAATTCACTTCTGACACCCTCCATTTACACAATTTTTTGGTAATATACCACTACTAGTTTTTATCCCGGGAGCGTCCCGGGTTGAAATATCTAATATAAATAAAATAATAAGATATATTATTATTATTATTATTATTATTATTATTATTATTATTATTATTATTATTTTAAACAAATCTCTGCTATAAGTTATCATATTCCAATATAAAAAAAACGAATCTCTGCGCCGGGGTATAAATCTAGTGCCATTACAGATGAATTCGGAAGTTTGTAATTGATCATTCTAAAAAGAATTAACATGAAATAAGGAAAAAAAAAGTTAATTATTGAAATATCGAACACATTAGTCTAAGGGTTATGTGATGCGTTAAAAAACTCATGGGTATACGATCGGGTATGTAGTTCGGATATTTGGGTATGTTGTTTCGGGTAATCGGGTCGGGTATCACCTAATCTCAGACTCGACCCAAACCCACAATTTTTTTTTAAACTAATCCCAAACCCGACACAATACCTGTCCGGTTACAAAAAATAGTCATTTTTCACCGATTTTTATATAGCACTATGGTACTCGTTGGAAAGATAATAAAACGCTCATTAATTTGGTGTAATTTTTTTGTTTAAAAAATCTCGTATATAAAATGTATTAACGTTTAAAAGTTATGAGAGGAAACACGAGAGATAAAATAATAAAGGTTTACTATTTAGATTTAGTAGATTAGGTATTTAATAGATTAGGTTAAATATTATAATAGATTAGGTTAAATCATATTTATTTCTTTTTTTAATTGGTTTAGAGTTTGCACATCACATCCTATGTGGCATCTCTCAAAAGAGAGATTGCATAAGAGTATGACATGTAGGATTAATCCCTTTGCAATATATATATATATATATATATATATATATATATATATATATATATATAGGAAGGTTATTTTGAGAACACCTATATTTCGTGCGAACTTTGAGAACGGCATCTAAAACCATTCAAATTCAAAATTTCTTTTTACACTTGTCTTTATTATTAAAATACAATCCTCAAAACACAATTTACGCGTAAAAATTCAAACGTATACGAAAATAATTTGTTTTTACACATATGTAAATTTGCTGTTTATATATATATATATATATATATATATATATATATATATATATATATAGGGGAGGGTTATCTTGAGAACGCTAAATATTGTGAGAACCGTGAGAACAAGTAAAAAAATCAATCAAAATCAAATTTTTTTAATACAAATCCTATTACAATCAAAATGCAACATTAATAAATGAATTTTCTTTTCAAATAATCCATCTTTTCTTGCAAAAACACTTTCAAATTAACTTTTTACACATGTGTAAATGAAACAGTTTACACATGTATAAACAGCAAATTTACACATGTGTAAAAACAAATTATTTTCGTATACATTTGAATTTTTACGCGTAAATTGTGTTTTGGGGATTGTATTTTAGTAATAAAGACAAGTGTAAAAAGAAATTTTGAATTTGAATAGTTTTAGATGCCGTTCTCACGGTTCGCACGAAATATAGGTGTTCTCAAAATAACTTTCCCATATATATATATATATATATATATAGATATAGATATAGATTTTAGCAAAAAAATCTCCAGTTGCATAAGCTTTCTTGCACGTCCAAAAAATCCCTCTTGTATTAATTCCATCCATGTGATCTCTGTACCCTCCACCACCAACCTATATACACCATAAAAACAGATCCATCCCGTGATCCACAAAATTCTCTAAACACTCCAACTTACTCACTCTTTGTTACCTTGAATTTCATGGCCCCTCATTTTCACTTTTGTCTCTTCTTCTTCTTCTTCATATGCACCGCCGCCTACCACCGCCACAACGCTGTCCAAGCTTCATCCTTAGCCATCAAAGAAGCTTGCAAAGCCACAAGGTTCCCAACATTATGCCATGTTTCACTCACCAAATCTGGTCTAGTCCCGCCGGATCCAAACCCTTTTCAAATCCTATTGTCCGCGTTGTCCCTGTCTTCCAAGAACATGGCCACAGCAAAATCCATGGTCCAAAGTAGCTTAAAAGACAGGCACAACGCGGACAACCATAACCTGACCACCACCACCAAACTCTGCCTCGAGGCCATCGGGCACTCAGCATACCGCCTCAAATCCTCAAAGAAGGCATTCCAACGAAGCCGAATGAAGGAGGCGCGTGCATGGACAAGCGCCGCATTAAGCTACCAATTCGATTGCTTGTCAGGGTTAAAGAAAGTCAACGACACACAAGTGATAGCTAAAACGATATCCTTCATGAACCACACATTGATGACGTCCACAAGTAACGCATTGAGCATGATGTGGTCGTATGACAGACTTGGAAACCGAAGTCGTTGGTGGGTGCCTCCAAGGACAGAGAGGGAGGGGGTTTGGGAAGGTGTTGGTCGGGGGTCGATGGGTGACGAACCCAGGGTTCCGAGAGGTTTGAGACCAAATGTGACGGTGTGCAAAGGGGCTGGTGTTTGTAGTTTTGAGAGGGTACAGATGGCGGTGAGTGCGGCACCGGATAACCTTTTCGGTGAGAAGCGGTTCGTGATTAAGATAAAGGAGGGTGTTTATGAAGAGGTTGTTCGTGTTGGGTTGGCTAAGAGGAATGTGATGTTGGTCGGAGAGGGTATTGGTAAAACAATAATTACGGGGTCCTTGAGTGTCGGTAAGCTTGGGATTTCAACATACGACACTGCCACTGTCGGTGAGTTGTTAAATCTTACTACATATTACCGACAAAACTCTAAATTAACTTTTTCTATACAATCTCAAATCTATCTTTTATAACGTCGTGCCTTGAACTTTTTATTATATTACTTGAAATAGATTCCAATCCAATATATATTTGATTGAGATAGATTTAATTAAAATTATGGTATTTATTTAGGAATGTTTTATAAATCGGACCGAAAACCGGGTCTCATACTAGCCGACTGGTTTTGAGTTGAACCGGATTGTGGACCAGGAACCAAACCGGTCCGGTTTTTACTATCATCCCAGTTTTGAGTTGAACCAGTAGGTCGGAGGGAAAATCAAGGGTTGAACCGGAAAATTTGGGGGTCAGACCAAACATTGATTAAATTCTTTCCATTTTATCCTACTTAATTACTTTTATAATATATATGACGTCATCCTGATAAATAGATTAATAAAGAGACAAGTATAATGTCGGTTCGATTATGAAAACACCGATGAATACATATATACAAAAGGTATTTAAAAAACACAAATGTATTTAAAAAACGTTTTACGACAGAAAATCATATAGAAAAGTTTAGAGTGACATACAAAAGAAGTAAACTATCTTGTTTTCACTTTTATCTATGCTGTTGTTTGTGTTCGTTTTTTAAGGAATTAATGTGTTTGCGAATTGTTCACGAACGCTTACCGAACAAGATTTTTTGTTCGTATTCGTTTGCTAAGAAAATAGCGTGTTCACAAACTGTTCATGAACAGTTACCTAACGAGATTTTTGTTCGTGTTCGCTTATATTTATTTGCTAAATTCAAAATAGTTAAAGTAATATTAATATGTGATAAACTAATATATGTTAAATAATCTATCACTGGGAAATTTAAAAATACTTAAATTAAATATAAAAAATTAAAAACCCTAATGAACCATCGAACAAAAACAAACATACATGAACACGTTACCGAACGTTCACGAACATAAACGAACGAACACGACCTCTGTTTATGTTTGTTTGTTTAGGTAAACGAAAGGAATTTTTTTGTTTGTGTTCGTTCATTTATTAAACAAACGAACACAAACGAACTTCCCGCTAAACAGTTCATAAACTATTCGCCGAACGTTTGGTTTGTTTACAACTCTACTTTTATCCTTTTATATTCTTTAGTTTCTTAATATAATTTAATAAAATACTATATACTTTTTTTAATAGTTGACTACATCTCGCTAACGTATATCACATACTTTATATTTTTCACTCTTAATATTTTCTTACGGCTGCTCATACATATTGCATTTATCTGTGGCATTGGGATACAAAAGTGAATTTGAACTAACTTTAACCTTATTTTACTAATTTTGTGAAAATTAATAAGGTTAAAAATGATAGAAAGTTAAACATGCATATGGTGGTGATGTTGATAGCCAAAAGACAAGGGAGAACATGTACCAATCGGGTTTGTTTCAATTCCTAAGTGTTATGTGCCTTGTTGTCTAAGGCTTGATACTATTGAGTCGGAAGTCTTACTAATAGCAGCCTCTCTATTACTATGAAATAGAGGTAAAATTGTCTACATTTTACCCTTCTGAAATCCTACCCTTTAGTATGTCATAGGATCAATTAAATTTTATTCATTCCATTTAATTTTTTACTACTAGTTCAAATATTTTTGTTTCCCTTGTCGATCACAGGATTCATATTCTCCACTTATCACACCACAAGCTACTACATTATTTTTATCACGAGTAATTAATAATAACCAATCAGTATGAATATTGCTACATCGTACAGGGGTAGTCGGTGATGGTTTCATGGCAAGAGATCTAACAATCCAAAACACAGCCGGTTCAGACGGTCACCAAGCAGTAGCTTTCCGGTCAGACAGCGACTTATCCGTGATTGAAAACTGTGAATTCATAGGTAACCAAGACACTCTATATGCTCATTCCCTCCGTCAGTTCTACAAATCATGCATCATCCAAGGCAACGTAGACTTCATCTTTGGCAACTCAGCCTCCATCTTCCAAAGCTGCACCATCCTTGTCCGCCCTCGCGATCCCGCAAGACTGGACAATAGTGTTGTCTCTGCGCAGGGTCGGACAGACCCTGCGCAAACTACTGGATTCGTGTTCCACGAGTGCGTCGTCAGTGGCACAGGAGAATACATGCAGCTGTACGGAAAAAACCCTAGTGTGTTTCTTGGGAGACCATGGAAGGAGTATTCAAGGAGTGTGTTTTTGAGGTGTAGAATGGATGGGATTGTGTCACCATTTGGATGGATGCGTTGGGATGGTGAGTTTGCATTGAAGACACTTTATTATGGGGAGTTTGGTAATGTGGGATTGGGGTCTAATTTGTCGGCAAGAGTGTGGTGGAGTAGTCGGACATCGGCTGATCATGTTGATGTGTATTCGGTGCACAATTTTATTCAAGGTGATGAGTGGATGCTAACATAGATATTTGTCTAGCTTTGATCATAGATAGATACGATGGTCTTGATAAATTCACACTACAGATCGGTTTGTTTTTGCTTTATTTTTTACCAATACAAGAATCAAATTGTCTTGTTATTTTGATTTGTTTGCCATTTGTATTTTATGGGTAGGTTTCCATACAAAAGGGGGTGTTTTTTAAGGGTAAAAAGTGTTTTTGCCTATTAAATCTATAAATTCATTATCATCATCACACTTAGTTAATCTCATCAATAACAACAGTTTGTAAGATAATAGAATTGGTTGTTTGTATTTCATTCAATAGGGTTACAATATATAGAGATAAACCGGACCCGTAGGCTCTATACTAAAACCCTAAATAATATATTCTAATACTCCCCCGCAGTTAGAGCGGTAGAGCATCAAACACTCAGACTGGAAAAAAATAAGAACAAAAAAAAAAAAAAAAACATAAAGGACACTGAACATAACAATAAAAACAAAAAAACTTGTCTCGATTTCAGTTCTTGACTTGTTGGTCTAAAATTCTGCAATCTTCTTGACTTTGCCAAAAAATTATCTATACTCTTCAATACTTGACTTTACTTCGGTCCACGACTTCCCCTTGTTTGGTTTTGTTTCTTTAGTTCCCAGAATGATAAACAAGATCCGCTAGATCCCAATAAAGTCGCAATGCCATCTTTGTTAGCCATGACAATACAAAAGATAAAAGAGAAGATAAAAGAGAGGTTGTGGGAAAATAAAAAAAAAGATAAAAGGAAAGACAAATAGACACCCTATGACCATTGTCGTGTGGCGGTGTGTCAACACTAGGAGGGGGCGAAGGCTGGTGATCGTGGATGACGATCGTCCAAGGAGAATTGAGATCCGTAGATCGAAGAGAGAGATCGATCAAACTGTGGGTTGATCAATTACAATGGACCGTGGTCCAGCAAGAACGGGAATAGAAAAATAAATTGAAGAAAGGTTGTTGGAAAAAAAATAACTCGACAACTGACGACCATGGTCGCGAGGTGGTGTGTCAAGGCTGGCAGGCGATCAAGACATGAGATCCACAGGTTAAGAAAGAGAGATGGCGAAGGCCGTTGACCATGGTCAGGAGGCGATATTCGCAAGAGATGTGAGATCCGTAGATCAAAAGATAAGATCTATAGATCTAAAAGAAAAAAAAATAGAATCAAACCGTATGTAGTTTGAGTTCGTAACAAAACACAAGCACCGGGTGAGTCGGGACACTGCAATTGACGGTTATTCGCGATTGTCAATGACAAAGTAGAACCATTAAATACTACTAGTCAAAATCAATTTCATTGTGTGTATCATGAAGGCAATTGCTGAACTGAGGACCGATGACACAAAGAATTTGTGAATATTGATTATCAATGAGTATATCGGCCACTGAATACATTGTAATCAAACCTTATTTAAAAACTATTTTCGAAACAATAATTGAGGGTTCATGAGAAGGAATATATTGCAGCGAGACTTTGATGGCAAAACAACAACGGAAAGAAAATTTATCCGCTTATATTATAAGGCTCGATTGGAATAAAAATTATCGCGTTAGACGACCAAAATCTTGGACCGAATGTGGGACATTATTTCAAATAGAAAACAAGAAAAAAAAAACAAATAGGAAACGAACGATGGCCGGACAGGGCGGCGGCGGCGGGAGTGGCGGCACGCCGCCCTGTCTAAGGTTTTTCTCAAGAGGTGACGGCTAGGGTTTGTATTTTCTGGTGGTGCAGCGGAAACGATATAGAGCCTAGGTTGACTCTGATACCATGTAAGATAATAGAATTGGTTGTTTGTATTTCATTCAATAGGGCTACAATATATAGAGATAAACCGGGCCCGTGGGCTCTATACTAAAACCCTAAATAATATATTCTAATGCAGTTAAGGTAGGGTCTGAGGAGGATAAGATGTAGATATCATTACTTTTACCATGTGGAAATAGAGAGACTGCTTCCAGTGAGACCCCCAACTCAATAGTGGTTTTGTATCAAGCCTTAGACAAAAGGCACATAACACTTAGCAATCAGGACAAACCCGACTGGTGCATGTACCCCCTTGTCTTTTGGCTATCAACGCCACCACTTGATGCATGATTAATCGTCCGTCATTTTTAACGTTATTTTTGTAAGATCGGTTTTAGACAAAGAAACGTTTGATCAACACGAGTACAGATGTATTAGGTGCGAAAACCCTAATAATCAAGCAGAATGATAATAACCGTAATCAGAACACGATAATATCCATTTTCAACATGTTTTCATTAACTTTAAAGTGATAATAACGGTTACAGACTCAAGGTAACGAAAGCACACAGTTCAAGGTGTAAATAATCACACACTGGACACACACACAACTGACTAAAACTGTTAACCACCTCTAACCAACTCACATATATATAAACAGACTCGTTCGACCTTTCGTAGGTGTCACACCTCGCCTAGGTGGAAACCCGAGGTGCGACTTCGAAAGATTTCCAAGCACAAAGGTCACACGAGCATTGATTAAAATAAAGTGGGAACTTTCATTAAACAACCAGATTTTTTCAACATAGAGTTAATTGTTTACAACCATTGTATGTGAATGTCTAGGATTAAAACAACACAACGGTCCAAAAGAAGGTATCCCACAAATGCTCGCACGTGACTTTGTAACATAGAAATTTGATGACATTTGGAATTGAAAATACGTAGTTAACCCCATAAGGGGATTACAACATCCTACTACAAGTTTACATAAAGATGACATACAAGGCAATTGAGTTTACAAAACCCATTGTGCCTTCAAAAATACTGCAATGCCTATAACACAGTTACATCAGCAAAACACAACAGTAGAAATAGTTTCATTACACACATAAATTTCATTACACATAGACCAAAATAACAATTCCAAATGTCTTCAAAATCAACAAGTATCACAACGCTTAAACCTCAGCCTCAGCCTCTGTGTTGTTGTCCCCAAAACTTGTTTCACCTTCCACGCTTTCGAATTTCTCCTTCATCTTCCAGTTCCTTGAATCATGGTCTGTTACATACTCATAACATGTGTGACAAAGCCTTGGGGCCTTGGCCCGCTTTGCCCGGTTAGCAACATTTTTATTCTCACCACCTCCAGGTAAACGACAACGGTTGTCACGACCCTTGTTCCTAATGCCTTCAGGATTATTAAGTGAAACATTAACATCAAGAGATTGGCCTACTAAGTCTTCAACAACAGAAGTGTCGTGATTAGTAGCAGTTGTTTTTGTAACATCTTTGTTTAAAACCTAGATCTTCATCTCACGTATCTGCTCAGCAAATGCCAATAAACCATCAGGCTCAGACCTCAAAACATCTAGACATTAAGAAAAAATATCATTTATCTCGTTCCTCAAAACGGTTTGGGGGCTAGTGTCTACTCCATAACGGTTTTCAATAGCAAAGATACGCTTGGGTAGAACATCCCTCTTCCAGCGATCACAAATGTACTGTGCAGGAATTTTTTCAACCTTCGATAACCTGAAAACACAGAAAACATGCCTACACAAAAAACCAATTCGGGTAAAATTGTTGCATGAGCAAGAAACATTTTAATCATTCCATCTAACTGAAACCTGAAAAAAAAAAACAACTTCATTAATGTTGCTGACATGTATAGCAAAACATAAACATTCTCCTAACCTGAAAAATATTTGGGTGAAACATGGGCAACTACATTCATTTTGTCAAGGCGTGTCATGTCATACTTGATAACATCATCAACTGTTACAGTGTTAGATATGAAACATAAAAACTTCCCTTTGATTATCTCTTTCTTAATTTCCTCATAAATGGTGTGAGTGTAAGTGTCAAATGCATGCTTCTCAATTGCTAAATCACTAGAAATTTTTAATGTACTTAGAGAGGTTTTTTACTCAGCGGTCCTTTGCCTATACCGTTGATTGTCAATCCTAGTGTCATAACAGAGCATGAATTGCACAAGGGTATTAGCACTTGAAGAGTTGACCTTAAAGGCTGAGTTTGAACTTTCACACCTGAATGTAGTCTTCACTAAATAGCTGAATGGGATCACACGCAAATATGTTGGCACCCAACTCTCACGAATGGCATACATATCATTCAGCCAATCGTGATCTTGTAACCTAAACTTTTCCAATAGGGATTGCCAACGACTTTCAAAAGTGCTAGGCTTGATATAAACATTCCATACAAGGCGATGTAAACATGACCTTATATCGGAATTGTTTAAAGCATCACCAGAAATCTATCAATTTAAAAATTTAATGAGTAAGTATCATGAATCATTTTAAAAATGTTGTTATTATGGGACCAACTAAGTGTCATAACATGTAGACTATCATAAATTATAACCGTAACAAAAAAAAAAAAATTGACACTTTGCTCAAGCACCTGATAAACTTTAGTCAATTCCACATTTGTTAAATAAACTATTTTAGAATGTCCTGTAACATAACAGTAAATGAGGGTTCAAACTCTGAAGAATACCTTTAAAGGAAGTTTTTTCATAATGTGCCACAAACAAAAACGATGGTGAGACTCTGAAAACATCATTTAACTCAAACTATCAAAACCGTCAATCACAAAACCAAGTCACTTTTCAAAGCCAAAATAACAACTATCAAAATCAAAACAATTACCAAAACCGACAAAACCCCTCACAAAATTCCAACCAGAGACAAACAACATTCACAGCCAACCAAAACCAAACCCAAACAACACCAAACCAAGTTAGAACCATTGTTCCAGTTTCTACACCGAACACTCAATAGCAAAATGAAAAGCCAGCATTGGTGATTCAGAAAGATGAAGGATTTGATTGGAACACAATGCAATTGGGAGTTGAAGAGGTTACAGGTGGCAATGTTGCTTGTTTGGCTCAGCAAATGGCAAGTGAGAAGCCGGCGATAGTTGAAAATGAAGTGATTGATGATAAAGATGTTGAGGCTAATTCTGAGAAGGTAGAGGAGCAGGTGACTGAAGAAGTTGTTACAGAGTCTTCTGATGATCATGATTATTCCGACATTGAGAGTGATTCTGATTCTGAATCAAGTGTTAATTCACTTGATGATGATATTGAGCAAGTTTTGGCAGAAGCTGATTTTCTGATGACCAAGAAATTGTGCATGGTGGATGATTCTTTCCACAAAGTTGATTATTCTAAATTCTTTGCAGGAAAGGAAGCTCACTTTGCATTGATGGCAATGACAGAAGCTCCGAAACCGGTAAGTTCTAAATCTCCATCTGTTAATAATGAAAATTATTGTGGTTCATGTGATAGACTTGAAGAAGAGGTTAAGGACTTAAAGTATCAACTTGAAAGTGCTAGAACCGCTATTCAGTCTTATCGCAAAAATGAAAAGGATGTTAATAAGATGCTAGATAACTATAAGAAAGACATTTCATATTTAACTAAAACATTGTTACAAAAACAAACTACCATTAATAACTACATTAATGAAATAGAAGAAACGTAGTTGGAAATGGCAAAAAATGAAATGTTTTTTAGAAAAGATAAACAAAAAGCTTGAAAGTTATCTGAATGTAGCTTATGTCTTGGACCACATAATTGAAGAACTAAGCCCTTATGTGAGTTACAAATCAGTACCGTCTCCGGTTTTGTTTGAAAATCATAATTTGTATGCTGTGACACCGGAAAGTTCTGATAAATCTGGACCTACATCAGAGAATGAGTAAGACCAATTTTAGGTATTAACAACGAGGGCGTAGAGGAAGTAACTAATAATCCTGACACTGAGAATGAGGTACCCAAAAAGAATGTTGATATTCCTCCAGAAAATCACATTCTAACTAATGAGTCATACTCAAAGGTACAACATTCTCAGAAAGTTGAACAAAATCAGAATCATTCGGTGAAAAAGAGTGATAAATGTGATGACAAACTGGTGAAAGTATTTTACCGGATGGAAGGATCCGATAAAATAATTTTTAATGAATAATATCCTATTCAGTTCGCTAATTATTCTAAAATTGACAAAATTTGGCAAGAAAGCACAATCTGGTTTCCTAAATCAGAAAGAACAAACGATATGCCACCCGATTTAATCAAGCAACTGTATGGTGATAATTCTAAAACACCAAAGGTTCATGTCACACAATTCATAAAGCCAAAAGATAAAGTAAATGGTTTTGTTGAACCGAATTATTCACTAGAGCCCGCTCCTGATAGCTTGAGGCAAAAATGTTATAAGAATCAATATCCGGTCAACACATTTGCTAGATCTGATGATGAAAACTATTTTGAAGAGTATAGAGCCTGTTTCAAGTGTGGAGAGAGAGGGCATTTACTTGCTCACTGTCCATACGTGAGATGCAAAAGGCAGGTGGTTGAACATAGGCAAATTTATAGAAATTCAAATGTTGGTGTTCCTCAAAGAAATTTCTATCATCAAAAGCAATTTCAAAATCAAAACAATTTTTACCAAAGAGGAAACCGACCGGTTGTCTATGACAATCGAAATCGAATTGCTATGAACAATGGTATGAGAAGACCTATGATGAATCCGACTTTTGAGAAACAAAAGGTTTATTCTAAACGATATGTTAATCAAAATGTTGGGCCTTCGGTGGTTAAATCAACCAAGGTTTCCAAGAATGTTCCATCTAAGGTTGTTTCAAAAAATTCTAACAATGAACAACCAAAACTTCAAACTCAAGTTAGAATTCTAAAGCGATTAGAACAAGTTTGGACATCAAAAGGTTCTCCCAGAGTCTCAAGTTCATCTTCTAAACCGGTAAAAGAAGTTTCTAAGACAAATGTTCTGGAAAAACCAGTCAGTGAAAAGAAAAATGTTGTTGAGAAAAAGAAGGAATCTTTGAGTGTTTCGTTTGTTGATATTCAGAGACCCAAGACCAACATGGATTGGGTCCCCCGAAGAACTAATCAGAGGGTCGAATGAAGAATTTAAGGGTCGAATGAACTTTTCTAAACCACATTCGACATGCACATGTCTCATTCGAACCCACGTAGGGTCGAATGAAGCTTGATTTTGACCATTTTTATTGTTTTGTCTGTTTTAACAAATTTTTATGTTTTGATTATTTGTTTTGCATATAAAATGATTGACGAAGTACAACAGAATGTTCAAGAACCTACAGTTCAAGAGCAGGAACCTCCCGAAGAGCAGAATTTTGAGCTGAAGCATAATTGTTGTGCATATGTTGGTCTAATTGGAAAGTACGTTGTATTTGATGGGATGATAAGATTTCTAAAGAGGTGCAGAGTTGTCTATGCTCTGGCACAGCCAGTGACGATATACAGAGCAGAATTCAAGGTCATCTGGTTTTAGTGTCTGAGCAAGATATCAGAGAAGCCTTACAATTACAAGATTCTCCTTCAGATCCTATTGAGCTGACATGGATTGAACAAAGGAAATGTTTTTAAGGATGAAGTATAACGGGACCAGTAACTGATTGCATGTTACACAAAGCCAAACTGTGTCCACCATACAAGTATCTTCTACATGTGATTCTATATGTATTTGGACTAGTTAGAGGAGGTTACGATGTGTTGAGAAAGAGTTTATGCTCATTGGTGGTTGTGTTGATATTAAACAAGCCTTTCAATGTGTCGGTGATGATTTTTTATCACATGAAGGAAGTGTTACAATGTTTAAAGGGTGACAAATTCCTTTTGTACCCTAGATTCTTACAAATGGTGTTTAATCATGATTACCCAAACTTAAAGAAAGATCATTTGCATGTTATCAATCAGGTGCATATGAACCAAGCTACTTTGAGCAGGATAATTGCATATAAAGGTGTACCTGAAGCTGAAAAGCCACCAAATAAGAATTTGTTTGGACATTTGAGAGATGTTGCTTATAGAGATCCAGGTAAAGACAAAACAAGACATGATGATAGCAACTCAGATTCTGATAGTCCATTATGTCCAGTGGATAAAATAGCAAAGAGAAAAAGACAATTGATCAACAAAGGGGCAAAGTCTGGAAAGGGAAAACAAAAGGTGAATGAGACTGAAACAAAAACAAAGAAGGTGACAAAGGTAAGAGGTAAAGCAAAAACTATGTTGGTTGATGAAGCAGATAGTGAGGAGACAGAAGATGATGAGGAACGGGACTCTCAAACTGAAAATGTAAAGGTTACTAATCGCAAGTCCACTAAGATTAGTACACCTGAAGCTATTGATAAGATTGTTAAGGAACAACACAGAAAGACTGTGACTGGAGAGGATGCTGAAATGCTACTAAATTTGGATGATCTTCAAGGTTCACCAACCACAGGTGCAAAAACAATGAGAGGTAGAAAGAAAAGTATGTCAAAGAAAGAGAATCCAAGGAAAAGAAGGAATATAGAGATTGATTTACTAGTTCTTGGAAAGAAAGTTCATGAGGCAACGAGTTCTAAAGTAACAACACTACCAGCATCACCAAGTTTGAATAAAAAGAAAGTTTCTGAAGTTATCACAACTAATCCAGCATCATCACTAAGCCTTGAGAATATTTCTGCAACTCTAAAGAATGTTGTAGCAGAAATGGAAAAGAAGACTAAGAAACTCATAGCAGAATCAAGTTCAACTCCAAGAATGATAGTTTTTGACGAAGTTACGGAGGTAGTGAACAGACAGATTGGTAATGTGATGAAGGCTCTCAATCAACAGCAAGCAGAAATTAAACAGTTGAAAGAGAATGAAGCCAATATGTTGAAGATTGTAATATCATCTCAAAAGAAACAAGAAGAGTTAAAAGAAACCATTGAAAAGCTCAAAGCTTCTGATAGAAAGAATAAAAGAAATATCAAGCTGATTGAAAGAAAGAACAAAGAAATGAAGAAATTGATTGACAAGTTATATTCCGAGGCACCACAACTTGAAGGTGGTGAAGAGGAGGAAGAGAGAGAATAAGAGCACGTTGATTTTGAAGATTCGGATGATGAAGGTAATGATGATGATGATGAAAGTGGTGATTCAGGAGATGATGATGACAATACAAGAGGTAAGAATTTAAAGAATGATAAAGAGTCAAGTGATAAAGATTCTGATGACAATGACGATGATACAAGTCGATCAAGCTTCAAGAAAAGAGAATCAGAGAAGAGTAGTAAAGATAAATCTAGTTCAAAGCAAAAGAAAGGAAGTGAGAATGTTGATGAAGATCAATCTATCTTCTGGACTAAAAAGATTCGTGCTTTGACTAAGGAAGACAAAAGACTATACAAATAGATGCTTGAAAGAAATGTCTGGACAGTAGAATTAACTGGAAGATTTATTGAGATCTTTGAGGGTGAAGATATGAAATATTTGATAGATTATCAAGATCCTGATTTAAAGGATGGTGAATTGTCTATTGCTATGTCTAATGAGATACTTGAAGGACTAGCAAAGCAAGTTGGGAAATCACTGGAAGATATTATGAATGAACAACAGATTCCAGATATTCTAGTTAAGGAAGCAGGAACACATTCAGATGACCAAGATGTTCCAGTATTTGAAGATATTGAAATGGAGGATATTTCTCATGAAGAATATCCAGAATACTATCCAATGAAGACGAATGTGGTGAAACCTGAGATAAATGAAAAGAGTTTGAATGAAGCTGAGAAATTGGCAAAAGAAAAAGGAAAGAAAGTGTTAGAAGACGTGTTTGGTAAGGATGCTGACAAGAAAGAACCTTACAAATAATCTGATGAGCTGAAAGATTTATTAAAGAAGCTGAAAGAAAAGGAAGCAAACAAACCAGTAGCAGGAGTTCAAGGTGCTTTTTACAAACTTCACAATCAAGTTTTCAAAGGAAGAGCTTTAGGCTGGAAATATTTTCCATAGCTGAGATGTATTGGAGTGAAGTGGGTAAAGGGAATTCTGTACTTTTACAGATTCCATGACGAATTGTCCATAAGAATCAAATTGATCCCATAACAGGCTTAAACAAAGTGACTCTGAAGTATAAATCTTCTGTGGTGATGAAGAGAATACCATTAATGCCAATACAGCAAAATTTCAGTAAAGATTTTCACTTTTGGTATTACGATTGGAAGACTACTGAAGCTGTGATTGTGCTACGAGATAAAGATCCAAAGGTGATGTTTAAGAAGATAAGAGTGTTTGATTCGATGTGTTTAATAAACTGCTCAGCTAACGACATTAACATGCTATATTTCAATCCAATCCATTTTGAAGTTCATGATGTAGAGCAAGCAATGAAGTTCTACAGAGTTGTTTGTTTATGTTTTGCTTGGGATGTCAATGCTGGTTCTGATTACAATAAGTTACTCGGAAATTATATGAATATTAGAGATGCAAAAGAAGGTTCGAACAAATGGCAACTTGAACCAGAAATGAGTGCTAAGCAAAAGAAGACTTTGAAGATCAAATTGATGAACAAGACGTTAGGATATCAAGAACAACAATCCAAGCAATAGCCAAGGGGGGGTTTGTTGATACACTATGTGTGGCTATCGCTTTGGATTCAATAATAATAGGTGCTTAAGTTTTGAAGATTGAAAGATCAAGACCCATTCGACCAGTCGTAGGGTCAAATGAGATTCAATATGGGTCGAACGAAGTTTTTGTTAGTTTATATGTTTGGTTCGAGCTAGGTAGAGGTCGAACGTACTCATTCGACCATTACAAGCGTTGAATGTGCAGGCTATATATAGTTTAAGTTTGTTAAGAAGTTAAGTAGGTGTGTCATTTTATATGTGTGCTTTGTGTGTGTTTCCAGGAGGGGTCTGGAAGGTTCCGTGTGAGTGTTTATCATTGTAATCAAGGTTCTTAATGTTAAAACAAGTTTGATTATTAATAAGAATGATGATTGAAATGAATTTCTACGTGTCTGATTGATTGAGTATCATATTGCATACAATCTAGGGTTTCCGCACCTGGATTGTTCTACTCGTGTGATATATTGTCTGTTTTCTATAAATTCGATCCTTTACAGGTAGCACCTGACCTAAAACAATTAACAATGTATCTTCAATGTTAACGCCTAAACTTAAACAATGTATAACTCTAATATTAATACCTAACCTAAAATAATGTACAAAACTCCAATGGTAACACATGTTGAAAATAGAATAATATTTACTGATTTGAACATAATTAGTGATTTGCCTATACATGATTAATGAATTACCTGAACACTTTGTGTTTTTTTTTCTGTATGAATAAAACCCCACAAAAAAATTGTACAACTCCAATGCAAACACATGTTGAAAATATAATTCTTTTTTACTGATTTGAACATAATTAGTGACTTGCCTATACATGATTAATGAATTACCTGAACACTTTGTGTTTTTTTTTTATGTGTGAACAAAACCCTAACAAAAAATTGTCGTTTTTTTTTCTCCGCTTTTTATATAGCATTATTGTACTCGTTGAAAAAAAATAATAAAACGCTCGTTAATTTGTTGTAATTTTTTTCTTTCCAATGCTAACACATGTTGAAAATAGAATTCATATTTACTGGTTTGAACATAATTAGTGACTTGCCTATACATGATTAATGAATTACCTAAACACTTTGTGTTTTTTTTTCTATATGAACAAAACCCGAACAAAAAATTGCCGTTTTATTCTCCGCTTTTTATATAGCACTATTGTACTCGTTGGAAAGTTAATAAACGCTCGTTAATTTGGTGTAATTTTTTTCTTTAAAAAATCTCGTATGTAAAAGATATTAACGTTTAAAAATTATGGGAGGAAACATTAGAGAGAAAAATCCAATTTTGTTTTTAAATTTTTTTTATTCCTAAAATCAATTAATGCCACATGGTATGCCACATGACACAC
Source organism: Ambrosia trifida (assembly GCA_028751855.1). Classification (NCBI taxonomy): domain Eukaryota; kingdom Viridiplantae; phylum Streptophyta; class Magnoliopsida; order Asterales; family Asteraceae; genus Ambrosia; species Ambrosia trifida. The sequence goes on from CM054130.1 coordinate 116,145,966, forward strand.
TCAAAATAGAGGATGTCCACTTTGAATGCCATTTAGGATCAATTGCTTTCACTTATGTAATAGATTACCCATCGTTAACTAAGTAGCTTGTTTAATTTGTTTATCTATAGAAAGTACACATTGACATAAACGGATTAAAAAAAAACATTGGATTGATATTGCTCAATATGGATACTTCCCAAATACTTCACTCGCACTACAAGGAACTGTGGCATTAGCGGCGATAGCTGTTGCCGCTAATAGTCACCCTTTAGCGGTGACACCATCATTAGCGGCGACTTTCGCCGCTAATAGTCACCCTAACGCCTCACGTGGCCGCTAAAGGTGGTTTTCCACGTGGTATTATTTTTTTAATTTTTTTTGCCACGTGTCATGCTACGTGGCGTATAGCTGTGCAATCTAGGCAAGGTCTTTAGCAGCGACATGTCGCCGCTAAATGTCTTTTTTCCCTCATCGCTTTGTCCACAAACGCATAATCAAATGAAATAATAACAAAACTAATTAACCAAACATACCAACATTTACATATGTAAATATAAACATACCAAGTTTAACCAACATTCGTCTAAACATGTCATCAACACTAAACTAACATACCAATATCTACATTCAAGCATACCAACAAAACTAAACAAACATAGCAAAAACACCTATACATCTTCGTCTTCGTTGTTGTCGTGATCGCCACTATTGCCGCTTCCGCCTTGAATTCCAAAGTTTTGAGATTGGAATTGAGATTGGAATAATTGATTACACATTTGGAGCATTTGTGCTTGGAATTGAGGATTCGTCATCATGGCATTAACTTGCTTCTACAAATATATTTATACCAAATGGGTCAAATATCCTATTTACTAAACATATTTATACTAAACGGGTCAAATATTAACATTTAGCAAACATACATACACCAAATGGGTCAAACTACAAACATATATCAAATGGGTCAACTATCAACATGTAAACTACAAATATATATACCAAATGAGTCAAATATCCTATTTACTAAACATATTTTACCAAATGGGTCAACTATCAACAAATAACTACAAATATATACCAAATGGGTCAAATATCCTATTTACTACACATATTTATACCAAACGGGTCAAATATTAACATTTAGCAAACATACATACATCAAATGGGTCAAACTACAAACATATACCAAATGGGTCAACTATCAACATTTAAACTACAAATATATACCAAATAGGTCAAATATCCTATTTACTAAACATATTTATACCAAATGGGTCAACTATCAACAAATAAACTACAAATATATACCAAATGGGTCAAATACCCTATTTACTAAACATATTTATACCCAATGGGTCAAATACCAACAAATAAACAACAAATATATACCAAATGGATCAAACGAATTATTAGTCCATTTGTGCCTTACCTTCATATTCATAAGCTTTGATATAAACTCAAAGGAGGAATAATCAGTACACCTAGGATATAGTTCTAATTCGACTTCATCTACCAGGGCTTCAAACTCATCACCAACATCACTACTATCTGTATCTGAGTCCCCTTCGTTAAGGCCTGTATCCTCTTCCATACGCTCCCCTATAAGGTCTTCGATAACGCCATTCATATCGCTTCTTCCCCTAACCTCATCTACAACTACAGGAGACGTCCTAATTGGATTTTCACCGTGATAGATCGACATCGTGTAATCCTTATCGAAACCATTTATACGAATATGAAATGTCATTGTTGTGAAGTGTATGAAGTTAAAATTATTACACTTTCTACCCGGACATCTAATCGTTCCAAATGAGTTGACGAATGGTTTGGCATACTCAATGAAATTGTTAATTCCTTTTTCATACTCAACGTACAAACGGTTATGTAGTTTAATCCAGCTTTTATCGATCGACATGATAATGTGACTGAAACATAATTTGGGCTTAAGGCACGATAATTTAAATGAAACATATTATTGACACCTAAAGGGTAGGCTGCTAAACCCACTTTTTGAATACCTTATCTCATATATGAATGTGTATTGCATGGTTGTTTGTTTAAGAAAAATTAGGTAGCATTTCCCTTTAGCCCCCAAGTATATAATATAAATATATACCCGAGGAGCAAAGAGGAAATGCCAACCGAATCTTTCAAAAACAATCACGTAGTACACATTTACATCCTAAATGAGATAAAGTATTCAAAAAGCAGTCCCAAAACGGGGACTACCCAAAATTAATTACTAAATCAATTTCGGGCGGGTATTTCTAAGCTCGCTATCTGTTAAATGATGATTCATTTTCGAGCAGTTCTTTCTATGTTAATATGTATTAACATATTAACATATACATATAAATAAACATACATGCATACATACTTGTGGACACATACATACATACATACATACATACATACATACATACATACATACATACATACATACATACACACACACACACACATACATACTTACATACATACATACACACACATACCTACAAACACACACACACATGCATACACTCACTCATACATACATACACTCATACATACATATATACATACATACATATATACATACATACACATATAATATATTTTTAAAAAAAATATAAATATATAATATATTTTTTTAAATATTTATATATTATGTATTTAAAAAAATACATATTTACTTACATATATCTTTTTTTTAAATTTTTATACATAATATCATCATCATAATCATCATCATACTCAGTTAATCCCATCTATAGCAAAGCTAAGGTAGGGTCTGAGGAGGGTAAGATGTAGATAGCCTTACCTCTACCCCTAAGAATAGAGAGGTTGCTTCCAGTGGGACCCCCGGCTCAATGTGGTTTCGTATCAAGCCTTGGACATAAGGCACAAAACACTTAGCAATCGGGACAAACCCAATCGGTGCATGTACCCCTTTGTCTTTTGGCTATCTACGCCACCACATGATGCATGATTAACCGTCCGTCATTTTTAACGTTATTTTCACGAAATTAGTAAAATAATGTTAAAACTAGTGCAACTTTACTTTTGCCCCCAAGGGCCACACAAATATGCATTATATGCGCACACATATATATACATAATATATTTTTTTAAATAAAAATACACAATTTAATATAAATATACATACCTAAATACACACATACGTACATACCTACTTACACACATATATACAAACCTAAAACTAAGAATATAAATTAAAGCATAAAAAAAATCAATTAGCGGCGACTAACCGGTATTTGACGAATCTTCACGTGGTTCAGTAGATTGCTTCCCTACAACTCATTTTATAATAATATAAAAAAATAAGAAAAAAAGAAAAGAGAAAACAGAAAAAAAAAATTAAACTCACTGATAGAGAGAGATGGTGACTGTGGTACTTCGGTGGAGTGGTGGTGGTGCTTCGGTGGTGTGGTTGAAACAGGGAGAAGAGAGCGAGAGAAAGAGAGGGAGAGTGAGAAAGATGAGAGCAGCGAGAGAGATGAGAGGAACAGGAGAGAGATGAAAGCAGTGGGAGAGATGGAGAAAGAGAGTGAAATGGTGTGCAGGGAGGGAAAAAAGAAACTTTTCGAGCATTAGCGGCGACGGTCGTCGCTAATACCGTCGCCGCTAATGAGTTAAGGTACGATAAAACCTCCTTTATTGATCTAGTGTTTCACAACGGTGGAGATTTTAAGCTGAAGGGGTAGGTGGGATTTAAGGCTTTAGCGGCGACACCTAGGCGGGTCGCCGCTAATACTTAAATTCTTATTTGTTTCGTTGCTTTTATGGCAACATCTTCTTTGATATCCTAAGAAGATATCACAATCATGTTGGATAATGACTTTATTTTGAATATTCATGTTAAATATTGGTAGTTATTAGTTTAACTGGTAGTTATTAGTTTCACAAAATCCATTTTGAACCAAACCCCGCGACTTCCCTTGTCTTAAATGGATCGAAACACTACATTTACATGTGAAGTTTTATTATTTAATTCTTTAGACCTATATAATTAGTATGGACATTGCAAATTGTTAATAGTAATAATGTTGTGAGATGAGAAAACCACATCGAAGTTGCTGATTTTTTTAGGTGATTTTTTATGTTGTGGCAAAGTTTATCACAACTCTCAGAAGAAGATCCCCTTGCTGATTAAATCCACAAGAAAACCTAAAAATACTTTCCAAATATAAAGGCTTAAGATATCTGTACATTAGGGTTTTTTATTTGCACAACCCTAAATGGCCCGTCAAGGCCTCGACTGCCCGTAAAGGCACCAACCCGAAAAAAACGACGGCCCGTCAAGGCCCCCACGACCCTAACCCTAACCCTAAATGATTACCAATTATTAGTAATTATTGGCAATGATTGAGTGATAATTGTTTGGTTTTTTATAAGTGTAGTGTTGATGTTTAAGATGAGTTAGAGATGTGAATATAAATGTTTGGTTTTTATAAATGTTATTTTTTTATTTGTATAATATGATTTTTTTATATGGATGTGAATATGAATGTTTGGTTTTTATTAACGTTTATGTTGCCGAACTAAACAAAACCAAAGATACGAACAATAAAACAAAACAAAGCATAATATTCAAACATTTATATACAAAATAAAACATGTTGTTCAAATGAAGAAACGATACTATTCAAAATACAACATCCAAATAAACAAACTAAGGACCCGACCCGTCCGGCTGACCCGACCCACCCTGCTGACTGGTGGACGCCCCACACGGCTCCATACCAAAATGTGCTCTCCTATCATTCTCGCTCTGCACCAACCACCGTATATCCGTCCGCATCCCCTCCATATCAGCCCGTATCGACCCATCTCAGCCCGAATCAACCCCATCTCCCCTTATTTGGCCTAGACGGTCCGTGGGGAACTCTACGGTCCGTAGAGAGGTTGTTTAGGGTTTTTTGAAGGTTGTCTAGATAGCATCACCCAATCTAAAACTTTTTATACCAAAACTAAACAGCAAGTACATATATCATATTGCCTAAATTAAACATTCAAATAATTTGTCAACATGGTGGAAGATCATCTGGTGGAGGAAGCAATCTTTGAGATGGCTTCGTACCATCCTTGACAATGAATCCTGAAGCAAGTCCCCAGGATGTATGCTCTTCGAGATGGCAGTGCATAAACCATACCCCTGGATTATCTGCCTTGATTCGAATCGTGGCCCATCCTCCCATGGGTACCCCGACCGTGTTCCGCTCAGGCGGATCCACAAGGTTGTATCCTGCGGTATCCTTTTCAGCATTAAAATTCCCAAATCCCCTACCCACGACGAAAAAGTTATGCCCATGAATATGTATCGGATGATTTTCTACGTTAAGGAAACTTGTGCCTTGAAGAACGATTTCTAACCGTGTCCCATACTCGACTGCAAACAGCTTTGTACCAAAATTTGGATTTAGGTTATGTGTCAGAGGATCCACACCTGTATAGTCGAAACCGTGAGGTGGCTGCAGTGGGAAGTCGAGAGAATGCTGTATGGAAGAGTAGTTTTTGTAATGCCAATCAAGTATGGATATCATAGGACGAACAAAGGATTGGTTATTCATAGAAGCCGCATATCTCTTCCCGTTAAACCCTTTGCATGTTTGGTTCGCAGGACAGTCTTGAAGGTTAAGACTTATGGTAATGACAACACGCTTATCAATCTTTTTCGGCACATTACATGGGTACCGCGCTGTTCCAAGACTCCTAAGCTTGCTTACAAATTTCGTTGCATATGCATGATCTTCCATTCTAGGGAGGTGATGAGGCAAGACGAGAGTCGATGGTTTAGGGAGAACCATGTGTTCAGCAATGGTTCCTTTGTACTTTAAGAAACCTATTGTGGTAGAATTGTCAAAAGGGAATACAGTAGTCAGGTATGGCCTTGCTGCCATTACAAACAACCCGTTGGAGTCCGGCTTGTGTTGATTCGTATTGAGGAGGACTGTGTATGTTTGTCCCGGGGTTATCATGATTGCTTCGGTATCAAAGGGTTTGGTATAAGAAGCATCGATCTCAACCACAGTAAGTGTATGGTTGGCTATTGCAAAAAAGAGCTCATCGTTAAGTGCAGCATTGATGATTCTAAGCATGTAGATCTTCTCGGGTTCTACAGTTTGGATAAAGGTATCTGTATCGAAAATTAGCAAAGAGTCACAAATGCGTATATCAATCCAATAGATAAGTCACAAAGTTTGTGACTACTTTGTGACATAGATCACAATAGTTGCAAAATGTTTTGGACCATTTAAATTTTGTGTCCCAAAAAAAAAAAAAAAAAAAAAAGTTAACCGATTAAAATTAAAATTTAAAAGGTCAATCCGAAACATACCACAAGAATTAATTAAATTTGGAAAATAAATTGGATAATAACAAGGTAAAAATTAGTCCCAACTAGACAAATTTTGTAATTGGGTATGTGTTTTTTTTCTTTGAAACTGTTATCAGACACGTACTTAGAAGTTAATTTAGTTTCGAAATTCAAGTGTTGATTCACTCTATAATGACAAAATATGGAAGTAAATTTATTATCCGATACAATTAAGTCATTGTCGAATTTTAAAAGGGAGGTAATGATTTTACGTACCTTTGGCTGAGCAAGGGTACAATGATCCAGGCAAACCGTTAATCGTATAAGCGTCCGATGAGTTCGGGCCACTACCATACTTGTACATTTCATCTTCTATGCCTTCAACAGGTAAGTTCCACCATTCTCCTACAAAGAATACTAAACAAATTAAGATCAAAGAGAGAGATTAAATATATATATATATATATATATATATATATATATATATATATATATATATATATATATATATATATATATATATATATATATATATATATATAAGAGAGTTGTGATGTTAAGTGTGTGTGTTTTTTTTTCATTATGCTGATAAATGAATCATTATTTTGAAATGAAGTTGAACAGTTATTTTCAAGGTTTTCAGAACCGGACCGGACGTCGAACCGGACCCCCGGGCGGTTCACCGGTTCGACCGGTCCGACCGGCCCGACCGGTCCAACGAACCGGGTCAAACATGTATCGAAACCCAAAAAATAATAAAAATAATAAAAAAAGAACGGTTCGACCCCTTATTTTCCGGTCCGACCGGCCGGTTCAGCGGTTCACAAGCGGTTCAGTTGCACGGCGGTCCAAACACCCGAACCGGACCGGTCCAGGCCCCGGACACCGGTCCGACCGGCCGGTTCGGTTTTCAAAACAGTGGTTATTTTGGGTAATTTGATCATTTCTCAGCCTTTAGCTCACCCTATCAAGTCACGTATTGGAGCAGGTCATTGCTATACTCAAATTAATGATAATAAAATGCTCATTATTATGATGTAATTTTTTTTTATAAAAGTATAAACGTATGCAAAAAAATGACTATTTAAAAATCATGGGGAATGGTTTGCTTAAAATAAAGTTTAGACATATAGACCTTAAAAATTAAAGCGTCTGAAGGCTTTACACGTGCTCATCTGATTTGTAGACGCAAAGAGTGTTTCGTCCCTAATGTTTAGACGCATCAGATGTTTATTTTAGCAATTATGCTTGGTCAACCATTTATTTAGGCAATTTCCCCTTTTTTTTTTGGAAAAATGGAAATAAATAATCCCAACTATTCACTGTTGGCCAATAACAGTCCCAACTACGAAAATCACTAATATTGGTCCCAACTTTCAAAAAATTGGAATATAATGGACCCTCGCTGACAGAAGGTTAACACCGTTAACCCCCTGCTTATGTGGCATGCTGAGGTGTTAAAAAACTTGATTACGTGGCAAAAAACTTATTTTAATATAATATATATGCTTAGGTGTAAATAAAAAAAAAAAAAAAAAACCCTGCATTTAACAACACCCTTCACCACCACTATCACCACCTCTGAACCACCATAACCACCACAATCAAAACCTGCATTTAACACCCTTCACCACCACCATCACCACCTCTGAACCACCATCACCACCTCTGAACCACCATAACCACCACAATCAACACCTACCACAACCTGGTAACCAACCCATCAGCCATAATAACCATCACCACAATCAACCGCCTCTATTCGTGGGTCTGTAACCATCACGCCGCCACCACCATGTACCGTGGTGGTCGGCCGTCGCCTGAAGAGAGTGAGGCAGGAGAGAGAGACATAGTCGTGAGGAGTGAGAGTAGAAAGAGAGAGCAAATCAGTTTGGGGATTTAGGGTTTTCAACATCCTCAAGTTCGATTTGGGGATTTCTAGTGGTGGGTTTGAAAAGATGGTGGGTTGCAGATTTGAGAGAGAAAGAGAGAGATGGTGGCTATGGTGAATGAGGAAGAAGATGGTGAATGAGGAGGAAGAAGGTTAAGTGCAGGTTTTTTTTTTTTTTTTTTTTTTTTTTTTTTTTTTACACCTCAGCATGCCACGTCAGCAGGGGTTAACGGTGTTAACCTTCCGTCAGCGAGGGTCCATTATATTTCAATTTTTTGAAAGTTGGGACCAATATTAGTGATTTTCGTAGTTGGAACTGTTATTGGCCAATAGTGAATAGTTGAGATTATTTATTTCCATTTTTCCTTTTTTTTTTTTTTTTTTTCTTTTAGTCTTTAAGTTGAGTCTTTGTCGACTACCTAGTAAAAACTTGTGTGTAATTTAAAATGATAAAAAAGTCGCTTTCAACTTTGTATAATAGCTCTCTCAACTACTATACTAAGCCAAAAAAAATAATAATAAAGGAAGATGCAAATACCGGTTTGTAATTATGGGTTTTAAAGACAACGTACCGATTATAAAAAATTAAAAAATAATAAAAAAAAAAAAAACCTTAATTGGTAAAGATGAGTTGGTTTACCGAATATTATTGGGATTTCAGCTTCAACCGGAGCCGCAAATGGATAGGGCATACGCGGATATATGATGATGGCACCATAGACGGTGGCACGCTGCCAAGTAATATGAGCATGCCACCAAAGGGTGCCCCTCTGGCTGGTAACTGTAAACTTATATGTATAGGACCGACCAGGTGTTATTGGACATTGCGTAACATACGCAGGCCCATCTGCCCATCCCGTTCTAAGTTGCTTGATTCCATGCCTGCATTGCATACACCAACACATTTGTCAACCAATGATCAAACTCTGAGGAAAACACATGGTTACTTAACAAGATGAAACTAACCAATGGATAGTTGTGTTTATTGAAACACCATTGGTAACCTTAATCTCCACATTGTCTCCTTCGTTTACAGCTATCGTTGGTCCTGGATACTCACCATTTACTGTCAATATAGCTTTTGTACTGCATAAACGACTTACCTTTTTCCATTCAACCTGAAAATAGACCAAAACGTACCCATAATTAAGTCATAGCGCGCGGATCATATGATTTCGATTATTACATAGACCAAGATTATCAACGACACACACACACAAAGCAAAGCGTACATTGAAATGGTAGCGTTTTGAGGTGGTGAAAGACGAACAACAAGGTATAGCTGTGACTAGCAGTGATATAAACAACATTTTTGCGAACACACAATACTTATTCATCATATCTATGAATGGAATTATTATTTTTATTATTATTAGCTGAATATATTGATAACATACGGTTGCCACCATGCATCCATATATATATACACACACACAAACAAGACGAATTAGCTACAACAATTTTGTTTTATTATTTGTTTATTCATAGCATTTTGTTGAGACTATTGCATGTTGTGAAATATTTATGGTTTAAAAAGAGCAATGCTAATAAAACAAGGTTTAACTAACAACTAACTGCATGCGATGTCCAGTTGGTAATATATAAACGAGCATCTCTGACAGCATCTAAAATTTTATTCAAAATTTCAATAATCTATTTTGTTTTTGAACGGCATTTAATAATCTATTTATTTTTGTTATCATTAATCCCATCATACTTATTTAATCAAATCGATTTATATTGTTGTTTATCGAAGGCAACACGAAGAATCACTGCCCATTGTGTACACGATTAATTAAATATCTTTTTCTAACACTCAACAAAATTTTATTCATCACCCAACAGGGAACATCGAAGCCACCCAATTAGACCTGGCAATTTCAACTCATTTAGTTGAGTTTGGTTTGTTTTGGATTTAAAATTTGAACTTGTGGTGTAAATGGGTTTAATATAATTTTCAAGGGAGTTAGGATGGGTAATTTTAATTGTAGGAAATAAGTAATTAGGTCAGGATGAGTATGTTATAAAAAACAAATGGGTCAGGATAGGTATTTTTAAATAACCATATACAAATCTAAATCAAAACTAACCCAACACCAAAAAGTAGATGCCTCATAAAACTTAATGTCAATAAAAATAAAAATATATATCTTTTGCATTTGTTGATAACTCCAGTCGGGTCGAAACAGTACAGGACACTACGGGACGGGTTAGGCTGAAACGGTATGGGCCGTTACCGGGCCCGATCGGGTCGAAACGGTCCGGGTCGCTACGGGACGCGTCAGGTTGAAACGGTCTAGGTCGTTACCGGACCGGCCGCGTCGAAACGGTCCGAGTCGCTACTGGGCCCACCCGGGTCAAAACAGTCCGGGTCGCTAAGGGACGGGTCAGGTTGAAACGGTATGGGTCGTTACCACGCCCGACCGGGTCGAAACGTTCCGAGTCACTACCGTGCCAGGCCGGATCGAAACAGTCTGGGTCGCTACCGGACGGATCAGGTTGAAACGGTCTGAGTCGTTACTGGGCCCGGCCGGGTCGAAACATTCCGGGTCGCTACCTGGCACGGCCGGGTTGAAACAGTCTGGGTCGCTACAGGACGGGTCAGGTTGAAACGGTCTGGGTCGTTACCGGGTCCAGTCGTGTCGAAACTGTCAGGGTCGCTATTGGGCCCGACTGGGTTGAGACAGTCCGGATCGCTACGGGACGGGTCAGTTGAAACGGTCTGGGTCGTTACCAGGCCCGGTCAGGTCGAAACGTTCCGGGTCGCTACCAGGCCCGGACTGGTCGAAACAGTCCGTGTCGCTACGGGACGGGTCAGATTGAAACGATCTGGGTCGTTACCGGGCCCGGTTGGGTTGAAACTGTCTGGGTCGCTACCGGACCCGTCTGGTTCGAAACAGTCCGGGTCGCTACGAGGCGGGTCAGGTCGAAACGTTTCGGGTCGCTACCGGGCCAGGACGGGTCGCTACGGGACGGGTCAGGCTGAAACGGTCTAGGTCGTTACCGGACCCGGCCGCGTCGAAACGGTCTGAGTCGCTACCGGTGTAACACCCCAACCGATGGCGGAAACATCGGGATGTCACGTATTGATGATTGATCAGTAGCTCATGGTGAATAATAAATTTCATTAAATGATTTAAATAAATTACATACAATTGTTCTACAAAAATTCATACATCAAAATGAAAAATACTATGCACACATCTTCAAGCATTAATTCAAATCTTCAAGCAAGTAGAACCTGAAACATGTTAAGTTTGAAAATATTTTGGGTCAACAAAAGTTGGTGAGAATACATAGGTTTTTGAATATAATTGATAACAATAGTTTGTACAATAATCACAATTGTATGATGATAGAGTATGATTCCGACATGTAACAATGCGTCTTTGTACAATCAAACCTTGTGTCGACTGATGACTAACTCGCAAGTTAGTTAAATGTTGTTACTGTTATCGATCATCCCTGAATTTATGCGGGGGGTGGGTTTGTCAGACCTATAGCGCTATAATCTAAACAGACGGCTTGATCAATGTTAATAATTGTACTGTGTCTTTTTGTTACAGTCAAATGATAGAATGAGTAATTAATAGTGTATAAAATGATTATAGTTGAATCACAAGTTTCAACAATGTAAGTATGAGTAAATGATAGTGTATAAAATGTTTAAACATGTTTCACCCCAAAAATGTAAACAGAAAAAGGGGCTATGTAAACTCACATTGGCTAAGGTGAATTATCCTCTAAGTGTTGTGAATGTATGCGAGGCGAATCCCAAAGACTCAACAACGTAGCTAGTCGAAAAAGAAAGAATATCAAGCTTCCAATTCGCCAATTACAAGAGCTTATAATCAAAGTTTCAATTGTAGAAGTAATAGACTATAGAAGAAGGGTATGAGGGAAAGTTTAATCGGATTGAAACAATCGATTTAGAGGTGCAAAGTATAATGGGTCATAGGTGGGTTTTTATACTAGTTTTGGATTCAATTAGCCATTAAAATTGGTCAACACCATAAAGTAAGGTTTTTATGATGAATTGACTATTTGACTAAGACTTTGACTGTTTGACTAAGACTTTGACCAGGACTTTGACTGATCAATTTAAGGAGTGTGTTAAGTTTATTTTCTTCTGAAATACTACACAAGATGATAGTTGGCTCAGTTGGTTGTTACTGTGTGTTGGTTGGCTGTGGACGCGGGTTCGAGTCCCGGTCCACACAAATCTTTTTTTGGCAATTATTTCCCTAAAACTATATTACTCTAAATTCATAATATGATTATATAAGCCTGAAAGTGACTCGAAATATTTTTAAAACGTACAAAAGTGTCGAGATACAAATAATTATTAGTTTAAGGTATTTAAAACATATATTGTTTAAAACAATACATTCTTTTTATCATAAAAAAAATTAGGGGAAATTCGCGATGTTACAGTCTCCCCTACTTTTGGAAACTTCGTCCCGAAGTTATTAAAAACACAGGTTTGAGGTTGATTAGGTAGAAATTAAGGCAGCTGTGGTTTGGGTTAAGGCACGATATGAATTTATAGGTAATAGAATAGTTTGTTTCGAATAATTTGGATAAGAGGTTTGAGATGTTTAAATATGGTAGATAATCGAATCCTCATGTATAACTAAGGATTAAGTTTGATGCAACACACAACCAAGTTTCAATAGTTTGGTTATCATGGGTAACTAGTTCATGTTTGAGAAGGTGAAGGATATAAATTTAGTTCTTGAGAGGATGATGAAAAATCTTGAAGCAGAATCAAGGTTGTGAGAGATAGTGAATGTGAAGATAGTTGATAAAGAGTTTATTCTATAGTAAGGAGATTATGTAGCAGTGTAAATTTTGGGGTTTGGATCAAAGGTTATAATCAAGTGTATAAGAAAACATGATTGTGGTATATGCCAAATATTGTAAAAATTTGAACAAGTTGAAAATGAGTGAGTGTCGATGGAGAATCTAGAGACTAGATATTATTCCTATAAAAAAAATTTTATTTTCAAAATTGGTTTTGTACATAAAGCAAAAGTTGTTAAATAGTACAAGCTAAGTAGGCTTTGATTAAAATATTCCCGTTAGTTGGAGATTTCAAACATGACATTAGGTTTTGAAGATCATGGTTCTATTAGTGATTTTTTATAGTTTAAAGCATTATATAGAAAATTGTTTGTTACGTCAATAAATAAACAATTGAATTTAAGTTCGAGGACATCTTTTGACAAAAAAAATATGTACTTTGTAAAGTTACTAGGTAATGAAAATACAACAAGATTTGGAAATCTTTAGTTTGTGCTAAGGTATAAGGTTATAGTTTTTAAAAATAAGTAACATGTGGAGAAATGAAATAATATGATTTGGGTAGGGTGTTGAATATTTAAAAAGTGGCTAAGATGGTAAGGTGAAGTGTGATTGTGAAATCCATAGATGGTTATGAAATGAGATTGATTTAAGCTGTAAAATTTTGAGATTTTAGAGCTTAGTTTAAGGAAAGTGAGTGTAATCATTTATTCATTAATTAAAACGAATAAACGAAAACGTTGACTTATCAAAACTTCTAGATTCTAATAACATAATGAAGACATGCTTTAGCCTATAAGTGAACACTCATCCCGAGAATTCCCAGGTAGGCATCCGGGTCCCTCGTCTGATTGGGATTTATGCGCAATGCCAGTCTTCAACAGAAAACTCAGAATACAGGCGTTCACCCTTCCAGATTGCACGTGTTCGTTATTAAAATTTAGAACTTCGACAAGATCTTCAAGGTGGTTCAGGCTAAACCTGAGGATTTGTCCTATTAGTCTAAGAGTAGATCTTGTGATGGAGAGCACTCTTCTTGTAGGGACTAAAGTAAGGATAAGAAGTAGGATAGAGAATATAAACAAGTAAGGTTACAAGTAAAGGAGCAAGTACTGATTAAAATCCTATGGTTATAGACTAGATTATTTTTTTTCTAATAACCTAATTCCCTATAACCATGGCTCTGATACCAATCTGTAACACCCCAACCGATGGCGGAAACATCGGGATGTCACGTATTGATGATTGTTCAGTAGCTCATGGTGAATAATAAATTTCATTAAATGATTTAAATAAATTACATACAATTTTTCTACAAGAATTCGTACATCAAAATGAATAATACTATGCACACATCTTCAAGAATTAATTCAAATCTTCAAGCAAGTAGAACCTGAAACATGTTAAGTTTGAAAATATTTTGGGTCAATAAAAGTTGGTGAGAATACATAGGTTTTTGAATATAATTGATAACAATAGTTTGTACAACAATCACAGTTGTATGATGATAGAGTATGATTCTGACATGTAACAATGCGTCTTTGTACAATCAAACCTTGTGTCGACTAATGACTAACTCGCAAGTTAGTTAAATGTTGTTACTGTTATCGATCATCCCTGAATTTATGCGGGGGATGGGTTTGTCAGACCTATAGTGTCACACCCTCAAAATCCACTTGCGGAGTTTTACCGTGAGGCGCATGACAAACCAGGATCCAAACCAACGATCACAATAAACAAGTCTAAATGAATATAATGCCATTTCAAAACATAGTTTAAAATCCCCGTTTACAGCGGAAGCTTATTCAAAACAGTATCTCAAAAGTAACCAAATGTTCAACATATGAAAACCATGCGACTCTAACTAGACGCCGTGCAGACGCGTGCGCCCTAGTCCAGTAGTGCTACCTTAGCGACCTGAGAAAACATGTAAAAGTTTACGTCAGCACAAAAATGCTAGTGAGTTTACAGGTTTTGTAATCCAAGTACCAAGTCCACCTGTCCATACTATAACAAATCGAAAACCAGTGTACGCTAGCTAGGCGTATGTTTTGTTACTACCACGATTGGAAAACCATTACTAACACGCATACCAGATGTTGTGCCCGAAAAGTAAACCTGTTGTTCTTGTTGTTCCTGTTTGAGACAATATGCACTCGCCCGGCCCTCCAAGCCGACGAGCGGGGTTGGTCACTCCCAATAGCGCTATTCACATTTCCCCGTTGTGCAAACCCGCACATTCATGGTTCCCCCCGGGACTTCCAAAGATCGTGTAGTACACAATAGAAACCCATAGTATGACAGTAGTTACCAAATAATCGTTTAACACATGTTTTCTCCCCCGAAAAGTGTAAACCAGTTTAAAAGAGGGGCCGTAAACTCACCTTAAGTTGCGTTACTCCTTAACCCGAGTAAACTCAGCTGCTATGCTAGTCCCGTAAAGCGGCGACCTAACATATGACAGTTACAAGTACTTAGACTAATAACCCGCATGTTAATTAGTCCCTAGATGTCCAGACCATAACCAAGTTCGTTTGAAAACACCGTGACTGTTTAACTGACCCAAAGTACAAGACTCGACATCCCATTGGTGACCCGAGACTTCCCGTGTTATGTTTACGCTCTCAAACATGCGATCATGCAATCACACTTAACATACGTTAACGCACAACAAGTTCTAGCACATAGTTCACGTATCACTGAATTACATCCAAACATATGTTACCAAGTTATTAGATATGTTACGGGGTTCTTAGCATGTTCCTACATGTCAAATCGGGTCTCGGAATGCTAATTTACACTTACCGCAGCAGTACACGCGATTAGGAAAAGTCAACTAGCATTTAGGTTGGTCAACTAGCATTTAGGAAAGCTAATCGCATGTAACTACTAGCATTTAGGGCTATACCACATGTAACTACTAGCATTTAGGGCTATACCACATGTAACTACTAGCATTTAGGCTATACCACATGCACTACTAGCATTTAGCCCTCTAATCGCATGAATATAGGTGATTAGGGACTTCTTATAGGCGATTGGTCCCCTAATCGCCTCTAACATAGGCGATTAGGGTTGCTAATCGCCTGTAACCTTGCTGTTCCGGTTTTTCGCGCGTTTAACGCTCCAAATCAGATCCAGAACGTGTGTAACCACCCAATATCATCCCAACAACTATTCTAAACATGTTTAAACCAAAATCCTTCGTTTTGCCTCGTATTATCAGTCCTGCATGCAATCACGTAATCCAAACACCATTCACATAGCATGCATCATCACACTAACATGCGTAACTATCACCCTAATAATCAATTCTCAGATTTTATCATCATAATATCGTTATTATTCTGATCTAACATAATAACATGTCATTCATTCATCTTGAATCATAAAAACCCTAGCTTTCTAATCATAAACACACATAACACATGTATACTAGTTAAAATCCGATTAACAACACTTATTAACGATTTTCAGAAAGCTTTTCCATTTTAGAACAGGTCTGGACTATTAGGGATTGAATAAAAACGTTTATAAGATTGCATGGATGGAAACCAAACCTTAGATTTGTAAAAGAATGATGGATTAAGCTTGAAACCTTGTGTTTTGATCAAAAATCGCGTTCCAGAGGTTGTGTGTGTGTTGGGGCGGGTTATGGGACGACTAGGGTTTGTATAATGAAGTTTATGAGGTCAAGTATGGTATTTATAGTCGTTTTTAGTCGTCCAGCACGTAACTAGCGATTATGCAGCCTTTACACGCGATTAGGGAGCCTAATCGCATGTAAGTCCATGCAATTGGGGCCTAATCGCATGAACAGTCATGCAATTAGTCCCTACTCGCCCCTAAGGTCCCCCACTCGCCCCTCCTATAGGCGATTGGGCTATCCTAATCGCCTATAGGGGCCTGTTCCGTGTGTTTTGCGCGTTAAACCCCGTTTTAACATATGTTAACACATATTCACATACCGACAAGTCACATAATGATTGTAAACACATAACACTTGTAAATACACATATTCACACTCGTTCACCAATTCCCGGGACTCGAGACTTGTATGTTCCGTATGCCCTGACGATCCTACAAATCGTCACCGTTCGTACACTTAGTTAAGGACCGACATCTAATGAACCTCTAGACCAACATCCAATGATCTTCTAGACTAAACCGATAGTTCCCGAACCATAACCCGACTTAACTAACCAAGTTAAGTACAATATACGCGTGACTCGCTAAGGTAGACTTTCATCTAGACAACGTTGTTAACCAGAATTTGCCGGGTGTCACATATAGTGCTATAATCTAAACAGGCGGCTTGATCAATGTTAATGATTGTACTGTGTCTTTTTGTTACAGTCAAATGATAGAATGAGTAAATGATAGTCTATAAAATGATTATAGTTGAATCACAAGTTTCAACAATGTAAGTATGAGTAAATGATAGTGTATAAAATGTTTAAACATGTTTCACCCCAAAAATGTAAACAGAAAAAAGGGGCTATGTAAACTCACATTGGCTAAGGTGAATTATCCTCTAAGTGTGTGAACGTATGCGAGGCGAATCCCAAAGACTCAACAACGTAGCTAGTCGAAAAAGAAAGAATATCAAGCTTCCAATTCGCCAATTACAACAGCTTATAATCAAAGCTTCAATTGTAGAAGTAATAGACTATAGAAGAAGGGTATGAGGGAATGTTTAATCGGATTGAAACAATCGATTTAGATGTGCAAAGTATAATGGGTCATAGGTGGGTTTTTATACTAGTTTTGGATTCAATTAGTCATTAAAATTGGTCAACACCACAAAGTAAGGTTTTTATGATGAATTGACTATTTGACTAAGACTTTGACTGTTTGACTAAGACTTTGACCAGGACTTTGACTGATCAATTTAAGGAGTGTGTTAAGTTTATTTTCTTCTGAAATACTACACAAGATGATAGTTGGCTCAGTTGGTTGGCTATGGACGCGGGTTCGAGTCTCGGTCCACACAAATCTTTTTTTGGCAATTATTTCCCTAAAACTATATTATTCTAAATTCATAATATGATTATATAAGCCCGAAAGTGACTCGAAATATTTTTAAAACGTACAAAAGTGTCGAGATACAAATAATTATTAGTTTAAAGTATTTAAAACATATATTGTTTAAAACAATTCATTTTTTTTATCATAAAAAAAATTAGGGGAAATTCGCGATGTTACAACCGGGCCCGCCCAGCTCAAAACAGTCCGGGTCGCTACGGGACGGGTCGGGTTGAAACGGTATGGACCGTTACCGGGCTCGGTCGGGTCGAAACTATCCTGGTCGCTACCGGGCCCGTCTGGGTCTCTACGGGGTGGGTCAGGTTGAAACGGTCTGGGTCGTTACCGGGCCCGGCTGGGTCGAAATGTTCCAGGTCGCTACCGGGCCAGGCCGGGTCGCTACGGGACGGGTCAGGCTGAAACGGTCTGGGTCGTTACCGTTCCCGGTCGGGTCGAAACTATCCGGGTCGCTACCGGGCCCGTCAGGGTCAAAACAGTCCGGGTCGCTACGGGACGGGTCGTGTTGAAACTATATGGGTCGTTACCGGGCCCGGTCGGGTCAAAACTGTCCGGGTTGCTACCGGGCCCGACCGGGTCGAAACGGTCCGGATCGCTACGGGACGGGTCAGGGTGAAATGGTTTGGGTCATTACCGGGCCCAGTCGGGTCGAAACGGTCCGGGTTGTTAACGAGCCCGATAGGGTCGAACCGGTCCGGTTCGAAATGAAATATTTTGGATCCCTTAAAATTTTATTTTTAAGTTTACTTTTGTTTTACCCATGACCTCTTGGTCTAGTGTTATGGTGTCCTCCCTTACAAATGTAAAGTTGTGCGTTCAAATCTTTGCAAATGCAAGGTGTAGTGAAATTAAGGTGTGATAAAATTTGCCGTTAAAAAAAAAAAAAGTTTACTTTGATTTTTTTTTAATTTTAAAATTTGTTTTTTTTTTTTACTTTTTTTTATTTTATTTTTTTTACTTTTTAAATTTTTTATTGTTATTTTAATTTTTTTTTTAATTTTAATCTATTTTGATTTGACCTATACAAATTAAACCATCCAGACCCAAGCCCATCCTCATCTAACATATCCTAACCTATTTTTTTAATCTACCCATCTTGAACCATACCCATCATAACCCAAATCCATCCTAACTCAACAACCAAACCCACCCAACCTACCTATTTTACCACCTATACACCCGATACATACTTAAATAAAACTATCACCGAATATTACTGATGCGGACCATCCACCTAGAAGCGCTTAACCCTTATAGACTCCATGCAAGCTTTGCCACCTCCCACGTTTACATTTGATTGCATTGTTTTGTTTGTTTCATGTTCCATGTTCCCACGTAGCATTGCATTAGTAGTTAGCATGATCATCCACGTTTCCCATTTTATTAGTATGCATGAGTTGTATTTAATTAAGCAAGTTTAAAGTGAATGAAAAGGCAGAGAAGAATTTAAAAAAAAAAAAAAAGAGTCTTAGTTTTACGTTTGTTCTTAGATTGTAATCTGGAGACCACCGATCTCGAACTCGGTATCTATCAATTAAATAAACTGCACCTACACAATCTACCCTAATCAAGAGCCGATTGTTTGGCTCTTCACTTAACCCATAACAAACTCAAGGCTTTAATATCACCCAAGATCTTCTGCTGGGAATATTGCTTTTTGGTTGAAAATCACCTCGTTTCGACACTTCAACAAAAACCAAATGGCGCTAAGGCCACTGCATGGAACTTTTTTTGGCTTTATCCGACCCAGACACGTGCTTTAACAAAGTCAACAATTCTCGGAAATCAAAAGCATATAAAGGTCCAACCATACACCATTGCAATCTCAATTGCAAAATGGACTACGCGAAGGCACACGGAACAAAAGTCTAATAAATAATCTATGGGATGAAACCTAAAACATGTTAATTAACTAAGTTTGTTAAACGGGTTAATTTTTGTATCAAGCAAAACACCCGATTCAATTTATATGTTGAAAAACAACAGGGTACGGAACCAACAATCTTCACATATCATAAGTGTATGTGTAGTGGTGGGAGTTATGGGAGTTATGGGTATTAAAATATTAAAAAGTAATAGAAGAGAGGTTATGGAAAAAGAGGGTGTAGTGGGAAGGGGAGTTATGGGGGGTATAAATGATTGTGTAATCATTGTTTAATTACTCTTTTTCTTATTTAAATAATAATATTAAATAGTTTAAATATTCCATTAAATATATAAATATTACAAATACTAAAAAAATACAAATACTTTAAAAAAGTTACAAATACTTAAAAAAATTACAAATACTTAAAAAAACTACAAATATTTAAAAAAACTAGTCTTCGTCGTCGTCTTCATCTTCATCTTCTTCTTCTTCTTCTTCTTCTTCTTCTTCTTCTTCTTCTTCTTGGTTGTGATGAATCGGGCGAATCGCCCATGCTTCCTCAACCCAATCCGCCTTCAACGCGTTATGTATACCCTTGGAACGCAACATGGAACTGTTTTGAAATCTCTCCTCCTGTGTCGCTTGTGTCCCTTGAACATCTTCTTCTGCTACATAGTTATTGCCTTTCCTTCATCTTCAAGTATCATATTATGCATTATGATACAAGCATACATCACCATTCTAATCCTTTCTTTTTCCCACATACGACAAGGATTTCTAACAAAATGCCATCGTGCTTGAAGAACGCCAAAACACCTCTCAACGTCCTTTCTTGCAGACTCATGAACTCTTTTAAAATATTGTCTTTTTTCATCTTGTGTCTGACTAGACGTTTTGACGAGCATTAAATACTCTGGATATATACCATCCGCCAAGTAGTATCCATGCTCGTAGTAATTATTATTTGCATAAAACCCAGCTTTCTGTATTGTTCCGCCAATGTAAGACTCTAGCAATGGCAAAAACTGAAAAGTATTTATGTCGTTCATACACCCGGCGAGACCAAAGAAGGCCGACCAAACCCATAGGTTTTGTGAGGCAACTGCTTGTAAAACCAACGTTGGTCCCTTTTGGTCACCGCTTGTATGTTGACCTCGCCATGCGGTTGGACAAGCATACCATCGCCATTGACGACAATCTATACTACCAATCATACCGGGTAATCCATGTCTTTCTAAATGCGCTTCGTATAGTTGTTGAAGGTCGCTCCATGTCGGGTTTCTCAAGTATCGTTTTCCGTATAATTGGCATATACCTAAAAAATCAAATATATATATATATATATATATATATAAAATGTAACTACTAATGTATCAAAAGAATATATGTATATTTGTAAATACCGTAGCAGAAATACTCCAAGGTATTACATGTGGTTTTCTCCGCCATCTTCAAATACTCGTCATTGATATCGTATGTGTTCCCGTATGCGAGTACACGTATTGCGGAAGTGACCTTTTGAATTGCGGTGAATCCTAAACACCCTCTAGCGTCGGGTTTTTGCTTAATGTAGTCATAGGCGGACTCTAAATCTCCGGTGATGCGCAAAAATAAGTTTTTACGCATCCGAAATCTTCGTCTAAACAAATCAGGGCCGTAAACCGGATTGGCATTGAAATAGTCATTCATCAAACGCTCATTGGCGGCTACACGGTCTCGCTCTATATATTGCCTAGACAATATCGGCCGTGGGGCGGAAGTACTTACAAGTTGCACCGCGCTAGACGCTAGTTGAACCGCACTCGTAACGTGTAGGTGCATTATTTGTATGTCCCTAGCTAGTGATAGGTCTCTATAGGTCGTTGGCTAGGTTAATCGAGTGGTTTATGGCTCGTAATCGTATACTAGCCTGGTCCAAGGGGGAGTCTGTTAGTGCATGATGTCCCTAGGCTAGTATATATGTTGTTTGGACGTGTTTCGGGGTGTTTGGAGACGTTTATACGCATTTTTGGGAGTATTGGAGGCTATTGGCGAGTAGTGATTGGTTATAGGCGATTAGAGCCCTATACCACATCACTGTTCATGCGATTATGGGTCTCCTATAGGCGATTAGAGCCCAATCTCCTATAGGAACATGTCTTATAGCCCATAATCACCTATACTGTCCTGTACGAGTACGGGAGGTATAAATAGGCCCAATCATTGCCCTAATATTCAGTTCTTGCCACACACACTCCCCAAACACCCTCCCTAGGTCTGAGATTGCTTGGTTTGATCATTGTAACACCCGTGCTCTGTTTTAATGATATAAACGTTAATCTTTTGACCCGTTTGTGTGTTGTAATTGCTCGTTTATCATTGTTTCAAGTTAGTTTCTGTTATTAAGACATATTCAAGGGATTCCGCACCTTGAATATAACCCTCGTGATTGTCGGGTGACACGTTCGTCGATCCTACATAACGGCTTCGTCCTCTTCCGCGCCTTCATCGTGAAAAAACCGATTATATAGATCGACAAACGAGTCATTGGAGGGAGGGGACGATACTTTGGTGATTTGTTTGTGTGTTGAATTTGTTTGAGGGTTGAAGGTTGTATGTGTGTGAATTGTATGTGTGTAGTGTATGTTTATATATAGGTTAAAATTTTTTTTTTTTTTAAATAAAGAGACCGTTGGTAACGGTCATATTACACAAATCAAGGATATAGCGCTCGTTATATGGAAAACGCCTTGGCCCGATAACGCCCTATAGTGCCCGGGGGCGGTGTGCCCGGGCGCTATAGACTTCATAGCGCCCCACAACTTAACCACTACACACAACCTAAGCAATTAAAAATTACAATCAACCAGAATTGTTGAACCTTTCATAACTTAAATGTATATATACTAGCCGGAAACATAAACACGGATAATCATATAATATGTTAATTTTTTATTTGAAAATTAAAAAAAAATATATTTATATAATAATATCATACTCAAATTAAAGAAAATAAAACACTAGTTCGTATGACGTAACTTTTTTAAAAGAACATTTACATATGAAAAGTTATGCGTTTTTCAAAAAACCGTAAATCGTGAAAAAAGTGGTTTAAAAGTAACAATATGTTTTAAAAGTTTATACTATATGTTTAAAGTTGTAAAATTATTATTTTTTTTATGCTTTGTATGTATTAATATATTTGTGTGAGACCTACTAATTGTATAATTAGCTTACATAATAATTTTAGTAATTATATAACTTGACTAATTGAGCAATTATATATGAATTCGAAGACCACCAATATTTTGCTTTTGGCTCTTAAGTTGCTGTTGATCCAATATGGAGGCTTTATTTAATTTAATACCCATTTTATGTCCTTTTTTTAGTACGTAGTAACAGACATATGATGAGAGAACTATTCTGTTTTGTATATACTTGTATATACAAAGGGGCTAAAAGCATTCATAATAGATACCCTATTTTTTTGGGTGACAAAACCCTATAATTTTTTTTAGGGTTGAAAGTGGTTGTGAGTGAAGAAAATGAAGAATCTATAGTGTGTCGGTATATATTGGGTTCTTTGGGAATCTTTTAGGTAAAACAGAAAAACTGTATTTATTTTTTAATATTTGTTGAAAGTGGTTGTGAGTGAAGGAGAGAGAAACTTTAATGCGGTTTAGCGTAATATGTGGTTGTAATTGGTTACGAGTGGATGGGGATGAGGATTCTATTGTGAATGCTCTAAGGCTATCTCTCCCAACTCCTCTAAAATCTACATCAGCATTTGGTCATTTCCCCTTTTCCTTTCTTTCAAATCAAGGAAATGGTTCCTCATTCTTCTCTCTTCCCCCTTTCAATTTTTTTATTATTTTGTAAGAGGAAAAGGACAAAAAGAACATACAAAAAGAGCTCGGCGAGGTCGTGGAATTTTCACCGAATTTTCACCGAATTCACCAACTTTGTTTTTCTTCGCAATGAGTCTGAAGCGACGTTGTTGAGCAGCCGAAACGTCTGTGTCAGTTACTTTGTCTAGAAAGCTGACGTCGGTTTTCTCTCTCATCCAAGTGATGTGTTATTACTAGTTCGTTGTGCGGTTCGCGTACCCAGGTTTCAAGGAGAATTAATTACTCCACCGATATAAAAGGAGAGAGGCCCCTCACTTTGAAGGTTACTACTCTTCTGCTCTTTCTCTCTTCAAAATTTTTCTAGCAACTTTCGAATTTCTTTATCCCTTTTCCGCATTAGTATGGCCCCGTCTTCTGTAATCACCGGTAAGTAACAAAAGATGAAGGAAAATAAAGACAGACGACGATTTTGACCACGTCTGTGATTACTATGGGATCCAGCCCACGTATGAGCCCACTATCCCTGGTCCCATGGGGTAATTACCGAACCTCCAGCGGGTAAGATATGGGTATATCAGGTCTTCTTTACCTTATGCAACTTCTGGGTGCCTATTACCAAGTTTGTAATGGCAGTGCTTGAACACTATCACCTCCACATTAGCCAGGTGCATCCGGGGGGAATGTGCAAAATGACCTGGTTTGAATGTTGTTGCAAGGCACAGGGGGTGCAGCCTACCGTTGAGAGATTCAATGTTTTTTATGTGCTGAAGGTTGCAGTCATTTAGTTCTCTTTCTGCCAGCGCTTTGGGCCCACGTCCCACTTCACCCTCTCTCCCGAGAGCTTCTATGACTAGAAAGACAAATTTTTATGGGTCGAAGAAGGTGTGATCCCTATTAAGATGTCCGCGCGAAAGGTGGGAGGTAAGATCTTGCCGACAATTTGCATTGCTTTATGAGGTTACGGCTTGGTATAACATGCTCGTCATTCATCCCGCGATGATGGTGTCTATTGATGAAATCACGTTTGTGGCCGTTGGGATGAGCCGTTACTATGAGCGTGAGGGGGATCGGGAAAACCCTGAGTTACGTCAGGGTGATCTAGGTATGTTATATTCCCATTATTGCGCATTTTCTTAACTATTTCTTTGGCTCTTGTCTGGAACTTCCTCAATCGTGTTATCTATGCTTGACTGTAGTTTGCAGCATTTATGCTGTGGTGTTGCTAGGGCCGGAGTTGACCTGGCATTTTGTGCCAGTGCCTGCGGGCCAGTGCTTTATACTGGATGAGACTGCCGATTTCTTTGTTAACCTTTATTTGCGCCCGGAGGTTGTTCGGAAAGTGCGCATCCCTTCGCAACTAACGGTAAATGGTACGCGACGAATATTATTATTGTTGTTGTAACTTGTGAACTTTGGACCTCACATGTGTGTTGCTAACTTTTACAGGTGGGAATCCGGGTCCCTTGGAGACTGGTAGTGTGGAGGGTGAGCTTGATGATGAAGGGAATGAGGGTGGAGACCACAGCGCTGAGGGTCCTGGGGAGCCCAACCCGCGGCATCTTGAGCGTGGGTCTTGGCGTTATCCAACGCGTTTGTGTCGGAGCCGTACCAGCCCATACTAGGGCATGTGCGAGTGGCATTGCACCGCATTTACTGACGGGCACTAGGGGAAAAGGGAGGTTGCGCCTCATGGGGTTGATTTTGCTGATCTTGATCTTACTGATCTTGATTTTGCTGAGTTTGGCTTTATTTCTCCGGTTAAGAAAAAGGCACGTCTTGAGGACAACGTATTGGATTCTAAACAGCAACTCTATGGTATGCGTTTGTTCTTCTCTTTAGTAGTCGTTTTGTTTTTTTGCATCACTTTTTTCTTCCTCTTTGTAATGCCTTTTGTTTTTTGCAGCGAGTATGGTGGGGGAGAGTGGGCTGGGTATGAAAGTTTCTTTTGATGCGCTCGAGTCAACATGCAGCGTGCCTCCCCAACCTACATCATTGGTCATGTTGGAGTTGTCTGTGCAGGCGTCACCCCGTCTTTCCCTGCCTTAAAATGTTGTTTTGGCGGTTGTTGCGCCCAGGTCGTCTGGTCGTGGAGGGGCCTCTTCTATTGTGGTCGATGCTCCTGTGGACCCTAATCGTCGCCACATTCCCAACTGGGAGCTTACTGAGCGTAGCCAGTTTACGGACCCACTTGTCTATAGTGATTTTTTGGCGGGAGAGGTTCTACCGCGGAGCTTGGATTTCAAGAGACCCGCCCACGCATCGAACAGATGAAGGAGCATGTGTTGGCCTTTGCCAATGCCATCCCCACCACTTCTGTTATTGTTCGGGAATACGTGGATTTCCAGGAATTGAAGGTGAAGTTGGCTGCTGAGAGAAGGCAATTAGCGGATGCGAGGAGGCGATTTGATGAGGAAAGGGAGCCCAAGGCGGGTCGGTTGAAGAGTTGCGAGGCTGAGTGGGGTAAGGCCTAGGATACGTTGGTGGCTGACCTTGAGGCTAAGCGCAAGTTGGTGGAAGAGGATTGGGTGTTGATTGAGAGTCAGAGGGCGTGAGTTCAGGAGCTTGAAGGGGCGTTGAAGAAGGATGAAACTGAGCTCTCGCGTCTGAGCGATAAATGTGCTGAGTTGCACTCATCTTTGACCGTGTCCAGAGATGAGCGTGATAATCTTGATGCTCGGGTTGTTAACCACATCGGGGACCGCGGCTGGATGTTGGAGACATGCGTTCCACAAGTCTGTCCTTTGTATTTATCTTTCTTGCTCCTCTTGCCTTGTTTGCTTATTAGTTGTCTTTCTTTGCAGGTGGCTATTCAGGTGAAGAGTGGTCAGCGATCGCGAAAGCGGTAAGTGAGCTGCTTGCGGCTGCCAAGTTGGCTGGTCATAAAGCAGGCTATGTTGAAGGCCACCGGGATGTTGTTGTGGCTAAGCCTGTTGAAGATTTTCCCCGTTACCATGTCGACTGCGATGCCAACTTTAGAGAGAAATCACTAGCTTATGATAAGTTGATGTATCCTTTAGTTGACTTCATAGCTAGGCACGTCGCACTTGTCAGCAAAGCGCATAACCCCATTCTCCATAACCAAACGATCCTTAACAGTGCAGCGTTTCTGATTTTCCAGCGCATATAGCTTTGGCCAGCGTTTACTCAAGATGGAATCCCCATACCACAAATCAGACCAAAAGCAAATACTATCGCCATTTCCAACAGTAGCCCGAATGTAGTTTGTAACCTCTTTTCCTTCGAGCTTCATTCTCTCAACCAAGGTGACAATATTCTTCCAGCAACCAACTAAGCTTCTATTAATCGGAAGAGAATGCCAATTACCTCTGCCACCATGTATAGCCTCAAGAATGAACCGCCAGCTACTTCTCGAATCTGTCTTAAACCTCCACGCCCATTTCGTAATCAAAGCCTTGTTTACATCCACTAGTTTCGAAACACCCAAACCCCCGTCAGCTTTAGGAGTAGTGACCACGTCCCAAGCCACCCAGTGCATCTTTTTAATGTTATTGGACCCTCCCCAAAGGAAGTTCTTCATAATACTCTCTATCTGATCCACAACCTGCACAGGCGCTTTATACAAAGACAAATAATAAATGGGAAGGTTAGATAGAACCGATTTAATTAAGGTTAAGCGGCCCCCCATAGAAAGAGTGTTAGCTTTCCATGTAGACAAACGAGCTTTAACCGTATCCACCACCGAATTCCAATGGCACACGCGATTCATGTTGGCACCGACTTTTATCCCTAAGTATTCCAAAGGGAATTCCCCAATGCGACAACCAAGAGTACTACTCATCTGCATAATTTCCTCACTAGACACGCCAACACCAAAAAGGAGGGATTTCTTTAAATTGATTTTCAGACCAGAACAGAGGTGAAATAAACGAAGAAGCCGAGCCATCTGTTCGATATTTTCCTCCGACAATTCCCCGATGATCAAAGCATCATCAGCGTAGAGAAGGTGAGAAATGTTCAGGCCCGTTCTCTGATCCTTAATACCCTTCAACGCCCCTTCACTGCAAGCTTTATTTATTATACACGAGAAAGCCTCCATAACGATCAAAAAAAGAAACGGAGAAAGGGGATCTCCTTGCCGAAGACCCTTTTCACACCGAAACTCGAAAGTAGGCGCCCCGTTGACTAGGACCGAAGATCTAGCAAACTCAAGAATCCCTTTCACCCATCGACGCCACTCAACCGGAAAACCCATCTGCTCCAACATATCAAGCAAAAAACCCCAGTTCACGTTGTCATAGGCTTTTTCAAAGTCTATTTTAAACATGAACGCTTTTCTTGTTTTCTTGTTTAACCACCCATAAACCTCATTTAAAACCAAAGGACCATCCAAAATGAATCTATCTTTTAGGAAGGCAGACTGCGTATCAGAGATGACGTAACTCAAAACCTTCTTCATCCGGAGCGCCAGGACTTTAGATACAACTTTACTAATCACCCCAATTAAAGTAATAGGTCTATAATCAGATAAACCCACCGGATTATTCGATTTCGGGATAAGAGTGATATAAGAAGAGCTACATCCTTTGGCAAAACCACCTGATTCATAGAAATTCTCCATCAGATAATAGAAATCATCTTCCAGCTGGCTCCAAAAAGACTTGATGAAGTTAAAATTAAAACCATCCGGGCCTGGGGCTCGGTCAGACCCACAATCAAACACAGCAGCCTTGATCTCCTCTTTAGAAAACCTATCCACCAAGGAGCGCGAGTAGTCAGGAGGCACCGCCTTAATATTATCACATCTGACCAGAGGCCGAACCTTATGGGGTTCAGAAAACTGCCTCCTAAAGTGCTTAAGAACCTCTCGTTTAACCAGTTCCGGCTTTGTAACCCACACACCATCGATCATAATACCCGGAATAGCGTTTTTGGCTTTTCTCCCATTTACAATCCCATGGAAAAAACTGGAGTTATCGTCACCAAACATAGCCCACCGAACTCTAGACTTCTGCTTTAAATCTTTAATTTTACACAAGTTAATAGAGTCAACTTGTTTTTTGCACTCTTCCCACACCCAAACTTCCTCCTCTTCCAAATCCCTATTCTCCATAATTCTTTCCAACCTGTCGATATCTTTTTGAAGCATCAATAATTCTTCCCCTTCACTATCCTTCGTGCGTTTCCACCACTCAATCAAGGCTGCTTTGACGGCTTTCAGTTTAACACTGATCAAAATATTGGGGCTATCTTCAAACGAAGAGTCTTCCAAAACTTTTAAAACCTCCTCCTTACAACCTTCCCTGTCGAGCCAAGAGTTGAACCAACGGAAAGGTTTGGGGCCAAATTTCGCTTCCACCACTGAGAGAAGAAGAGGCGAATGATCCGAACAATCTTTAAGCAAAGCTCTAAGAACCGCGGAAGGGCACCTGTTGAAAAAACTATGACAAACAAAAAAGCGATCAATCTTGCTCAACTTAAATTCACCATCTTTTTTAGTCAAACAAGTGAACTTGCCTCCCCTCATAGTAAACTCAAACAAGCCCAAACTATCCAAGAATCTATTAAAATTCGAAGCACACCTGTGGTTAAACAGAGAATTCTTTCTTTCATCGATAGCCCTAACTGCATTAAAATCTCCCATCATAACCACCATACCCTCCAAACCATCAATAACGCCCTTTAGCACTTCCCAAAGCTGTCTTTTTTCACCCAGTTTTTGAGGCGCATACACATTTATGCAGTTAAGCCGACTACCATCCTCAACGAGGTAACCAGTAGTCATCAAAAAATTCCTATTTTTTACTGTACCACTTTTAGAAAAAAATTTAGGATTCCACAAATTACACAAACCCCCTGATCTTCCCACAGCATCCATAACATCAAAATCCATCCCATTATTACCCCACAATCTATTAAAATCAAACCCACTATAGTCTTCCAAATGGGTTTCCTGTAAAGCAAGGAAATCCACTCTATTCGAATTTCTTAATTGATTAACCCGCCCAATTTTACCAATACCACCAATCCCTCGAACGTTAAAAGATAAAAAATTCATATATTACCAACTTGTAGCCCCTCTTTGACAATAGACTCCTTAAGTAACGGTTGGAAATCGGAAAGATCGACACCCACCACCGAGCCAAGCTTAGAAGTAAAATCGGCTTCCGTTTGCAGCTTATCATCATTCTGAACCTGGTCTAGGAAACTCGCAGAATTCGCAACATTTAACCCTCCTGCTTCAGTCGCTTCTGGATGAACCAAGGTACCCGAGTTTGTATCTGTAACTGTATCCCCAACTAAATCCTGAAACTCCAAAGGTTTATCACTAGAGTCCACCAAGCCTCTATTAGTTGTTACATTTAGGCCCAGAATAATAGGGGCCAGCCTAAAGGGATCATCCTCCTCCAACCTTGAGTCTTTTTTGGGCCTGTCATTACTACTGCTATAATTTCCACCATCCTGGCCCAAAGGATTAGTCTTATTCTTTTTTCTTTTATTATTATTTGCATAAGTAGGCTGGCCCACCGAATCTGTCTTAGGTAAAATAGGAGTTTCCACAAAAGTCTCCTCAATGATTGGATCAGCCGTAACATTCGTTGATTTGCCTTGATTTCCGCCATCCCCATTATTGTTTTTTAAGCATTCCGAAAAAACCGGAGAGTCTGACTGTCTAGCTTCGTCATCTCCGGCGTAATTATCGTCATTCATATCTTCATCGGAGCCGCTTTCTTCGTCGGAGGAAACGTCATCGTCTGTCTTGTCCCCTTCGGCTTCCAGCCCCTCTTTGGGAATCAAAAACGTCGGTTGACAAAACCCAGGAATCTCCATAACCCAAGCCGAATACATCTTATCTTCCCACAACACCGAAACTTCGCCATTGACAACATTACCTGAGTTAACCAAAATACCAACACAGCCACCGGAGAGGTCTGTGGAGGATGCATTGACGTCGACCTTTTGTACCACCTTACCAAAGGCCGAAGCCACTTCATCATAGATTTTAGGATCGCTTAACTGAATCGGCAGTCCTAAAACCTTGACCCAAGCCATCCTATTGAAATCCACCTCCTGGCCATCCCAAACCGAAACGTTAACAAAAACGTCACTTCTCCCTACCAATTCATCTTTTGCCATGATGGCATGTTCGGAGGTCTTGAACGTCACCAAGAAACTCAGACCACCTAGGTACCGGATTACACCTTCACCAAGCCCCATCTCGAACAACTCCTTATGAAATAAATTAACCATAGTAAAATCAACAACATTAACAATAACAGACCTGCCACCAATGTCGTTGAAAACCGGTGCTATTTCTTCCAGACGGACAACTTTAGAGTTATCGATAACATTGCTTCTCATACCTGTCAGAGCTTCTTTGAACGAAAACATGCCTGTTTTTTCATACCGCACTTGCCGACCTCCAATATCAGCAACCGGCTTTCGTTGCACTGGTTCCTTGACCGGTTTAGGTCTAGGGGGTGGATCTCTGATTTCGCCTTCTTCTAAAACAAACCTGGCTATGTTGATGGATAGTTTATAATCACCCATTTTAATATTCTTCATATCGCGGATCAAATCTTCCTTGTTCTTGACATCAAGAAAGGATACAAATCCAAACCTATTACCAACCTTATCTCTCTTCTTAGCGATATAAATATCGTAGATGTCTCCATGCCCACGTAAAACCGAAGCCAGATCTGTTCCACTACATCGGTCTGGTAGGTTGGAGACGAACAGTTTGGTTATTCTTCTCAATATTTCCGCCGGAATAGGTTTCCGGGGTAGCCGCCGGAAATCGCCCATTAGGGTTTCTTTTAAAATATTCAACGATACCCTTAACTGCTAAAGAAGCGAAACTATATAGAAGATGAAATTGATATTTCAAAAATAAGATTAAAAAAAACTATTCATTAAGAAGTTCTTCATTCAACGTCCACATTGTTTTTGAATACGGACAACAATATCTATACTATATATATATATATTATATATCTAGAGGAAGTATATGGAGGAAACCCTCCTTATTTGGTAAACTCTGGAAACTCTGACTTCCCAACATTTTTTTTTTTTTGAAAAAAATAGGGTATGTAATATACATTTTTTAAGCATTTCGGGCCAAAAAAATCGAAAAAGCGCCGAACGGTTTTTTTTTAAAAAATAAAAAACGTCTACTGTTTACATATAGTTAACACATTGTTAACACCTGTTATTAGCGCTTAACATGTGTTAGTCAAAATTTTATTTTATTTTTTTAAAAAAAAAGTACTCGGCGCTTTTTTAATTTTTTTGGCCCAAAATGCTTAAAATCATGTATATTACTTGCCCTATTTTTTTCAAAAAAAAAAATATTGGGAAGTCAGAGTTTCCAGAGTTTACCAAATAAGAAGGGTTTTCTCTATAACCATTCCCTATCTATATCTATACTATATTATAAAACATTTTCTAAGGACTTCTTAAAAACTAAGAAGTACAACTATATTTGTTTATCATACAATACCTAATGCACATCTTAACTACTTTTTAGGGGCATATTTGTCTTTTGAACTTGTCTTTAATTACACCACATTATAGTTAATGAATTAATATCAAAGACTTTACATTAGTCATGTACAATTAATCCATTAGTAATATTAAATGTTTGTAGAAGATAATATTAATATTTTTTTTAATTAAAATACTATTTAAATTTAGTATTATCTTATTTTTTTATTTTTTAGATATAATTTCTAAATATAATAATAATAATAGTAGTGGTCGTGGTAGTCGTGGTCGTGGTCGTAGTAGTGGTAGTAAAAGTGGTTGTACCCAATTAAAATCGGTGTTTAAGACAGATCGGGTTAGAAAACACTTTCTAAAAGAGATTTGGTGACACCCGCCGCATCGCGCGGGCTAACACACTAGTATATTATAAAGCCTTTGACAAGGACTTCTTAAAATTTAAGAGGTATAAGTTAATTTGCTTATGATACAACACACAATGCACATAGTAACTACATTTTAAGGGCAAATTAGTCTTTAAGGCATCATATTTAATAATCTAAATGAAATCAAGAGTCATGTTTATGATAGGTCATGTTTATGATACTTTATAAAAGTTAACGTTTTATAAACTTGATACTACTATAAGATAAAAAAAGTTTATGTTTATAATGAATTTCAAACAAAGGTTTCATGTAATTACGTCAACTAATCATGATCAAATTAGATGAAAATGAATTTTCTTTTACAAAAAGTATTTGACATATTGTAATATGCGAAAATTTGATATCGAATTGTTATGATGATTTTAATACGTTATAATTTAGTTGAATGATTATTAATAGAAAAAACTATGGATGTTTGATAGATAAGTATTATTTAATAATTTGTGCTATATAAATATCATTATAAAATTTTGTATTACTAATACCTTAGGGGGAAATGATTGAAAATGGAAAGTTATGTTATGGAGAAAAGCGAAGTTTCTTTATTGGTTCTATTTTTATATACATTTGAATGTAAGTTTCGTTTAAAAGGGAATTGTGTGTGCTAATATACAAGTCATCCAAGCATAAGCGAATAAGTCATGAAAGTTTGTTTTTAGTTTTTTATTTCCTTTTTATGTGGTTATGTTGCGGTTTCGACTTACTTAACGTTTTCTATGATAATTTTAACTCTTTTTAATATGGTGAGTGAACTCGCCGCCACGCGTGTGCGTGATTCAATGTTGTTTCCTATTTTTTTTTCTTTTTAACACTCCCGCCGCAACGCGCGGGTTTCCCACTAGTAGATATATAATAGAGTAGTGACTAATAGCACATTATACTGAAATGGAATAAAATTATGATGTCTTAAGGTATCATTTTTGCTGAATACTTCAGATTCCTTTCTAATAGTAACATAGAATTTAGTTTAAAGTATAACCGATTAAGACAAGAATAAAATCAATACATCAATTCTCCTTGAAGTGATGACAAATAATAAATAATTTCTATGTTAGGTGTGATGATAGATAGTGAATTATTTTTATGTTAGTTGTAACATCCTAAAATATTTAAATATGGCTATTGATTTAGAAATTTGAACATGATTAAAACCCCTATTATAGACAGTAATGAAGATGACAAGTACTATTGAGGGCATTGTGGTAATTTGGCATTAAAACCCTAACATGGAAAGCACCATGGGCGGCCCTTTTCTCAACCTTTGCATCTTCACACTTTTAGGGGGATTTTGGTCCAAACTTGGTGGGGAGGTATATTTTTCGATGGAAATTTATATTCTCAAGTTTGGTTCTCCATCAACCATAAATTACTCTTTGGCATATAACTCTTCAACCATAAATTCTCATTAAGCATGCGGTGGAGACTTTAACACAGGGCATCCAAGTCAATTACAATAACTAACATTGATTCTTCACTAATTACGTTTTAACCTGGTTTACATTTTTTTTTGAAAAGAGAATTTCATTAAACACAACCCGAAAGGTCCTCAAAGCAAGGACCTACGAGCAAAAAACCAAACATGAACACAACATCAATCCAAAGGGAAAATACACCAAGAATTCCAATCGATAGATTTCCATCTAGACCTATTTCGAGCCCAAAAGTAAGTCGTAGACTTGATGATCTCCACCAAAACATTTGGACTTCGTTGCTTATTGTTAAAAAGGCGATTGTTTCTTTCATTCCATAATACCCAAAACGTGGTATAGACGATACCACGTAACATAATCTTCTTCTCCTTGGACAGGTTCTGAATCTCCGGAAGACGAATTAGATCTTTTACCTCAAAAGCATAAGAATGAGGTAAACGACACCAAACTTCCACTCTAAGCCAAACCTAATAAGAGTACCAACATCCAGTGAAAAGATGCAACGAAGTCTTCGTATCCTCAAGACAAAGTGAACAGGCTGTTTGTTGAATATTAATCCCTCGACGAACCAGCTCCGCAACAGTTGGTAGCCGGTTTAAGCCGGCTCTCCACACAAGGATTTTGCACTTTAACGGAACTCATCCCTTCCATTTAATAACTGAAGCCGCGTCTAAGCTCATGTTAGCAAGAATCTTCTTAGCCGAGGACACCGTAAATTTTCCACTCATTTCTGGCTGCCACCTCCAAGAATCTTTGCCGCCCTTCATTGTGAAGTCGTGTATATCATTTAACAATTGAAACATCTCAGTAACCTCTTCATAAGTATGCGGACTATGACGCCAATTCCATTGCACTTCCTTCGACCCATTATTACATATAATACGATCCGAAACCTTAACCCATTTGAACTTTTCAATTCTAAACAAGTTTGGGTACCGGACACGAAGAGGAACATCATGAAGCCATATGTCTCCCCAGAAAAAAACGGACGAACCATCCCCCACATCAGCTGTGAACAAAGAATTCAGGACAATACCACTTTGGGTAGTTCGAGTACCCACCTTTGTAATAGATTTCCAACAGCTAGAATAAGAGTTGTTGCAAGGAAGCAAGGTCCAAGGCCGACTATTGCCATGACAACCTACAATGACCTTCTTCCATAAACTATCTCCCTCGCTTTTAAATCGCCAAGACCATTTAAGTAAAAGCGCGTCATTCACCTCTTGGAGCTTTGTCAATCCCAATCCTCCATTCTTTTTAGGCAACGTGACTATGTCCCACGCAACCCACGGAATTTTTTTCTCTTCACTAGAACCCGCCCAAAGGAAACGTCTCATAATGGCTTCCATGGCTTCTATCACGGCTTTCGGAGCTTTATAAAGCGAAAGATAATACATAGGTAAAC
The DNA here is from genome assembly GCA_028751855.1 of Ambrosia trifida. Lineage (NCBI taxonomy): Eukaryota > Viridiplantae > Streptophyta > Magnoliopsida > Asterales > Asteraceae > Ambrosia > Ambrosia trifida. The sequence goes on from CM054130.1 coordinate 116,181,418, forward strand.
TCTCTAGCACCGATTTGATAAGAACTAGACGTCCTCCTATGGATAAATGTTTCGCTTTCCAAGAGACAAGACGATTTTTAATAACATCAATAACCGGATCCCATTGACGAATACGTGTCATCTTTGCTCCAACTTGAATACCAAGATAAGTAAAAGGGATAGAACCTCTACGACACCCCAAAATTTCCATCATGCTATCCACCTCAATATCCTCCGCTCCAATACCAAAAATATTAGACTTATGAAGGTTTATCCGAAGCCCTGAACAAAGATAAAAAAATCCGCAGAACAAGTGCTATACTCATAAGATTATCACGAGACCAGTCCCCCATAATAAGTGCGTCATCCGCATAAAACAGATGTGTCAACACGTCACCTTCATTTGTGAAACTAACCCCCTTGAAAACTCCAATATCCTTGGCTTTGTTAATTAACCAAGAGAGGGCTTCCATAATAATTAAAAATAAAAACGGGGAAAGAGGATCACCTTGACGAAGACCCTTTTCACAACCAAATTCAAACGTGGGGGAGCCATTAACCAACACCGCTGCCCTAGAAGAAACGCATATACCTTTCACCCAATCGCACCACCTAGGAGGAAAGCCCATCTGAGACAAAATAGAAATTAAAAAGTTCCAATTGACGTTATCAAACGCTTTTTCAAAATCTATTTTTAGCATGAAAGCCTTTTTATTTCTCTTCTTCACCCACTCCAAAACTTCATTTACCATAAGGGGGCCATCAAGAATGAAACGCTCTGAAATAAAAGCCGACTGAGACTCAGATATAACCTGACCCATCACCCTTTTAAGACGATTAACAAGGACTTTTGAAACCACCTTACTAACAATCCCAATAAGGGTAATAGGCCTATAATCTTTAAGACCCAAAGGCGTTTTGACCTTAGGAATTAAAGTTATAAAAGCACTCCCACACCCCGGACTAAACGAACCCGACTCATGAAAATCCGCCAAAATATTATAAAAATCTTCTTCCAATAGATTCCAAAACCTTTTAACGAACCGAAAATTAAAACCATCCGGACCTGGAGCTTTATTAGAGCCACATTCAAACACCGCATCTTTAATCTCTTGTTTTGAGAACGGAGCTATCAAATAACTTCTGTCGGTCAAGTTCACCTGATTAATGCCCGAACAATCAAGAAGCGGCCTGTTTTTGTATTTCTCTTGGAACCGATTTGTAAAAAAATTTTGCACTTCTCTTTTGACAAAGGATGGTTTTGTAACCCAGTCATCGTTTATCATAATACCCGGGATCGCATTCCTATCCTTCCTACCATTGACAACCATGTGAAAAAAATTGGAATTCTCATCACTCAAACTAGCCCACTTGACACAATTATAACTTTTTTTAATAAAAAAATAAACATTAAAAAGAGAAAAAACTGACTTAACATCATAGGAAAACCTTACATAAACAAAAGTGGAATTTCATCCACGAGACATTAACTTTTTGATCCCAGAAACTATCCAAAGAAATGAGAAATACACCGTAGAACCAAAGATGAATTGTATCTTCAAGTCATTGGAAATAATAATTCTACAAAACATTCAACACACTATACTTGTAAGGCACCTCATTAAAAACGTAACCTTACTCAACGTAGCAAAACGTGACACTCTACTATAAACTTTAATATGCACCTCAAACTACGTCATAGTTGTATAACCACCAACATGCCAAAAAGGTTCCCCTTTTTCCTTGGTCTCGACGTTAACTTTAGATATATTTATGACCACAAATTTAAACTAGCGTACGTAGGGGCGGATTCAGGCATGTTTGACGGGTTCCCGGGAACTTAGTCGGTTTGTAAAATATAGTGTTATTGTATATAAAAAAAATGAAAGGAACCCATAAGAAAAATGTTAAAGGAACCCATTACTAAAAAGTGAGAGTGTTCTAGTGGTTGCAATCCTTTGTAATACAAAACACACGCCTGGTTCGAAACTGATAGCGTGCATCTTTTTCCGTTTCTATATTTTTTATATTCAAAACCTAAAACCTTGGGGTTTGCGTAAACAAATAGAGCACAACCACAGCCACGCTTGCCTTCCTTGCCTCCTCTTCTTTCCTTTCCTCTCCAAACCCAACCCCAGCCTCGTCCCTCCCTGACTCCTCCACGCGACCACACCACAGGCCACCCGCCACAGCCACCCCATTCGATGGTACCTCTCCTCCACGTGACCCCGCCCCTGCCTCCTCAGCTCCTCCTCTCCTCTTGGGCTTGCTAAAGTTTACATCCATCTGATTTATTTCAATTCTAAATTTGTTCTTTATCATTTGGTACAACAATAAGTTATTCTTTCAACAATCAATATATCTGAGAAATGAAACTTCGAGTCCCATAATCGTGTATTATGGTGCATTGGTGTGTTTATTTGGTCAGTTTTGCATAAAACAAAATTAGCCGTCCAAGGTTTACCTTCTGTTTTCTCTTAATATTCAAGCATTGTAATGTACAATATTGTTAGTTTTTACCTAATAAATATCTGTTATTTTTTTAATATAATTTTTAACTTTTGCTAATCCTTGAGGTGCAATGAATATATGAAACATAAGTTTTTTTATAATGGTAAGGATCAAAATAAACTGATGATATATTTTTTAACCGACTATTTTATTGTTCTATTGTTAGGGAAAAATCATGGAAAGAGCAATGCCAAAAGATTGAGCCAAAATCTGATGATGAGTCAGACAAGAAAGTAACCCAGTAGAAACTTAGCTTGCATCATATAGGTTGGTTGGTTAACTCAGCTTGCATCAGCCAAAAAAAATGATCACAAAATAATATTATTCTAATTATAGTCTAGATTATTTGAATAACCCGATTTAAACCACTCATACTTGTTGTGCACTATGTTCAAGGCTAAATTATTTGCTAAGTATTTTGTGTCTTATGTCCAAGGCTTGATACCAAACCACATTGAGCCGGGGGTCTCACTGGAAGCAGCCTCTCTATTCTTAGGGGTAGAGGTAAGGCTGTCTACATCTTACCCTCCTCAGACCTTACCTTAGCTTTGCTATTGGTGGGATTAACTGAGTATGATGATGATGATGATGATGATGATACTTGTGCACTATTACCAATGGGCGGTTCTTGTTCTCTTTGCAGGTTTGGATGTTGTATGCACAGATCGTGCAGATGTCGCATTCTACAGTTCTTTATTTAATATGTTAGTAACACTTCAATTTTTAACAAGTTATTTGCTTTATTTGATTGCTTAAATGCTTAAGTCCATAAGTTGATTTGTTTATTTATTGGACATTTTAGGTAATAAACTGGTTGCTTAATGCTTAATTTATTGATTGATTTAGGACTTGTCTTAGGTTAATTGGGCATGGGCAGTTTTAGTTTTTGAATGGCATGATGTTGGAGTTGTTGAATGAAGAATAGTTAACAACAACTAACAAAAATTTTAGGGATGTTAAATGTTAACCTGTCGAAACCTAAATCGATCCGAACCGTCAAACCGACCCGAGTCCCTGTACTAACCCAATTTTTCTTATATTCAGTCGTATGAGATTGAAGCATCTAAAAAAGGGAACCCTGTGAAAATAATTCCTAAATACGCCACTGAGCGTACGTAGACTTTATACACAATAAATAATCAACCACCACATGGTTTACTTTAGACATCGTTAGATTTTGGTGTAAATATTAGATACTAACATTAACTTTAGCCATGACATGTCTACTTTCACCTTCAACAATGCAACACGCATATTTTGAATACTCTATATCTATATCTATATCTATATCTATCTATGTACCTTATTAAGTAGGAGGGATGGGTAGGAGAGTCATTTTACACCCATTTTAAGATGGGATACAAAAAGGCTCATGCTTTAACATATGTATATAACCTAAAAATTCCCTATAATACCCCTTTTGCATTATACACTTGTACTTTTAATCTAAATTGAAGTATAATGTCCTTTTAATTATATATTCAACACTAATTTTTAATTTTTAGGTTAACTTTTTAGGTTAACTTTATTTTCTCTCACTAACTTTTAAGTTAATTTTATTTTCTTTTAATTTAACCACCAAACTTCTATTTTTAGGATTTAAAAGTTTGGTCATTAACTTTTAGGTTAACTTTATTTTCTCTTAATTTGACCATTAAACTTTTAGCTTTTAGGATTTCAAACTTTGACCACCAAACTTTTAGCTTTTAGGATTTCAAACTTTGACCACCCAACTTTGGCCACTAACTTATATACTTTATTTTCTTCCAATTTAACCACCAAACTTTGACCGCCAAACTTTTAGCTTTTAGGATTTCAAATTTTTACCACCAAACTTTTAGCTTTTAGGCTTTCAAACTTTGACCACCCAACTTTGGCCAGTAAATTTCTTACTAACTTATGTATTTTTTTTCTTCCAATTTGACCACCAAACTTTTAGTTTTTAGAATTTCAAACTTTGACAACCAAACTTTTTGCTTTTAGCTGCGAGTATTTTTTTGAAGCCCACGCAACAATAACAGTCACTTAATATTATCTTTTATATCTACGAAATCATCCACAATTACGCGAAAGAATGCAGGAAAATCGTTGCCCAACAAACGTGACCCGCCGCAAAGCGGCGGGTTAACAAAAACCCTAGTAGTACCTTATTAAGGAGGAAGCATGTTCATGAAAGTAATTTCCTCTCAATTTTAAGATGGCATATAAAAAGCCTCTTTACAAATCTCTATATTTTTATCATTTCCTACCCTTTTTGCCCCTCATGTATAACATATTATGCAAGTTTTATATGTGTGTAATACACACTTTATATGTCCCTCAAGATGTAACCTACATTCATAACACCCAATAAAACCCATTTCCTAACTCTTGAATACTCATTTATAGTCATTGCTTTCTAGTCTTCTACACTTGTTTTACTTTTCAAGAAACTCATCTTACTAATATCATTACTTGACATGTCTAGGTTACTCATGATGCAAACCATGACAAAGTTCATAGATTTCGCATACAGAAAGAAACTCCATTTAACCAATTCAAGGTATTTTTCATTGCCGGATTTGTTTTACTGTCGATTTGTAATTTTTATCCTTTTACATTGTTAATAATATACCTTTAGTTGTTGGAAACATACACTTACTTATATTCATCAAATATTTATGGTGTACAGGATGGGGTTGCTAAAGAATTGGTGTGCCTATTCAATTTCAACACTTCTTGTATGGCCAAAGAGGCAGAACCACATACATCGTCCTAATCGACCTTCAATAGCTTTGTAGGAAACCCAATCGGAATTTTTTTTCTTTAATTGCTAATATCTTTTATAAATGTTAATGTGTTTTATCTATAGAGTTGAGATCAAAATTTATCATGTTGCTATTGGTTTTATTAACAAGCTGAACTCAAAACTGTTATTGGAACTGCGGGTTGGGTACTTGAGGGAAGTTTCCAATAAGAATCACAATGCTAAACTGAAAATGTTCTTGGAGATCGAGATTGGATCGGTAATATCTTCCCGTCGTTTTATTTCACTGCTGCTTTAATACAGTTTGTTTGGTTGAAACAGGCCAATTCAGGATTTGGTTGCCTTGCATACAATTTGTTTTGGGTCCAAATTTTACCTTTATATAGTGTCCAATATAGCATATTCGATTATTAGGAAGTTGTATACGTTATAAATAGAATTTGAGTGCCTTTCAAAGAGTTTGATAAATATTATGTCCAAAGATGTACACCATTGTAATTTTGTATTGTGTACAAATATTTAAGCATTATTTACAATACACTTAAAGCTAATTTAGTGGGATTAAAGTTGGACATTCATCAAACTTTTAAGACACTTTAAGGCCATCTTAGTCAATGTTGGAGATGTTGCCATCAGCCCACTTATAGGCCCAGTCGTTTGAACCCTAGTATGATTAACTTGTTGAGCAAGATTAGCATAGGGTTTAACCCTAATTTAGTCCTATAAATAATCTCTTGTACTTGTAACTTTTTGTATCACTCAATAAAAGAATACCCCAGTTGTCCCCGTGGACGTAGGTCAGTTTAGGCCGAACCACGTAAAATACTTGTGTTCGTGTGCGTGTGTGTTCTACGATCCTAACAACTGGTATCAGAGCTCAGGCTCTAAATCAGATCAGAAAGAACACATACCTGTAATCTCAGATCCGTCACCCACCACCCACCTCAGCCATCCGCCGCCACCCTCCTCCCTACGCCGCCACCCTTCCTCCCCTGCGCCAACGTAACCCATCTAGGGTTCCGCCGCGTTGCCGTCGATCTTCTCCTGCCAACCCCTCTGTCCCGCTGTAACCCTTCTACCATCTTTATTTGTTTGTTCAATTGAATATACAAGAAAAACGGTTGTGCTCTGTTATTCGTTGAACAAGATATAGCTACCTACCTTTTGTGGTTTCTAGTGGTAATAAATTGAACATAAAACAATTTAATTGTTTTTTGCTTGTTGCGACTTACCTGTACACAAAAGAAAGTAAAACAAAAGCAAGTGTGCTTTGTTTTTTTATTAAAATACATTTAATATCTTTTGTGGAGTTTGATTTTTTTGGTCAACGCAAATACAAGAAAAGGAGTGGTATCTTTTTGGCTAGTTTCCTAGATATTTAGACAAGATAATGTCTGAAGAAGGAAAAGTCAAGGTAGAAAAATTTGATGGGAAGAATTTTGGATGGTGGAAGATACAAATCAAGGATTTGCTTATACAGAAGGAGTTAGATGCTGCACTAGACCCTCCCCCTGCGACCATAACGAAAGAATGGACGAATCTTGACAAGAAAGCACAGTCAACGATTAGGCTTGCTCTCTCCATGAATGTAGCTTACAACATTCTGGAACAAACCACAGCGCGTGGGATTATGGAAGCTTTGTCCGACATGTACGATAAGCCATCTCCTGCGAACAAAGTGTTTCTGATTCGAGAGTTAGTCAATATTCGTATGAAAGAGGGAAATTCTGTTACTAAGCATATTAATTTAGTTAAATCACATTTGACACGTTTTCCTCTGTGAATTTTAAGATAGATGATGAATTGCAGGCTTGTCTATTGTTATCCTCATTACCTGACAGTTGGTCAGGCACAATCACAGCAGTCACAGGGTCAGTTGAGACTCTCAGTTTTGGAAGAGTTCGTGATTTGTTACTGAATGAGGATTCCAGAAGAAGGAACAATGGAGAATCAAGCTCGTTGCTCAGTACTGAAGGAAGAGGGAGAAGTAGTAACAGAGGAGGAAATAAGGGTAGATCAAAGTCAAAACGCAGGAGCAAGTCAAGACCTGGAAAGCCAAGGAAAGACATACAGTGTTGGAACTGTAAGGAGTTTTGGGCATTTTAGAAGTCAGTGTTCTGAACCTACGAGAGAGAAAAGGGAGGTGAATGCTACTACATCCTCAGATTCAGAGGATGCTCTTATTTGCTGTATCGAGAGTTCTGTTGAAGACTGGATTATGGATTCAGGAGCGTCTTTCCATGCTACTTTTAGCACGAAGAAGATGAAGAATCTGCGAACAGGTAACTTTGGTAAAGTTCGTTTGGCTAATAATCAGAGTCTTGACATTACAGAAATTGGAGACATAGACCTTAAAACTCCATTGGGAACCATTTGGACCTTGAAGAATGTTCGGGTCATTCCTGGTTTGAAGAGAATGCTTATATCCATCGGTCAGCTTGATGATCAGGGATATGATGTTCACTTTGGCAGTGGACAATGGAGAGTTGTTAAGGGCAGTATGGTAGTTGCTAGAGGCAAGAAAAGAGGTAGTTTGTACATGGTTGAAGCATCAGCTAATGCAGTGAACGCAGTATCGAGTGACCAGAGTCAGACAAAGTTATGGTATCAAAGACTCGGGCACATGAGTAAAAAGGGGATGAAGATGCTTGTTGCCAGGGGAAAACTTCCAGAGTTGAAGAAGGTCGAGTCAGAATTTTGTGAACTGTGCATCCTAGGCAAGAAAAAGAAGGTGACTTTTATGAAGACTGGGAGAGCACCGAAAGCTCAGAAATTGGAGCTTATTCACTCAGATGTATATGGACCGACATCAGTAGCTTTACTTGGAGGTTCTCGCTACTTTGTGACCTTCATAGATGATTCAACACGCAAGGTATGGGTTTACTTTCTTAAACATAAATCTGAAGTTTTCGATACTTTTAAGAAATGAAAATCTACTGTTGAACTTGAAACTGATTTGAAGGTGAAATGCTTGAAGTCGGATAACGGTGGTGAATATATCAGCAAGGAGTTTACAGATTATTGTGCTGATAGAGGGATCAAGATGATAAATACAGTTCCAGGAACTCCGCAACAAAATGGAGTTACAGAGAGGATGAACAGAACATTATGTGAAAGAGCTAGGAGAATGAGATTGAATGCAGGGCTCCCAAAGATGTTCTGGGCCGATGCAGTTAACACAGCAGCGCATCTTATCAACCATGTACCCTCAGTACCATTGGGATTCAAGCTACCTCAAGAAGAATGGAAGGGTAAAGAAGTTGAGTATGATCACCTGAGAATCTTCGGGTGTAGTGCTTATGATATCAACCCAGAAGGTGATAAGTTGGATGCTAAAGCAAATAAGTATATCTTCATTGGATATAGGGGTGATAAAATGGGCTACAGGCTTTGGGATTTTGAAAGCAGAAAGGTAGTCAGAAGCAAGCATGCTGAGTTCAATGAAGAAGAATTGTACAAGGATAGAAACTTGGATAAGTCAAAGGTTCGGAAAGAAACAGTTGAGTTTAGTGTTGAGAATCAGAAGAAAGAATCTATCACAGGGCCCGTAACAGAATCTGAAGATGACACAGAACCTGAGACTGAAGATGGTGAGAATGAAGAGTCAGTGGGAATTTCTGAAAGTGGGAGTTTAGAGTCTGAAGACGAACAGTCTCCACAGCAGCCTGACCAGACTGATACTTCGGTCAGGAGATCCACTAGAGTTTCTAAAGCGCCGGACATGTACAGTCCCAGTCGTACCAGCCTCTCAGTTAATTATATTCTCTTGACAGAAAATGGTGAACCAAAGAGCTACTCTGAAGCAGTCAAGATGAAGGACTCATTCCGGTGGGAGCAAGCAATGAAAGAAGAAATGAGTTCACTAGACAAGAACAAGACTTGGGTTCTTGTAAAACTTCCGCGAGACAAGAAAGCTCTTCAGAATAAATGGGTTTTCAGGGTCAAAGATGAGCATGATGGTTCTAAACGGTATAAAGCCCGTTTAGTGGTCAAGGGATTTCAGCAGAAGAAGGGAGTTGATTATGATGAGATCTTCTCTCCAGTGGTGAAGATGACCACCATCAGGTTAGTTCTAAGTATTGTAGCAGCAGAGAATTTGCATCTAGAGCAGCTAGATGTGAAAACAACATTTCTACATGGTGACCTTGATGAAGATATTTACATGGCACAACCTGAGGGATTCCAGGTTATTGGAAAAGAGAATTGGATGTGCAAGTTGAAGAAGAGTTTGTATGGTCTGAAACAAGCGCCAGAACAGTGGTACTTGAAGTTTGATAATTTCATGGTGAAGACCGGTTACAAGAGATGTGAAGCCAATCACTGTTGTTATCTAAAAAAGTTCAAGAGTTCGTATATCATTCTACTTCTGTATATAGATGATATGTTGATTGCAGGATCAGATATGAATGAGATCAGCAAGTTGAAGAAGCAAATGTCCAAAGAATTCGAGATGAAGGATTTGGGTGCAGCCAAACAGATACTCGGGATGAGTATCACCAAGAGCAAGAAAGATGGATCTTTGACACTGTCCCAGGAAAAGTACATCGGGAAAGTGTTAGAGAAATTCGGTATTAACAGTGAGAAGACCAAGCATAGAAACACGCCCTTGGGGAGTCACCTCAAGCTTACCAAAGATCAATGTCCCGGAACTGAAGAAGAAAAAGCTGATATGGCTAGAGTTCCGTATGCATCTGCAGTAAGTAGTTTGATGTACGCTATGGTGTGTACAAGACCTGACATAGCACACGCAGTCAGAGTTGTCAGTCGGTTTATGTCAAATCCGGGAAGAGAACATTGGGAAGCTGTTAAATGGGTGCTTCGTTATTTGAAGGGAACATCAAAGATGGGTTTATGTTTCAAAGGGAAGGATTCAGTTCTCAGAGTTTATACAAATGCTGACCTAGGTGGTTGCAGAGAGACATTTAAAAGCACCACAGGTTTCGTGTTCACAGTGGGAGGAACTGCAGTCAGTTGGATGTCCAGACTTCAGAAATGTATGGCTTTGTCCACAACAGAGGCAGAATACATGGCTATAGCTGAAGCCAGTAAGGAGCTAGTATGGTTGAAAGCTTTTCTGGAATAGTTAATGAAGAAGCAGACTGAGTACTTGTTACACTATGATAATGAAAGTGCAGTGAAACTTGCTAAGAATCCTGTGTATCACAAGAAGACAAAGCACATCGGGATAAGGTATCACTTCGTGAGAGGATTGGTCGCTGATGGCACAATCAACTTGAAGAATATCTCAGGTGCTAAGAATCCAGCAGACATGTTCACTAAATGTGTAACGTTGGATAAGCTGAAGCTGTGTGGAGCTTCAGCTGGTCTCCAGGAATAATGTTGAGGAGATCGGGGTAACTGGAGGTGCATTGAAGATCTAGGGGAGATCTTATCTACAGAAGTACAGAAGAGATGGTGCAGTTCGTGGTCCGAAGACACCAAATGGGAGATTGTTGGAGATGTTGCCTTCAGCCCACTTATAGGCCCAGTCGTTTGAAGCCCAGTATGATTAACTTGTTGAGCAATATTATCATAGGGTTTAACCCTAATTTAGGCCTATAAATAATCTCTTGTACTTGTAACTTTTTGTATCACTCAATAAAAGAATACCCTAGTTGCCCCCGTGGACGTAGGTCAGTTTAGACCAAACCACGTAAAATACTTGTGTTCGTGTGCGTGTGTGTTCTACGATCCTAACAGTCAATTCAATTCATACTAACCTTTCATCTTCCTTGGTGGTTCATCATAATGAATACAATATTAACTACACAAATGGTGATTAGTTCACATTTCAATCATCATTCGCATAACATTGTTATAAAGAACAAATTCACTTTAACCAAAATTTTAATTCGAAAATTCGAAATTGTCTCTTCGAGTTCCATAACTCCATCTTCTTGAAACTATAAGTTCTTCCATACCCATCACACCCAAATGTTCGCATCTTGTTGGTTCTTCTCTTCGATTGACAATCTGTTGATGCTGTTAAGGTTGTATTTCTATTTTATTGTTTTTATAGTTATATGTTCTTGATTTTTCTTGTTGTGTTTCTTTGCTTCTATAATACAAATTCAGTGCTCTTTTTCAGGTGAGTGGTCTAAATAATTCACCTGGACCGAGTAAGAGGAGTTCCAGTTGGAAGCAAGCTTTGTTGTTGTTGTGGAAAAAAAATTCTAAATTTGTAGCAAACACATGAATTGATATGTTTTTTTTGCTGTTAATTATTTTTTTTTTTTGTTGGTTATTGATCTATGCTATGTCTGGCTAAGACTATAAAAATGTTTAAATCTTCAATCATGAGGATTGGTTCGCCCATTTAGTTGTGTTGTGTAACTACAACTAACAAATTTGATTAATGATTTATTAACATATTTCCTGTTTTGTTTTGATTAGTAACATCATTCTTTTAGTCTTAACTTAGACTAGAAATTGAGCTTTTAATTGGTTATTCATGCATGTTATGCTTTTTAAAATAACTGTATCAAAGGATACAATCAATTAGGTGTGCTGTATAATTAGAGTCTACAACTTTGATTAATGATTTTTGAACTCATTTCCTGTATTGATTAATAACATGAATCTTAAATTGAGCTTTTAATGAGTTATTCATCTATGTTATGTTTTTTTAAAACAAGTATTGAAACATAGGGAAATTCATTCTCATTTAGAAGTGAGAATTTGATTAGAAGCATGGTTAGTTTGCTACATGGTTCTAAGTGTTTTGCACACACACCGGATCCTCGTCGCAATGACAGTCAGGGACGACCCTTAAAACGGAAGGGGTTGGACACAATATTGCGTATAAAAATTTAGGCCGATGACACGTAAACTTACACTATTGAGCAAAAAACGAGAGTGGGGCGGGGCACCCTCAATCAACCACTAACCTCCACTCCTAATTTCAAACTTATTTAAACATGGAATTCGATTCTGAATTGATTAAAAAACTTATAATTTGAAGGGTGGACATAATGATTTAGAGTATTTATAGTTTACCAACACATGTATATGCATTCCACATAGTTTTAGCATATTTTTAAGGCTCAGTTAGGGTACATAAATCCTCATGGACACGATACACGAGAGAATTGATAAAACTAAATATAGAATATCATATTTTATATTATCGCTCCCGTGGCAACGCGCGGGCTTCCTACTAGTTTCCTTATTAAAGAAATTAAATGGACAAAAAAGTAATTTTACCATCTTTTTAAGATAGCATCTCAAGAGGCACAATATAAATTTCTAATTTTTACTCATTTTCTTCCCTTTATACCCTTACTATACAACCTTTGATAGCAATTGTACAAACAGCTAATGCAACTTATGACTTTTTAAAACCTACCATCTTCCTCACTTTCCATTCCTTTGATGATTTGTAAACTGTTTTTATGTAACATCCGGCCCCTCTCACAACCAATATTGTCTGCTTTGCCCCGATGGGTTGCCCATCCAGAGCTTACGGATTTGTTTTTTGTTGCCCCGGTGGAGACTTCCCAGGAGGTCACCCATCCTGGTACTGCTCCTACCTTAGCACGCTTAACTGTGGAGTTCTCCTCTCATCCACTAACATTAAGCCCCAAAACGCATTGGTGATTTAAGAGACATTGGATTACATATGAACCAAGGATCTATCCTGGCCACAACTGATGTGGGATTTTCCTTGGGTGTCACATTCACGCCTTGTTAGAGTCTCATCGTCCCTGATGAGGTATGCACCCACCATCCCGAACGACATAGGGGTGGCTCTGATACCATCTATAATATCTGACCCATCTCACCACCAATATTGTCCGCTTTGCCCCGATGGGTTGCCCATCCAAAGCTCACGGATTTGTTTTTTGTTGCCCTGGTGGAGACTTCCTAGAAGGTCACCCATCCTGGTACTGCTCCCACCTAAGCACGCTTAACTTTGGAGTTGTCCTCTCATCCACTAACATTAAGCCCCAAAACGCGTTGGTGATTTAAGAGGCATTGAATTACATATGAACCAAGGATCTCTCCAATCCACAGCCGATATAGGATTTTCCTAGGGTGTCACATTTTGGTTTGCAAACAAAAATCCTTGCTTATCATTTATCATCAAGCTATTAAAAGTAACCCATAACTCTTCATTAATCAACAATTCATCATTCTATGTTCTTCACATTTACTTAACTCATTCATCTTCCTCACATTCAATTTCTTTGATGATTTGTAAACCGTTTTTGGTTTGCAAACGAAAAGCCTTGCTCATCATTTATCATCAAGCAATTAAAATCAACCCATAACTCTTAATTAATCAAAATTGATGAGGTTTTGAATGTCGTTAGTGGAAACTGTGACACCCGGCAAACTCAGGTTAGTAACTTTGGTCAAACGCATAAGTCTACCTTAGCAAATTATGCATGTATTACACTTAACTAGGTTAGTTGAGTCATTATGATGGTTTGGGGAATCATCAGGAGTCATTACGATGATCCGAGGGATCATCAAGGGTCGGTCCATAACCATGTGTACAAGGGTTGGTGATTCGGAGGATCACCGGATTTAATGCACACACGCGAGTCTCGAGTCTCAGGAATTGGTGAACGAACGTGAACATGTTAGTTATCAAGTAATATGTGTTTATAATCAGTATATAACTTGTTGGTATGTGAATACGTCTTATAATATGTTAAAATAGTGTTTAACGCGCCGAAAAACCAAAACGACCTGCAGGGGGCGACTGGGGAGCTAGTCACCACCTGCAGAGGCGACTAGCTTCCTAGTCGCCTAGTATGTCTGGGACGACTAGCAGCAGCTATAAATAACATACTTGACTTGTAAAACATCATTTGTGCAACCCTAACTTGCCCCAAACCTCTCTCACACAATCCTTAACCTCTGTAACACGTTTTTACCCTAAATCTACCATTTCCAAGCATAAAACACCAATTCTAAGCAAGCTCTAAGGTGTGTTATTCATCCTAAGCTATTGTCATGTCATTATTTTGAAGCCTAAAGGTCCAGACCTGATTTTATAAAGCTTTTATATTTAAAAACCTTTGAAAACAGTTCCAAAGCAAGTCTAATCATTTAAACGGATTCTATATGAAAGATTCATGCATAAGATAGTTTTTGATGATTAAAACATGGGATTCTTATGTGTTTGATGTTCTAATGATATGAATGAGTTACTAGGATGATTATCTCAGATTATGAAGGTTGTTTGATGTGTTTCATTGATAAATTGAGTTTTGACCCGTTAGAGGGCATTAGAAGGATTTAGGGTGTTATGTGATGATTTGACGATTGAATGTTGTTAACACTATGATGATGTTTGGAATGTGATTATGTAATGAAATCTGATTATTTGCCAGTTAGGGTAAGGTTTTCATGCAATGATGTGATGTTTTCATAATATTATTCTATTTTGGGAAATGTTTGCAATTAGGGTGTTAAACTGATGATAGATTAAGGGTTTTGTTTTGGTTAACTTGTTTGATGATTATGGATTGACATTGGGTGTTTTTACTTGTTTCGGATCGAATTCAGAGGGTTTCACGTGTGAAAAGAGCTGAACCGTCTGCAGGGGGCGACTAACTAAGCTAGCCGTGTGCCCTGGGGGCGACTAGCTTAGCTAGTCGCCTGAAAGAAACCTAGTCGTGCCTCCAAGGGGGCGAATAGCTTTTCCAGTGGCCTATTTGATACATAGTCGTGTGTTTTGATGCCTAGTCGTGTGTTTTGATGCTGGAAGTGTATTTTGGAACCCTGAAACATGTTTTGACACCTAGGAACATAGCGTAAGCCCAACGGCATGTCTAGAAACCTGGTAACACGTGTTATGACTCGTATGTGCGGTATGTGAACTATATGCTAGACTTGATGGACTGTTATGCATATAAGGTGCGTATTTGCACATGATTGCTTAGTTATTTGTATTTGGCTAACACGGGGATGTCGGGTCACCAATGGGATGTCGAGTCTTGACTTGTGTGGTCAGGTCAACATTCAAACATGTTTTCAAACGTACTTGGTTATGGTCTGGACATTTAGGGACTAGCTAACCTCCGAGTTATTAGTCGGGATACTTATATACATTTTATGATAGGTCGCCGATATTAGGGACTATCATAGCACTGTCAGTTTGTCTGTTTCAAGAACGCAACCTAAGGTGAGTTTCACGGCCCCGCTTTCACACACTTTCTCATGGAGAGAAACATGCTACGTATTTTGGACTCATAAAGATCATGTTATACTATTGTTGTCTTTTGTTTACTATATGACTCATTTAAGTCCCATGGGAAACCATGAATATGTGGAGATACATAAGGGGGGAATGTGGATAGATCTATTGGGTCTGACCAACCCCACCCGGGTCGACCGGAGGTCAGACAGGTGCATATTGTCTCGGACTCTTACTTACCGTGTGTAACGGTAGCTCACTGGGCTGTTCATTTGTGGTAGCGTGTTTATAATGGTTTCCAATCATAGTAGTAACGGGATTGATCTTTCAAAACTTATGGTAACGTTCTTATTAAATCTGTGAACTCACCAGCATTGTATGTTGACATTTTTAGCATGTTTTCTCAGGTCGCTTAGGTAGCAGCTCTTGGATAGGCGCAGGGAGTCACACTTGCGTCTAGGTTCATGTTTTGTGTGTCGAAACTTTAAACAAGTGTTTTAATTCTATTTTGGGTTTGTAAACTTGATACACTTCCGCTGTGACTGGAGTTGTTGTTTTAAATATTGCATGGTTTAGTTTAGTTTACGTTATTTTACTCATATAGTTGTCGTTTATTGTGACCGTTGAGTTGGATCCTGGTGTGTCACATCCCTCGCGGTAAAACCCCGCAAGTGGAATTTGAGGGTGTGACAGCAACTTTATATCATCTCTTTTATATACCGAGTCGTTGAGGCTCTGCCTCTTAGTTCCTATCAAACAGCTTGATGACGACATCCAACAAATCTGTGCACATCTTCGCATTCAATCATAATGAAATGGAAGTGTTGACAGACTAGGTTCAGGTTAACGATCTACTTTTGCATGTTCCAAATTCGATTAAGTGAGGTTACATACAACCATCCCGGTCTCGTTGTTGTTGGGTTTTTTTGGGTTGATTTTAGATTCGTAGGCAACTGATAAACCTTAATGTTGTGCTGATTGTTGTTGTGTGCTTTTTCAAAACTGATTCTTTTGTGTACCATATTTATAAAGGCCATCTCTTTTTTCAGATCAATGTTAAGAAGATGCATCATTACAATCAGATATGATAATATCAAATTGCGATTTTCTGCTTCAAGCCAATCCTTCAGGCCCATGCATACCACATATATCCTTATGATGTTTTTTTCTTTACATGTACTATTTTTATTGATGTTTTTGTGCAGTGGGATGCAGTTATGTCATAATCTATGGAGGAGTTGTGGCAAATTTTTATTGGTGTAATCAGTTCGGTACCTTGGTAAGTAGTTGCACAAGTTATAATTTGTCACACCCCGTCAAGGCGGAAACGCGATGTGCGACTTTGAATGATTTCCAAGCACAAAGGTCACACGAGCATTACTTAAAATAAAACAGGAACTTCCATTAAACAACCAAGTTTGTCAAAACATAAAGATAATTGTTCAATTTCAAAACCATTGCATAAAAATGTTTAGTGTTAAAACAACAACACAACGGTTCAAAAGGAGGTATCCCATAAATGTTCCCCCACAAGTTCCACGATCCATGCTAATTTCCTGAAAACATGCATGATGGACATGTGATCCAAAACTGACTAAATCATTGCCTAGCTATGGCAATAATTACTATGTGATCTGACATGAGCCCATAACCAAACCTTGACATGTTGTGCCTCGCCCATTGTACACTAAAGACAATGAAATAATGTGAAATACAAACACTCTTTTGATATCTGTCATCCGGTCAGAGCGACTGACCAAGAGTGGTGGTGTCAACCTAATAAATCTATTCTGGTGTTTCATGGCTAAGTCCATAGCTAATGGTTATGGTATGATGTATGACACGAGGGTTTAATGGATCCTGAACCTTAATGTCTCATGTTCACATAATAGTCATGAATGTAACTAAAAACTGTGCGCATGTTTTTCCTCCAGAAAAATGTAAAACGGGAAAAAGGGGCTGTGAAAAACTCACTTGATGTCTGGATGCTAGACTGAACTGAATCGGATGCGGTGTATCTGGTCTGGGATGCCCTATGTTCATTTAAAGGCAACTTATGTGTATGTTTGGTTCAACTATCATGCAATTGTTCACCTGACTGAAACACCTATGACCTAGGGGTTTCTGTACCACTATCCATGTGTGTCACACACTGTATGTGTCAGAAAATGTTCATTTTTGTCGTTAATGTGACTTTGTTTAGTCTGTTTTTGGTAAAACAAGTGGCTTGACTTACTGAATGTTACCGAGTGTTACTTATGCCTCAGTTATGTAAGTCTAGGGTGAGATATGGACATATTCTATGGGATATTATATAAAAACAACATATTTATGTATTTTGCCCTTGTACATGCACGCACATAAATGTTTTTCATAGGTTTTCAAGAAAACTCTTGTGTTAAGCTTGTTAACACATGTTTTTAATGTCTTTAAAACATGTTTATAAAACAATCCTTAGTATATGTTATGAAACTAAGCGAAATCGACTTGTTTTTGGGCCGGCCTCTACCCTATGCACTCACGCATACATACATATGTATGTGTGGGTATACGCATATGTCCATACATGTATTCTAGGAGGTATGTAACTGTATATATGGGTGTGTGTATCATTAAGTGAAAACATTGGACTTTAATCATAAAACTTAGGTGTTAAAGTTAGTTTTACTCGACTAGCAACAACTTTGTGGTGTGTGCGAGTGGGTGTCTTCGGGTGGACACTACATATGGCCGATTCATTGTAAGAAAAGAAGGAAATAGCTTGGTTCTAGTACCTTGTGTGTGTAGTCGTTTGTTATCAAAAAAAAAAATAAGCTAACTCCCCACAATGTGATTCCTAAGTGCTTGCTAGTGTCTCGTAACCTCCTAATGATAATAGTGATCGATCGAACCAAGCTCTTTGGGTGGGTGTGTCTTCGGCCGAAGGGTAACAAGAAAGGAAGGAGGTGTTTTCAAGTGTTAGTGTGAATTGTGGTGTTGTGGTGTTGTGGTGTGATCACAAGTGTTCATGTGCCTCTATATATAGCCGAGAATGGGGAAGGAAGCCAAGAGTTCATTGGTTCACAATTATAGAAGGTCAACACTTGCTTTCTTGGTGTGCATTCCACTAAAGGCCTTTAGAGTCATAAGGGTTGACTTGGGAGTTTTGGTTTGACATGTAGGGGTGGTGTAGCGGCCGCAACTTATGGGGAAGGGGCAATTCATTTGTGGCAAGGTTGACAAGGTATAATGGTTCATGTGATTTATGTTTTGCCATATTAGTATAAAGAGTTGACTAGTGCTTTTGGTTGTTTGTGTGCACGCCTCTTGGAAGCCGAAAAATATGGGAAAAAGGGAGGTTATTGTGGCTAGTCAACTTGGCTTGGAGGTTGTGAGGGCTTGTTGGTTCCATGTTTGTATAAGGGTTCAAGATTGGTAGTTTGGAAGGATAAGAATGGTGACTTGGTCATGAGTGTATGTGTGCCGTGTATATGTATACATATGTGAGGAATGAGAGTTGTTTCTACCAAGGCTATACACACATGCTCCTAATTGATCTTGGAACTTGAAATGTGGGTGTTAGGGTAGTCATCCAAGCATGGTTCTATTGTGATAGGTTGCTAAAGTTCTAATTTGGTGAAATGGTAGCTTGGAGCTTTGGTTGGTCTAGTGTGTGCATGTCGTGAGGTATGTATGTATGTGTAGGATGGGATGTTCAAGCAATGATAATTGTATATGTGTGTGTGTGTGTGTGCGCATCGCATTTATACACACATGGGAATGGACTCTTGTTGATACAAGCATTTATACACACATGTATGTGCATCGCATACATATATAAATAGTTATATGGTCTTAAATTTTGCTTATCATCCATTTGTCTATGTGTGTCCATATGAATATGTAGATGTATTTCAAATGGTGTCTATGTCCACATGTTAGATGGGAATATAATTACCCTTGTAGTTTGTATGGATTTCCTATAATCAGTCGTGAATTATCTGACTAGATGGGACTTTGTGTTAACTAATGTGTCTACTGTTAGACTGTGTGTCTCGGGATTGTCTTGTCGGAACCTTGTATGGCCCAATTGTAATAAGACATGCAAAATGTAATGTCATGCACAGTGTATACGTGTAGTTAGGTGTACGGCTATGACCTATGATTTCGACGGTTGTCACATAATTAGCATTTGAAGTTCCTGAAAAGTTGCAATTAATTGCTACAAAACATCACAATTTCTAAAAAATCTTTATATGCATTATCTTTGGTCGCTTAAAAAATAAAAATAAAATATGATGTCAAAATGGTTAAAACTTAATTTGTAAAGCTACTAGGTTCTATATTACGTCTAATTGAAGATGTTCCCATCTTACTATATCTTATAGATAGAAGGATTATGTTCTTAGGGAAAAACAATATATATCAGTTTAGATCTAGGAGCCTGTGTTTTATTACTCTACAATTGCTTTAAAAATGCTACTCGTCATGAGAAAACTCTTGAAAAATAAGTTCTCTTGATCTACCAAATGTTCGATCATTCTATTTGTTAATATGCAAAGCACAAGTTATTATAATACAACAACTTTTAAGCATGAAACTTCATTTTGTTACCAACATCTAAAAAAACTGACTTTTGGTGGGCTTCATTTCTTTTCTTTGAATGTTTCGATTAATAAAGATCTTTCTCAAAATAAATGACAGTGTTTTCGATTATCAATACCTGCATCTTTCTCAAAATAAATGACAGATCTTTCTCAAAGGTTATCATCATCTCTTGCATATAAGATGACTCTAGGCATTTTCATGCACAAAAAAAAAACAAGTTCTGACTCATTCGCAGACCCAGAGAACAATAGCAGACTTCATTATTTGATGAGAGAATTACAAAGATTGTCCTTTAATTATTATAAAAATTGCATGTTCTGTCCTTTATAGAAATTTTTCACTCATTCTATTCTTTGTTTTCTCAATTTGCTACACCCTCTGTCATTTAGCCTAACTTGGTTAAAAAACTTCGTTAACTTTATTTTCTAAGTTTACACTTTTAGCCCCTATAGTTTTGATCGAACCCTAACCCTTGATTGACCTCGAATTCGACCATGACAATTAACGAAATCATAGGGCTATTATGGAACACCAAATTCCGATCAAAACCATGTATAATAATTGTACTGACCTGATCGTTTTTGAGGCTAAATCGAACGATTAAAATTGCGAACGATTTGGTGAGTGTTTATGGTATATTTTTTCACAGAAACGGTCGACTAAGTCATAAGATGTTTAGCACGTTCCATGAACGTTTAAAAATATATTTTGAGAAAATAAAGGTCTTCAAACGTTTAAAAACCCTCTTGCAAACCGAGCCTCTATACCATATATTGAAACCAATTATAACATCTTATGCCTTAGTCGACCAAGTCTGTGCAAAAATATACCATAAACATTCACCAAATCGTTCACAATTTGAAGAACATGATCAACCAGTCGCAATTTTAATCGTTCGATTTAGCTTCGAAAACGATCAGGTTAGTACGATTATTATGCATAGTTTTGATCGAAATTTGATGTTCTATAATAGCCCTATGATTTCTTTAATTGTCGTGGTCAAATTCTAGGTCAATCAAGGGTTAAGGTTCGATCAAAACTATAGAGGCTAAAAGTGTAAACTTAGAAAATAAAGTTAACTAAGTTAGGCTAAAGGACAGAGGGTGCAACAAATTGAGAAGATAAAGGACATAATGAGTGAAAATTTTCCATAAAAGACAGAACATGCAATTTTTATAATAATTAAACGACAATCTTTGTAATTCTCTCTTATTTGAAGCGGGCATCGTTATTTGACCCCTTATTAGACCAAAAAAAAAAAAAGATTTACCCCGTTAAAATATGATTCCATTTTTTAGTCATGAAATAGATGCAATATATAACGACTTTTAAGATTTACATACTATCCAGACCCTTTTACCTAGCAATTCACAATTAATTTTGATTTCTATACTTACTTTGTTTTGGATTACATATTTTAACTCTCTGCGTTTTTTATATGAGTGGTTTATTTGTTATGAAAAATACATATGGTGATAATATGCAATAGTTAAATGGGTCATATTGTGGGGTGTGTGTAAATCCAGAAATTCAACCTTTTTACTAGCACCCGTCAGTAGAATATTTGCAGGCTGTGCTTGACTTTGTTATGATTTTAGAATTTGAGTTCTTGAGTTGAAAGAGTGTTTAGCAAGACATTAATATGCCTAAGTATTTTTACAAATACATAAGCTATCATCTTAATGTATGGTCTTATATGTTAATACTTGTGGCTACGTTACATCGGTATACAATAACAGTTTTCAGAAATAAGTATAGCTATATGTGTGTGTGTGTGTGTGTCAAATGGGTGATAATGTATGTCATATATAATCAACAGTTAACTACTCTACTTGGTTCGTTTTCATTGGAGTGCTATATTTCCCCAAATAGGCAGCCTAAATACAACTTAGTTGTGTGAGAGTACATATATCATCCAGAAACAACTTCAATCTAGTTTGCTTTTAATTATTAACCGGATAAACTGTCATATTTAAGAAGAAATTTACCCAAATTTTGATCTTGAGCAAAGTCATTTAACTTACATTCAAATGCTTACATTGTATTGAATCCTTTTATTTAATAGAAGTTATTTGATTATTTTAAAGTGTTGTTTTAGTAAACCATATATAATACAACATTGTTTATAAAACTACCAAATGTGGATCAGATCAGAGTCTCTACCACTCAAACCACTTGATCCACCCATAACCATAACTCATTGGTGTGTGTATTTTTTTCCTGCAACAAAAAGGGGGAAACAAGGGTCTAAATGGTTGACCTTTAAGTACGCATGAAAATGGGTCAAGTGGGATGATCCAACCTCTTAACACTTTTTTGATAATTTTTTTTCCTTCACTAAATATTAAAGTAATTAATACACCTACAACTCTTGACTATTATTGAGGTTGCAAAATAGGGCTAATCAAAACATTGTAAGTAACTTACATCCACCTCTTGGCACATTTCACATGATACATACATATACGCTTCCGACAAAACAAACATGTTTAATGCATTTGTTTGTATTGCAATTTTTTGTTGGTTGTTTGGAATTACATTTAAAACAACCCAAAAAACAATTTATCTTTAGATGTTATATGTTACATGTATTACCAAATTAATTTAATAACCAAAATACGTGAAAGTATTCCCGCTGCAACGTGCGGACATTTTTACTAGTAGATACTATATATCTTTTGATTTTAATGCAACGTGCACACTTTATTATTGTAACTCCCGGTTATGTGCCAGTTTGTGAATAACCTCATTAGTCTTGTTAGTTTATAAAGTGGTCAAAACAACTCTAGAACCTAACTAGGTTAGCTTAGTTAGTGATAAAGTTGGATGAAAGGTTAAAATGGAGGGGCTAAAATTGATTAGTGGTAAACCTAGGGGAGATATTAGGTGGGAATGAGAGGGTGTCAACACACATAACATGTGTGTGTCGATCATCTGGTGCTCTCAATGCAACACCTTAACCGATGTCGGAAACATCTATGTATCACGTATTGACGATTGTTCAATAGCTTATAGCAGGTAACATGTTTTTAAATAATCATTTATTCCATTAAACTAAACTCCAAAATGAAATACATAACAAAATGTCTTAAAATGAATCTAGTACATCGAGTAATAAACCAAACATAAAAACTTTATATAAACTCCTCTTGAGATAGCATTACACTTCAAGTATCAGTATTTTCTGAAAATGTTGAGTTTGGAAAAGATGGGAGGGTCAACTAAAAGTTGGTGAAAATACATAGTTTTAGTTTCCACAAATCAAACAAAATTCATGCTGAAATTCATGTGTCAAATGTTCTTCTAAGTCTACATGTGAAAACAAGACTAAGGTAACTGGGCACGTAATCAACCCTATGTGACTAGTTTTGGGGGCCCCTACAAGCATATGGTTCACCTATAGTTTCAATTGTTTGTCGATTCCAATCACCCTCGTTGACCATAAACCCGGTCAACGGCCCTGGGTGGGGTTGTCAGTCCAATAGACCTATCATTGTCATCGCCGGCTTGATCAGAGTTAATGATTACGCAAGTCTTAGATTAAGTCTACTTAGTCTATTGTTTAAGACATGTTGTATCAAAGAATCACATAAGCACACACATAATGAATTGCATAGTTTTAGTCTCAAGTAGTTTCATGTAAACATGTTTTGTACCAAAATGGTATAGAAAAATAGTATAAAAGAGGCAATGTAAACTCACCTTGATTGTAATAATGAACTTGAAAGAACTCAAAATTTGTGAAGCTCGTCAATTTAATTTTATAATCTGTTACAAGGACCAATTTCGCTTTATAATTTACGAATTATCCAATCTTTAATATTTAATTTTAGAGACGAATTATTGATGAATTCATAAAGTGTGATATTAAAAGAGGCTTAGCCCTTCGAGTTTTCTTCACCATGGTCCATAGAATATTACCGATTCAAGAAAGGAATAAGATAATAGATTTTTGACTAATTAATAGAAAAATTAGAAAATTATATCATGGACTTAGATCTTTTTTTTTTCTTAAGATAAGCGTAAAGCTTATATACTATTTGTGTAGGTTACCATAACAAAATAACACCAGTCACTTACTCCGATCAAGAAAATAACTACCGGTTGTAATGAAAAGACGTAGGCTTTGTTCAGAATGAACACGAACAGAAAGGTAAGGATAATTACTTCTGTTCGGTTTGATTTGACGACAGTAAGCTGGTCGGAGTCACGGCGGCGGTGGTATGAATTGTTACATAGTCAACAATGAACCAGGGGTCGGTCGGAGGTGACGTGTGCCGGAGGTTATTCTGGTCATCTGTTTCTTTTTTATTTGTTCATCTGGACTCGGTGGCCAGAACAAAGAGAGAAACGGAATGGTTTGAAAGTAACGAGTAGAGGGTCGTATTTTTTTTCGAAAATTCTCGCATTTAAAATAAATGTCCGATGACAAGTTAATCGCTTAATTCAATAAGAAATGAGGGTAGCAAATCAAAATGAAAAACTCACATTGGGTTTAGGGATAATCAGGCTCGAACTAATGACTTCCACCGTGTCAAAGTGACGAGCCTTGATCTTTACAAAGGCCGAAGCTATGGACTTGAGCTTCTTCCTGAAGAAGACAATCAATATATTGCTTATGTAGCTTACCCACTAGACCTTTTTGAAGAAGGTTTTTCTTATTATTTTTTTTTTATATATAGGGGTAGGGTCTGGATTCTTAGTTTCTGAATTGAAACAGAAATTCAAGGAATGGTTGGTAAACGCGTTAACCCATGCGATGATTTAAAGGCCACTGAGTCGTCGGATAGATGCGTTGGTGATAGCTGGGATTTGCGCCTGAATTGTAATGATATTTATGGGGAAGATGAATTGATTTATTACTATACTAGATTATACCTCGGGAATGTCTCGGGGTTGAGAAATCTAATATGACATATCAATTTAACATATGAAATATAATGATGCGCTTTACATTTACAGTTACATGCAGGAAAGCTTCGGGTAGCACCTAACCTAAAACAATTAACAATGTATCTCCAATGTTAACGCCTAACCTTAAACAATGTATAACTCTAATTTACAGTTACATGCAAGAAAGCTTCGAGTAGCACCTAACCTTAAACAATGTATAGCTTCTGGTCCACTTCAGAAGCCCGAAGGATCAATCTCACTACCGGTTTCCTCGCCTTGGATCTAGCTCAGGGTCACCAGAAGCTGATTATACCTCTAGTCGATTAATTAAGTTATAGTAGTTTAAGTTATTAAGTTAATCATCATTCAAACCTGTCACAAAGATAAACAAACGAATATTAGAATAAGATAACACCACAAATAACTAAAAATAAACTACTACTACTAATAATAAAAGTCTACAAATCGAAGCGGGTTCGCGAATAATGAAAAGATACAACGATAGAAAATAGTCAACACAAGAACATGGCTGCTCATAAACAAGCTCTCCATCTTCAAGTGATATGTAGCTCTCATGATCCTCACGACCCTCGATGTTTATTGTATACTACTCTACGATCCTCATCTTGGTCGAGCTAATCAAGGTAGGTCGAGGCCTAACCATTGAGGGCTGTTAGGAGGGTCAGAAGGCCTCCCAAAGGACCCCAAGATCTCTGGAGAAGCTTGGTAGTCGGCCCCAAGAGAGCACAAGAAGGGATGAACAAATGGTGAGGGGTAGCTTGCTATTTATAGGCAAAACAACTTAAGCACGGGGGTGCCAAGGGTTGGCACGGGCGTGCACATCAGTATGTTGTCAGATTCTGTCGTTTTAAGCCTTAGGGAGCACATTTCGGTTAAGAACGGGTGTGCCAAGTGATGTGGCACGGGCGTGCACGTGTTCTCAGTACGCTTTCTTATTCTCCAAGCTTGTTGCATTGTCTTCTAGCGTGCAGGGCCTCCGTGCAAGTCTGTGTGGGCGTGCTTGGTCATTCCCGAACTGATTTCAGGATTGTTTAAGTCCCGGGATTGTCCTCAAACATACAGTGAACATGTTGGAACTCTCGTATCTTCAGGAATCTCTAGTTTTTGCTCGTTTTTACCCGGAAATCCTCTGTTTCCTTCTTGGAGCTCCAATTTCCTGAGAAATACAAATAGGAACGAATTAAGTACCAACTATCAATAGCATGATCCTAATTGTACCCTATTATGAGAGTGTTTATGCCTGTTTTATAAGTTAATTTTGTGAGTTATCAACAGGTGATTCAACTCTTCATACTTTATGATTATAAGGGGTTAACTGGTACCAACATTATGACAGCCACTTGTGAAAGTAAGGAAAATGTAAACAATGACTTTACGACGGGAATTAATTAAATACCAACGTTATTAGAGTAATTCAATAAACTAAAAGCACACAAATAATGTTTCAAAATCCGGGAAATGAGTAAATGATAAATTCAAGGACAGATAAAAGTAGGCATGCATATGAATGGGAAGACTAAATTCTTCTAGTCATGCCATTGGTGCAAGCAAACATCCGATGCAGATTGTATGTGAGTTGCTTCATGGATCACCTGGGTTACGCGACTGACCATAAATGTGTTCCATGCCGCTAGCGGTAGATGTGTCATTTTGGGGATTATTAAAGATCGTAAGGCAGGGTTCATTGTTTGCTGACTTGTTTTAAGGGATGTGTTGGACAACATTTCCAAAACGATTTCTCCTCCTTGTTAGCAATGTAGGTGTTGTGCTTGTTTCCCTTTCCCTTATCCTTTTCCTTTCAACAAAAGGAAATAAGAGATGATCTCTTTTTGGGGTCTGTAGACTTGGTTCCACTTTGTGCCTCATGTAGGTCATATTTGTTACTGCTTCATTTTGCAAGGTGAACAGTTTAATTAATTACATGCAATACATCAAGATGCATTGAGGTAACAAGTTATCCCAAGCTCTTTGATTGGTACTTCTGTCAGATGCACTGGTCAAAGTAATCGTACTGCAAAAAGTTTTTTTTATGTAATTAGGTTACATGTGCTGCTACAGGTTGCAAATGAGAGTGGGAAAAGTTTAGTATCGGGGCAGGCATTGCCGATGATATGACTTGGGGCAGTGCCTACAAACGGCAAACTGTAATGCTTAGACCTTTGGGTCTTCCACGCCTCAACAACGATGGAATTTGTGGATGCGACATATGAGCAGTTCCCCAGAAGTAGTTATCTGGTTACTAAATTGTTTTGCCATTGTTTCATCATTTCGGTATAGTTTATTTGTTATGCAAATGGGATGATAATAATAACCAGAAGTTACGGAGAGTGTCGGAGACGCAAGGGTAAACCTGAAAGTTTCATATAATAAAACACATTGTGAAGGAAAAGGGGTAGTTATATTATTCCACACAAATTTCAGTTTATATATGGTATAGTATGTTACTTGATTGGATTGGAGTTAAACCTTGGTAGAAGAAGGTTCATTAGAGAAGCCCAGGTTACCACACACAAAACACTGGTGCTTTTTAAGTTGGCAATTATTACAAAAGAATGTTGCAAGCGCCTGTGGAGATACATATAGTAGTAAACAAAATGGGGTGATGATGATAACCATGGATAGTTAGTAATACATATAAAACATGGGTACTTACATTGTATTCTGCAGCGTTTTCAAACCCGAGTTATTCACAGCGGCTGTCAATTCCAGAGTCCGCGGTTGGATGGAAACATCGCATACATGGCCCTTAACATCTGAACATGGTTAACAAGCATTGTTACTAAGCATAAACATAGATAGTTTGTATATGGTATGTTACTTCGCTAAAGGTTGATGATAGTAGTGTAAGTGGAGACGTACACGAGAACATCACCGCCATCATCGCACAATGCAAAACAAGAATCATACAGTCCTTCGATGTCATCATCTGAGTCATCGTTGTCGTGATTGTCGACATAGGATGAAAAGATGTTGGATTTGTCGCCTGATTATACATAATTGCACGTATTTGTTTACATACACATACACAATTATCTATCTATACTTCTATCTATATAATGGGTTCTAGATGGGCAAAAGAGACATTTCATATTTATTTATATGGGTAAATTTGTAATTTTATTAAAATGGCAAGACAATTTTAATACAACAATTAAATAACTATTCTATTGATTAAATGCACAAAAAGACAATAAATGAGAAATTATATGATATTTCAAACATCCAAATGAATAATAATAATAATAATAATAATAATAATAATAATAATAATAATAGTAGTAGTAGTAGTAGTAGTAGTAGTAGTAGTAGTAGTAGTAGTAGTAGTAGTAGTAGTAGTAGTAGTAGTAGAAATATTCTAATCAAATTTTCAACAAACCGTCCTCTAGAATCATTTGAAGGATTGATCAATTTTAACTTGTTCAAATCACAGATATTCTATCTAGGAGTTGTAGCTCAAATTTAGTTTTGAATATTGAATACATTCTTTATTTCTTTTAACCACAAATATCTTTCTGTCACTATCAAACTTCCAACATACAATATTTTTGGTTGGGTGTTGCTTTGTGGTTGTAGGTGGTCAAAGAAAATTGCTCTTATTTGGATTTGGAAAAACAAGACAGTAGATATAAAAGTTGAATTAACACGAGATAATGTGTATAAGAGTGAATGAAATTTGAATATCATGGTACCGCCTAAATTTGTGTCGTATGATACAAGTAATTGAATGTCTATGTATGAATAAAGAAATTGACAAGATTATACAAGTAAGACTATCAAGTAACACGATATAATACTTTAAACATAATGCCATCCAAACATGCTGGTCAAGTGGACTTAATTTCTTAAAATGTGTATCAACTTGTTTAAGCAAAGACAATTTTGCAACTTGATGTTAATGCATCTTCGCCCCTGCAAACAAGAAGAATTATACTTATTCACCGTATCCACCTGCGGATACTTGTCTCGACACTTAACTAAACTAATGGTTTGCAGGTAAACATAATAACCTTATACATTTGTATGTAAGAATCTATTTATATATTCTATTATGTGGCCCTTATAATCATTTATCTAATAAATGATCAATGACTTAAATACCCCTATTGGTTTAACTGGTCTTTATGTGATGGACGTAATTACCCTTAATGAACCATTAAATAGGGTTTCCCCTTGGGTGTATATATAGAGATTATTAGGAGAGCTTAAGGACTAATGAAACACCATTACTCACAACCCTAATTCTTTCATCCTCTCCTCTCTAAAACTGAGATCTCTGATCTCCTTAAGCCATCCTAACTGTACACCCTAAACGGGAACTCGATCATCCTGTAGATCATGAAGTATTCCCTCTCAGTGGTTACTGGCTAATAAGGTATATATCCGATTTACTTATTCATGTTTATGTATTATTATTATTAAAGAATTGATCAACATGTGGTATCAGAGCATATGTTGATTATATCAATTCTAGTTCGTTTTGAAACTCACGGAAAAAAAAATCGTGGTTGAAAATAAGGGACTTCATGATGATTTTCGACAATTTTGCAAATCATAAATGCATAGTCAGTTTGTTTTATGAAAATATTATGATTGAAATCAATACTATGCAAAATAAATAAAATAATGATTCAATTGGCTAATATTGAAACTGTGAGAATCATATCTGCGCTATCTATTAGAAACTCACGAAATAATGTTTTGATTTTAATTAATGACGGCAATTCAAAGTGTTTTGATTTATTAAAATATTTTGACTTATCAAAGTATTTTGATTTATTAAATGAAACTTTGATAATAAATCTGATAATTAGTATGAACAGTTCTTGTATGTTTATAGGACTGTTCATAAAATTCATCCTTATTTTGATGAAAATCGTTATAAGTTTGTTACAACTAGGATTAAAATTTGTTTCCTAAAATTTTGGGAGTAACTTAATCTCCAAGTTTTTAGGGTTACCATAATTTTCAAAATCTTTGGAGATTTACTGAAATCCCAAAATTAATTGAAACTGATTTTCTCAAATCCCTAAATTATAGCACTAATGGGATTAAGGTTCTCGCATTCAATTGTTCACGGATTAACATTTTTTCGAAAAGTTATTCTCAAACAGGTTTCCGGATTAGGTTCATGAACCAACAGTTCTCGATTTTCTGTTTTCGAAAACCTAAACTCGAGAACCTAAACCAAAACCGAGAACCATTACTAAATTCGGAAACCATTACTGAATCTGAGAACTCTCAAGAATTCGAGAACTAACTTGTTTTTCCGGGAACCTAACTATTTTCCGAGAACCAAAGGCCACCCGAGAACTAGTAAATTTTCCTAGAATTAGGAACAAGGTCGAGAACTAATTATTTTCTCGAAAATCTCCTTGTTGTTTCCGGGAACTAATTGCTTTTCCGAGAACCTAATTTCTACCGAGAACTCAATTTTTACCGAGAACTGTGACAAGTTCGAGAACTAACCATTTTCTTGAGAACTTCCTTGTTTGCGAGAACTAACTATTTTTCTCGAGAACCTCTTTTCCCGGGAACTAAACCTACTTTCCCGAGAACTGGTAATCTAAAATTTTCTCGGGGTTTGCTATTAATTAGTTTATTAGTTTTGTAAAACCTTACTTAATATGTTTTTCAGAACCTAAATCAATAAACATTGCTTCACTTTGATAACACTTAAAAGGTTCCACTTCTGCCCAAAGGTGATGTGCTACCTTAACATAGTTATCTAAGTCTAACTAAGCATACCAAATTAGTTTTGCCTAATTAACAAGAATGTCTCACTTCTGTCCAAAGATGATGTGTTACATTCGTGTCTTGTAAAACTAAATTGTGCCTAATAAATTAAGTGTCCCACTTCTGCCCAAAGGTGATGTGCTACACTTAATTGCACTCCATGCTTAAATGATTTCACTTCTGCCCAAAGGTGATGTGCTATTATTTTAAGTAGAACTTTTAATTAATCTATTATATTTTGGTGTTTATAATAGATGTTATCACATCTTCATCAAAACAATGATCCTCACATATTAATGATCCTTCATTAATACAATGATCATACTTTTTGTCTGCCTTACTTGAATATCCCATAACATAAATCACTCTAAAGTTCTTCTAAAAGGTCATATCTCAAACTAACTAATCCACTCTTATTCTAAAACTTAATAGGATTTGCTCTTATTGAGTGTTGATTATCCCTTAAGACATGACACTCCTGCTAATTTTCTAATAAAATGAAATTTATTTTCATTAAGAAGTGGGATAAGTCAAATATAATGTCACTTATGGTAATCAATAACTCAAATTAATGATTGCTATCAGGGGAGCCATTAAAAGATTCTAAAATTCCTAAGACTAATTTTGTTTCTATGGAAGAATCAAAAGAACTCTTAAAGAAGCATGCAATAAATCTAACTCAAATTAAAAGGTTAAGTGCATTCGTGGATACATCATAATATTGAATAACATGGCCCATTAAACTAAGGGCTTATTCATGGAATCGATAAAGATTTTCAGTGCGTTATACAATAACTTTTCCATTAGTACGATTGGATGCCTTATGAATCAACTACAGCACTCAGAAGTACCAAAGGAAAATGAGTGTGTTGATAGCAACATACGTACAGGAAGAGAAACGCCTAAAACTGAAAAATCAGATGTTATTCACCTTACTACCACTAAAACCTAAAAGTGGAAGATAACTTACAATAGAGAGGATAATTTTAAAGTCCGGAAACAAAATACAAGTACTGCTTCTAGCTCTAAGCTTTCCAAGCGGATGTCTTACTGCGAAACTATGCCATTAGACAAGGCACAAGCAATGAGATAATCCATAAGTCAAGGAAACAGCTGGCTAAGTTAAGTAGTAGAAAATTAATGATATTTAACTCCACAGATACAAATATTCCAATTAACACATGATTGTTGAGTCTAGTTCTATCTGTTTCCTCACCAGATTTCAACAAATACTTAAGATGAGAGTAAGTGGCGAATTTAATGTTAAGGTTGAAAGAACCATTAATAACTGATCTTTGTATTAGGCTTTCCGATACCTTACGATATTCTGGAAATACTAAGAATTTTAGTATCAACACTAAAGCCACACTCTGACAGTTATGAGTTTTATGACCAAAACAAAGTCACTATTAACTTAAACTCTCACATTATTTGTTGTCATTATTTGAACACATTTTCACAACTTTGTTATCATGAAAATGAAAATTTAACAAAGGATAATGAGACCTATGCACTTCATCCATTGAGACCAAATTTTTTCATGAGCAATCATGAATAGATTAATTAAGGATGATTTGTTATCAAATCTCATTCTTAGTGACTTTAAAACATGTGTTAAATGCCCTAAAATTTAAAATGGCAGAAGGAATAAATGGGTTTCCATCACATGGTATAATTACCTGACATTAGTGGAGCTTAGAAAAATGTCGACTTGTATCTAATATGTTTCATATGGACCTAAGTCTTCAAGAAATCAATTCATATACTTAAAAGGTTTCCTTCTAAATATGTCCTTAAAATTTCTTACGAATTCTGGACAACAAGGAAATCAAATTTAAAATATATGAAATATTCCCATTCACATGCATCGCTAAAACTTATCATATGGAGTTCCTAGAGACCTAAAAGATCAGTGGGAGTATTAAGTGTCCTCATTATAACTTGCAAAAGTTGCAAGAGGTCGGGGAAGTGACAATTTTGATCTTATCTCAAATTACACCTCTTGTATATGACACTGCTCCATCACAACTTGTCTCATTAGAATATAATGATACTCCTAATAAAGTTTCATTGATGTCTAACTATGGGAAGAACTTAGATTTCTTATCAAAACTAAAGTAATCCTCAATAAGAGAAAATAACACAAACATCATTGAGTTATTTCTCTATTAGAATCTATTGGTCTTCCAATCTTTGACCTATGCATGCTAAGTTCCTAAAGATTTCTATGTTTAGTGGGAGCAGTAAAAGTCCTTATCATGACTTGCCAGAAGTACAAGAGGCGGGGGGAGAGACTCATTAAATTCTACTCCGAATTTAACTCCGATTACACCTCTTGTACACCATACTGCACCAACTCTTATACACTTAGAAACTAATATTGCTCCTTATTTACCTGAGAATGAAAGCACCTAAACAAGAGCTAATTCATAAAATGCATATGTATCCTAATAAACCCAATAGTTAACTCAGGAGGTCATCTAGGTCTAAAAGGCCTACTAACTTTGATGATCCTTACCTGACTAAAGCTGAAATGGATATTTGGAAAGTTTACCGATCCTACCTCTTCTAATTATGTCGTCGGCATCAATTAAATCTTCTAAATGGGACAAAGCTATTATTGGCAAGCTTGATTCCATGAATTAGAATAACGTTTGGATTTAGTTGAATTACCTAAAGGTGTTCATAACTAAACTGAATCTGAATGGAAATGTTATCACACTAAAAGTATGATTGATTGCTGAGGGTTATACTCAAGAGAGAATAAATTATCAAAGAACCTTCTTACTTGTCTTAGAAAAGGTTTATTTGAGGATCTTTACCGTTCTAGTAGCTTGTAATAATTTAAGAGCTACATTAGATGAACATTAGACAACTTTCCCTAACATTGACCTACATGTTCATAAAATAACCTGAAAGTTCTAAACTGAAGGTCAAGAACACTTAGTTTGTAAGTCAATGAAATCCATGTATGGGTTGATGCAAGCATTTAAACATGATGAAATTATAATGCAATTCTTTTCATCAAGAACCAAGTGGATTAATACACCTACCTCAAGATGAGTGGGAGCAACTAACGCAAACTTGTCCTTATATAGATGACATTCTTTTGACAAGTATATGTTACGTTAGTCAAATCATTGTTCGCGCATGCTTTGACATAATGAATCTCGGAGATACCTCTTATGTTATAGGAATCAAATTCACCGAGATAGACTCAACGAGACATTAGTTTCGTCTCTAAGTGGGTCCTTACACATGTAACATACAACATTGCTCTCCTTTAGAGGCTAATAGGATAATTGAGATTACTCCCTTATGCTTCATTAATTAGAAGCCTTATGTAAGTTTAAGTCTATGCTCGTTTGGATATTGCTCATGTTGCTTAACACTAGACTCGTCTAGATTATTTTGAAGCATCTAATAAAATATTACAATATCTCTAAGAAACGAGAGACTATAATTTAAAGAAGAAGTGATAACTTAAAATAGTTGAATACTCTTATTCTAACTTTGTTGTATTCAAAGAAAACAATAAGTCAACTTCGGGATATATCCTTATTTCAGCAGACAAAACTTATCTCATGGAGGAGTCATAATGAACTGTTAACAACAACCTAAATAATAATGACATAATATGTTGCTTATCACAACGCAACTGTCACTAAATGTTGTTGGAATTTTATCAGTAGACTCATAATTTAATAACTCCATTTAAATTCTAAATTGAAGACTTACTGTGATAAAGTCAGCTACCCTATTTTCTCGAACAGTAACAGTTCGAGCGGAGCTGCATTAGAAATTCGATACGAAATTGATTGTTCACTTATTTTATGAACAAGTAGAGGAAACTAATTCTTTGTATCGAATTCATTCATGATATGCTTATGGATCCAATAACTAAAGGTCTATCACCCATAAGTCTCTCTAAGGGCCTATAATTGAGACGGGTTTTACTAATGACCATGTACAACTGCATATTGCACTATGAATGGCTAATTATTAATTATTCCTCATCCGTTTAATATTTGTTTGTCTCTAAATACGTTCAAGCATGCCTAATGACGTATAGACACTAATTATACAAATTAACGTTAAGGGCTTACTTGTCATGATCCTAATGTTAAGTTTTAAATTTGGGGTGTAGTATGATTAATGGGGGTCCTGAGTTGAATAACTGACTCAACGACTGTATTTCTCTGCTACATTTTCGGGTTTAAAACTAAAATGAGTGTTAACTCCTGATCAGGCTTATCTAATGCTCATAATAAATGATTACTCGGCCAAATGGGAGAATGTAAGAATATATTTATATATTCTATTATGTGGCCCTTATAATCATTTATCTAATAAATGATCAATGACAAAAATACCCCTATTGGTTTAACTGGTCTTTATGTGATGGACGTAATTACCCTTAATGAACCATTAAATAGGGTTTCCCCTTGGGTGTATATATAGAGATTATTAGGAGAGCTTAAGGACTAATGAAACACCATTACTCACAACCCTAATTCTTTCATCCTCTCCTCTCTAAAACTGAGATCTCTGATCTGCTTAAGCCATCCTAACTGTACACCCTAAACGGGAACTCGATCATCCTGTAGATCATGAAGTATTCCCTCTCAGTGGTTACTGGCTAATAAGGTACATATCCGATTTACTTATTCATGTTTATGTATTATTATTATTAAAGAATTGATCAACATTGTAACCTTAATCTTTAATAGTTCAAATAAATACATCACGTTTTAATTGATGGTTTTGACACCATTTTACTCAAAGGCGCACAAGGCGATCACCCAGTCACAACAGTAACGCATTGCATCGTTCAAGGCACTATGACCAACCAGATTGCGGCTAGATTCCAATCTAAGCAGGTCTTAATAGCTTTGCTAGTCTAAAACATCAAAAAATTGCCTAGAATCAGCTTAAAACAGCCTAAACCACCCAAAAACATGTCTAAAAACCACTAGAAATGGTTTGTTTATATTGTGCGCCTTTCTTAAAAGATGCTCACTTTAAACGCCGTGTGCCTATTGCCTAGGCCCAAGACTCACCCTTTGCGTCTTGAGTGCACCTTTGAAACCTAGATTGACTTTGGCGATAGCCAAAACATTCACTGTCGAATGTTGGATCGTTTGATTGAGAACTTGATGTAAAGCTTTATTCTATTTCTCTAAAAAAAACAGGAAAATCTATGTCCACCATCATCAAAGTTACCTCCTCCAGATTTACCCTACTCGTTGCACAATTTCGGTCCTAAATCTTTACCTAAAAGATTTCACATAACATCATCCTAAATAAATAAATCATATAAACTAAACCAAATCCATGTTCCAAGAGGGGTAACATTATGAGGTCGTGGGCAGTGGGAAAAGAGGGTAAATTGTAAAAATCTTTTGATATTATAAAGGAGAAGGTGGGTGAAATGTCTACATTACCCTCTTAAGTGTCTTAATTGTCACAACTATTCCCATAATACCCTTAAATATTTTTGCTTAAATATGTTGTACATGTTGCTTCTTAAGTTGTAAGGAAATGAAAATGACCATGTTGGTCATCACTCCTAATATAGATAAATGTGAATTGTTATCTCTGCCCATTTTGACCCGACATCATTTAAGCTAACCCATGTTTTTGTCCCCGCTCACAAATTAACAAACTTTGTGTCCGTCAATGAATATTTTTTACTTAGTTGGTAACTTACTTGTAAGTTGAATTTAGGCGCTCTAAAAAGACTGAAAATATGAAGTTAGATCTACAGTCATACGCCAAAATATATTGGTGACTGCTTCAGTTCGGTGAAAGAGTTCAATGACGACTAAATCTAGTAGAAAAACCTCAATATATATCTCTTGATAGATAGATAGATAGATACAAGAAAACCGACTTGTAGTCTAGTAAAACCGGAATGAGCAAAATATGAAGTTAGATATACAGTCGTA
Organism: Ambrosia trifida; assembly: GCA_028751855.1. NCBI lineage: Eukaryota > Viridiplantae > Streptophyta > Magnoliopsida > Asterales > Asteraceae > Ambrosia > Ambrosia trifida. The sequence goes on from CM054130.1 coordinate 116,217,983, forward strand.
CGTCAAAGTATATTGGTGACTGCTTCAGTTTGGTGAAAGAGTTCAATGACGACTATCTGGTAGAAAAATCTCAATATATATCTCTTGATAGATAGATATAAGAAAACCGACTTGTAGTCTAGTAAAACCGGAATGAGCAAAATATGAAGTTAGATCTACAGCCATACACCAAAATATATTAGTGACTACTTCAGTTTGGTGAAAGAGTTCAATGACGACTATCTGGTAGATATAAGAAAACCGACTTGTAGTCTAGTAAAACCGGTATGAGCAAAATCTTTTGTGAATAATAAGCTAAAAGCCCCCCTAACCATGTGTTTATTAATAATCAATTAGCCATAGGCCTCATGTGCGGAACCAAGTGAGTCAACAAGGTACCAAAGTTTGTTTCATTTTTACATATAAAATTCAAGTTATTTTAACCGGTAGATCTATCTGCATCTCATTTGGTTAAATGTCTTCCGTCGAAGATCAATTTGTTCTTGTGGAGAGCCTCGTTCGGAGGATTGCTACCAAAGTCGGTGATAGCCGCGAGGGGGGTTCTTTGCTTGATGACTGATGACGATGGAAAGGACAGGCAAAGACAAGTAGTAAAATGAAAAGGCTGAACATAAGTTAGCATCACGAATACATTTGTGCATGCTTAAGTACTATTCACGGCTAGTCTCATAACATCCTTTTAACAAATAACCTATGCTAAACGAGCGTCATCCCCATTGATTTTTTAAACATACAGCAGCTCATCTACAAACTCGTAACCACCTCAAACTTCTACTCTTGACTCGTCTCAATCCTAACTTCTAGGCATATTCCCCACCAGCGTTTCCAGCTCTTGCAGTGCTCCAAACGCTTCATAGTCTGGGTTGATGTATGGCTTTACAACCCCCATGACTTCCTTAGCTTTTGATTGCTGCAACCGAAAAGACAAAACATAAATATGTCTCAACACATTCAAAGAAAAACAAATCACCAAACCTAATAGTAACCAAGTTTAAAGTCATCAGTCATCCAACTTTCATAAGATTAATAATGTTGCACCTTTTTACAATCAAGTAACATAAATGAAACATATATAACTCACTCATACTTTACTATTTACTGATTACTCTTTTTAATTTACTCGACTTTACAATTCAGTGATTACAATTTTTTTTTATTTACTTGACTGACGTAGGAGGTGATAATGAAGACAAAAAATTCACTCAACAAAAAGCAAGTTTCATAAATGTTCAATTAAGTAATAAATGATGTAATAACCAAATACTAACCAAGATTCATATATGTTCCATTTAGGTCACTTAACTTTTAGAAACATTATTTATAAATAAAAAAAAAATCAAAAGATTGGAACACACAATGAAAGTTGAGTGACTTTGGAAAAAAAAAAAACAAAGAGACATTAATGGTATACCTGAGACACTTGGTTAATATTGTTTGAAGTTCCCCTTAAAATAACTAGTAACCAAATTTAAAACCAAGAGACGGAGAACATACCAAACGTTCATATTTCAACTTCAACTCTTGGTACGCTACAAGCTGATGAGGATCTGTCACTAGTACCGCGGTCCCTGGTCCAACCTTGAGTTCAAAAAAAGAAAAAGAAAATCATGTTAGCTGTCCACTGGAGGTTAAAACTACCCAAAGATGATAACAAATTCATAAGATATAATTTCAGCACAACCTCACAAGGTTAATGTGGCTTTTCCATGTTTAACAACTTACTGGGCAATTTCGGGCAGTCTTATTTGAGGCACACTTCATCCAGCATGCCATATGTCAAAATATCATACTTTGACATGAAAACACGATGAAATTTGTTCTTTGGTATGTATGTGCACCTTAGGGTCCCACTGTGTATACCCTTTTAATTATTGACTTTTAACGTATAGCATATTCTGACTATTTATTCACATCATTAATTAATTATCAATATTAAATATTAAAACATAAATGGAAATTTAAATATGTACAAAATAAAGTGCTAAAAATTCTCACCGACATCTTAAATGAGTCCATTATTGAATATATGCTAAGTTTATTCTAACTTAAGTTAGTCTCTCTAGAAGCAGCCTCTCTATCCTAAAAAATAGGGGTAAAGGTTTTGCCTACCAAGAGCTTTGCTATGAGTGGGGATTTACGGGGCTCAGTTGTTGTTATTCTGACTTAAATTATATAAAAAATAGTTATAAATAAAATAATTAGAAAGTATAAAATCAAGGGTGCATGAGCATAAATTAAAAGCGTAAAACAAATTACATATGCCTTAACCTCATATGTATTACATACTTCAAACTACAACAAAGCTTAAAGAAACAGCTACAAAGTGAAAACTAAAAACGTTAAAAGCAAATTAAAATATTTCACAACCAATGAATAAGAAGGTCATCCACATCAATTCCCCCAACACACACATACATATATAAACAATATGAAAACCAATTGCGACAAACTATTGTGTATCTTACCGGTATCTCATAAAGTTGAGCTTAGGGTTTAAGATTGCGGGAAAACTATAAGACTCACGAAGCACGAAGTGTGAAACCATTTTAATAACCATGATTTTAATTTTTATCAACCTTTCGATACAACGAACCCAAAATAACAATTGATATATTTCTATAAATGCTTCTAAAACAATGTGCGATCCATTTTCTGCAACACCGTCTCATCTACAAGTTAGTATTCTTCCCTTGTTGATCAAATCAATGTTTGTGACAAAATCCCATTAACGTAGAGTTCCTAAATCCACCAAAACAATAGCTCCACACATTGGATAGGCTAACAAAGTGCAAAAGCAACCCCTTATGCTAGGGCATGACCTAAAACATATCACAATGCCCAAACCTAAAATACATGATGGGAACACCTATGTATAACATCTAACATTATTACATGAATAGATTAAGATTTAAGAATAAAAAAATGAGATGTGAAATGGAATGACATTGACTAAATACGTACATACGCATTTTATTCAGCATGCAAAGCAATCGACAACTTTAACATCAACTTCCAATGCAAGGATCTTTTCAACCTTCAAGTGTTGTCGGCTAAGAATCTATTCTGTGTGTATTTCCTCGAAATAACAAACGTGGCTGACCACATTGACAATACTTAACGCAAGTGGGATGTTCACTAATTCTACTCGGCACACGTGTTTGCCATATTTAATAGGTAATCACTAAAACCCTATTGTGTAACGCTAAATAATGGTAAGTTTTAATCGCAGTGTTGAATGGATTTTGGGATACAAAACAAGCTAGTATTCAAACGGGACCTCAATAAATCAACCTACGTTTGCATTAATTAATTCAATTAACTAATGATATCGAAAAATTACCTTGCTTGGTGGACCAAATGAGTTCTTGAAGTTGTTCTTAGAAGGCCGACCTCGGCCTCTGCTTCTTGAAACCGAACCACTCCCCACATCACCCGACCCAGTTTCCGGCCTGGACACAACCCTCTTAGGCCTTCCTCTCGGGCTGGCAACATTCCCGGACAACGGCACAGTCACTATCCCTCCAATTCTCTTCGGCCTACCCCTCTTCCCCACCCCACCATTAACCCTAGCAATCGACATCCCTTTCGGCCTACCCCGTTTACGCCCACTCCCTGTTCCACCACCATCCCCAACCGATCCAGATACATTCCCATTACCATTACCATTCTTCGGCGGCCGACCTCTACCCCTCTTTGCCGCATTCTCAGGAGTAGGACCCTCATCCGCTAAACCCATCTCCTGACCCTGACCCTGACCCTGACCCAAACTGGTTTCATTTTGGGTCTGATAATCTTGTCCAGGGTGTTCAAACTCAGGCTGTGGCTGCTCATTCTGCACCTGAAACCCAAAATCCTGTCGGGGTTTAGGCGGGCGACCCGGCTTTCTTCTCGGGGTAACCGACGAATTACCACCAAAGCTATCAGTGATTGAATAATCAGTGAAATGATTATCTACAGAAGGCTGTTGAAAGGGAACAGATCTAGGAGGCAGAAGAGCATACGAGTGTTTGATCATTATCAACTGACCTTCGTTCTTCATTCGTTTGAGATGGTGAGTCAGCAAGTTGGGGTGAGTCGGGGGTAAGTTGGAGAACTCTCTTTCGATGTATTTAGCTATGGCTTGTCTGCTTGAGCCGTCTTTGTCGTCTAAAGCAGCAATTGCCGACGTTATCATCTGTTAAAAAATAAGAAATAAGAAATATAAAATATGTATTAATTAAGAGAAGATAACAAGAGGGGGGGTTTTGTTGACTTACGTCGGGGTAAGGTGGGTGGGCGCTGTTACCGGAGAAGGGTTGTGGGACGGCGGCGGGGTGGTGGTCAGGTGGGGCGGTGACTGGCGGCAGATCGGTGAAGGAGTCCATGGAGTTTAGAGGAAAGGTTTGTGTTTTGGATGAGGATGAAAGATGCTATCGGGTAAGTGGATGGAGCCTTATTTTGGGCAAATTTGTAGAAGACCGACATTTTTTTTTTTTTTTTTCTAAGTCTTATTTCACTGAAAATGCTTGTACAACACTAACCTAGCAGTCTCAAATTCGAATCTCTACCCATACACCGGTGTTCTCCTTGCCTAAGCTTAAACCGTCTCGAGGAATTTTTTTTGTGTTGTGCATGGATCGAACATATGATATACCCCCAGAATGAAAACCCCTAAATAAAACACACCCTGCCTTAAACAGTTAAACTAATTGGGTTGTAAATCATTGGCACGACGGCGTGATAAGACCCGTCGCCGCCGGACACTCTTTTCACAGACATGCAACCACCAATAACCACATCCCAGAGACAATATTCATCATCAATCATTCATTCATACCTACAGACACTCTTTTTCACACACATGCAACCACCAATAACCACATCCCATCACCGCCGCTAAATGTGTCCCGACCAAGCAACTGCCTTCAACTTTTTCCTTAATTTTTTCTTTATTCTCTTCTAATTCACACTCGACCTTCTCTTTGAACTCTTCTATTTTATGTTTAACCTCCTCTACTTTTTCTTTGAGTTTTTCTTTGTGCTCTTCATTTTTGTACTTGCTCTCCTCAACTTTCTCCTTAATTTTGTCTTTGATTTCCTCGATTTTCTCGTCAATTTTTTCTTTTTCCTCTTCTACTTTACACTCAACATTCTCTTTTAATTCTTCTATTTTATATTTTATCGCTTCTGCTTCTTCCTTGAGCTTTTCCTAATGTTATTCGTTTTTATACTTGGCCTCATATTCTTTTTCCTTGATTTCCTCTTTGGCCTCTTCCACTTCACACTCTAGCTTTTCCTTGAGTTCTTCTTTTTTATACTTGGCCTCGTCTACTTTTTCTTCGCGTGCAACGGGATTCACAAATGGGTTGCAATACAACATTATGATACTTAGGTTTTTTGCCGCAAGTTACGCAAAAAGAATAGAAATGTGCACACTATGTTTTAACAAGTATTCGTAGAAAGAAAAGAAAAGAAATGTACACCGCCACTTTAACTGATTGCAGTTCACCATAAAAACCATGTACTCATTATTGAACAAATCTTAATAAACCAAAGGTAAGTTACTGTAACAAACCAATATGAACATAAACATCACTCTTGTGTAAGTTGTCCGGTCATTGCATATCTACATAACCGTGTCATTAAAGACACCTTGCTAAATGATAAAGTTCGTTTAAATGACAAAAGCATGTGGTAATAATACGATATTGTATACACTATCCTATGAATGTCAATGTCCATTTATTTAGAAAGTAAAAGTTGTGATTTGTAAGTTTGTAATAGACTTGCCCAACCTGACCCAGCAGCTAAAAAATTGTCCAATGTAGCCGGTGAGCCGAACCATCCCGTTTACTTTGCCGTTGGGTAGACGCGTATATATGAAAAGGGTTTATAATATAAGTATTATTATGACAGTTTTAAAACTCATACAAGTTTAGCTGAGATGAGATTATTCATTGTGGTAACATAAATTGTTATCTTTCATCACCATTATATGAAATTTGTTCAAATATATTGTTATCCCATGTGTTTATTTAGTTTGGGTGAGTTCTATTTTCATATAAAAGTTGATTATCTTCTAGGGGCATTTAGGGAAGAAAAGTGGTAAAAATTAGGAAATTGTAAAGAAACCATTGGTATGCCATCTTAACTTTGGAAAATTTGGACATATTTGCTCATGCCTCCTCCTTTATAATGTAGTATAAAAGTATAGATTAACTTTATCTCTTCTCTACTACCTTATTAAGGAGGAAAGATAGGTAAAAAGGTAATTTTACACAATTTTTAAGATGGGAGTTGAAGAGTCCCTTCACAAATTTTCAATATTTGGTCATTTTGTTCCCTTTATGCCCTTGTGTACAACCTATAATGTTCATTGTATATATGTGTAATGCATACTTCATATCCATTTCAACATGTAACCCCTATTCATAACACCTAATTAAACCCCAATTCAATTTCAATAAAACCCAAGCTTTTCATTGAATTCTTCTACACATCTATCTAATAATAACAAACAATGTTTGTGATGGTTCTATTAGGCTTTGTTGGAGCTTATAAACATTGTAGTAATTGGACATTTTTGTCTTTTTTGGTTTGTTGAATTGTATAACTCTTTAAAGCATGATGTCTAACCTCATATAATATATGTATTTGTTGCCAATAATTCTATCTCCTTCTCTCTGTATATTACAACTAACTAAAAGAAAACTTAATATCCTGATTTATGTATCAAATACTTTTAATTAAAATTACCATTTTGGTAAAAAAAATTTATTTTTTAACTTTGGTTACCTTTACGTTCTTAGTCACGTTTAAAAACCGCCGCAACGCGCGGGGTAATTTACTAGTCTATATTAATGTACGAGGGATGTGTAGTTTAAGATACCCAAAAGTTAAACTTTATTTTCAATAACAATCTTAAAATGAGGGTAAAATAGTGTGACAACAGTCAAAGAACCAGGTAATGTCCGTACGCTTTTCATTCATTATTTGTTATTTTATGTGCATATTTAGACGTTTTGTACACATTATACCCCCCAGTCTGGTAAAGCAAGAGTTACTCAGAAAACTCAACAAAGATCAGTCATTACGCATACAACACCCGGACAAATCACCAAACGAGCAATCAATGAGATATCACTCACTAACACATGATAACACCTTGCTAACACATGTTCATGGATCATCAATATTATCATATGTCAACACCTAATAACTTATGTTCATAACTTGTAAGCATAATACATGTTAATGTCGTCATAGAATGATCTACAATCTAATCAAAACCTTACCATACCTTGGCTTAATGGTCGAGCAAAACTCAAAGTCAACTAGTGATCCGTTTTATCAACACTAAACCTATGGATATGTATATATGTATCATTGGATCTATAACCATATACACATACCAAAATGTACTCGGTTTAGGCATACACATATACACACACATGCACGGATCACACCCAAGTAAAACACAAGAAAATCCACCTTTATCCACCACTATCACCTAGATTATGTACAAAAATCATGAGAACTATGATCTTTCCCTTATCTTTCCATTCGGCCGATGACACAAACACCCACACAAGACAAATATCCAACTCAAGTGATAGGTACCTTATACAAAAATAGTTAACACCTTGACAAAACCTTCTTCCTATGTGGGATTTCATTCCAAATAAACCATGAACCTCTTTTATCCCTACCCTTCGGCCGATCCTCCACAACTCACAACCAAAGATTTGTCCAAAGCTTATACCAAACGGGAAACAAGCAAGGAACATGGAGCTTTCCAAGGCATGATTATAATCCAAACTTGGAGATCCTCTCTTGGATTCATATGGAAGCCGAAAACAACAAACAAACAACAAATGTGATTAGTCCCTTTCAACTTACAATGCTTACACCATGATGAGAGCAACCTCTACCTTTTTTCTTACCCCATGATCGGATCGAGAAGGACATAGATACCACATCAACATCACCAAGATCACCTCTTTTTGTCTCTTGTTGGCCGATCAATACAAAAGGAAGAAGAAAAGGTGTGAAATTGTCAAACTAACACCATTTTGGACAACAAACAATCCTAATCATTTCCCCTAGGTTAGTCAACCATTCCCCTTATACGTTTCATCATGGAAATCGGCCCAAATCAAGTCCCATGCATGCTCTCTTGTGTCCTTATCACTATCCCAAATGCATGATTAACAACATGAAACAATCCATTTCCCAAGAGACTAGTACACTTCCTTCTTTGCTTTTGTCCTTACCCATGGTCGATGCTATATAAAGAGGCCTCAAGGAATTGCAAAGTTCACACTAACTCTACAATACACCCACTCACCTTTCCTTGGTTCCTATCGACCAATCACCCCACACAACAAAGCCAAACCTCTTCAAGCAATCAAGGTATCCAAAGGCATCCAAAAGGAGGTTTGGAGGTGGCACCATTCGGCTATTATCATCATTCCATCCGATTAGGTAAGACACCCGAATACAAGTCTCTTTATTCATCATATCTTACTCGGCTTTCCTTGTTAACCCGGATCTTGACCTTTAAATTCCATGGTTTCGATCACACAACACCCTATAGGTGATAAATTGCAAAGCATTACCTTGTGGTTAGGAATCTATATCAACTTCTAACACACATTAACACTTGTATACATATAACTTGCACATGAACTCACTACCTTCGAAATCAACATGATCAAGCCGAGAAAATACACTCACGTTATAACTAATACCTTGCAACCTACCCTCGGCTCTTTATAAATGATAAAATGTCAATTTTTAGTCCAACATGTTTATATATATACTCACGGCCATACACCACAATTGAAGGATATTTATACCCGATTTTTCTTAAAAACACACCTATACACACTCGTGATCACTCCCTTGGACCCTAATCTAAGCAATCAAGTTGTTTTAAGAGGTTAGAGAATCGGATAATGGGTGACATTTTATATAAAGGAATCGGTTGATATTATAACACATGTTAAGGAATATATAACATATGTTAGTACTAGCCTGTACATTATAAAGGCCTAAACGTGTGTAAATGTACCCGTTTCGCTTTAAACTGGCCACATGTGTTAGATTGGGAGCAATCATAACCCATGACGACACGTGGGGTCCACTTGATATGTTTTACGATCCTATGTTCAAAGCCATATCCTTACAAAGATTTCCGTAGACTTGGTAACAATTGTCACGTGCACAACAACATGGCACCCTTACACTAAACACAAACGTCCACAAGCCGGGTGAACAAATTTATGATAAACGACAAGAACATACAACTTACCATACTCTTAACCATCATAGGGCAGTCATTGTCAGGACGGTAGTATCTCACATCCCAGCTTTACCAGACCACACGTACTATCATCAGGTGAGTTTTACGACCCCATTTTACTATTTTACATTTCAGGGGATAAACATGCTTCAATACTAGTGTCATTTACAAGTATGTGTACATTCTATCGTGACTGCCATGTGGAATATGAGACATATTGGTTCATGAGCTCATTAGTCCTCGTACAACGTTTACTATAACCATTAGCTATCAAAAGCCATGGAACACTTTAATAAATTTATTGGGTTGACACCCCCACTCTTGGTTAGTCGCTCTAACATGTTACATACAAAAGAGTGTTAGTATTCTACTATACATACATTGTCTTTAGTGTACAATGCGCAAGGCACCACAGTCAAGTGGTTTGGTTACGGGACTCATGGTTCGCATAGTAATCATTTGCTTAGCTAGCCTATGATTGGTCATACACGAATTACACGTTTGTTTACTTGTTACGTACAAATCCGTGAACTCACCAACATTATTGTTAACAAATCTTTTATGCATGTTTTTCAGGTAACTAATGGAGGGCAGCGGGGATTTGAGAGAGGGGTCCAAGCAGGCACATGGTGGTATCATCATGGGTTGGATTATTACTACTCCATAGTCATTGTGGTTTATGGTTAATCAGTATACGCACTAGTTTCCAGACAATGTTACTTAACTTTTAATAAGTTTTATAATAATAAATCATCCTATGGTGATATCTTTTGAATAAATTATGTGTGTTGCTTGTACCTTGTGCTTGAAAACCTTTCGAGGTCGCATTCCCGTGCTTCTGCCTTGGCGGGGTGTGACAAATAGTCATTTAAAATCTTTTACAGTTTGAAACTTCATCTTAGTTGCACGTTAATCCCTTAAACTTTACTCAACTTTTGTTATTTAAATTATAGTTAAACTTTTTTTCCTTATTTTAAGCAAACTATCCCCATGATTTTTAAATAGTCATATATTTTTTTCATACGTTGATACTTTTATAAAAAAAATACATTAATATAATGAGCATTTTGTTTGTTATCTTTGATTTGAGTATAGTATTGCTATTTTTTTAATTTAATTTTTTTATGTGCTATGTGATTAACAATATCTACGAATGAGCAATAATTAAATCATTCACCAAAGCCAAACTAAAAAACAGACAAAATTGTACCAAAATCAATTCAAAACTAAATTAACCAACATCCGATTTCACTTAAAGTCGGTTATTGTTTGCTTTTTGTACCCTTAGTTAACCAAAATCAGTCAAACTGAAACGGAACCATTCATATATTCATAACAGCATGCTTGTGTGATGTAGTAGGGAACACGTACACTTCTAATGGTGCATGGTTGGGTTCTGTTCAGCTTGGTTATTAGCCTCAACATAAACAAAAACCGACATTATCGGTTTCGATCTTATTAGCCAGACAATTAATTGGTTCAGTCTATTTGGCTAGATTATCGTTTTTAGTTCGGTTTCATTAATTTTGGTTAATAACCAAAACCAATATTTGGTTAAAAAATTTGCTTAGATGTACATGAAATTGATGTATAAAAGATATAAATATATAATCAAATCAAATACTATCGATACATTTAAACCGCTTTCAATCCACGGAGAATGTGCTTCTTTTTGGTTGTAAATTAATACAACAATTTGCTTTAGTTTTATACGTAAAGCTTGAGACGCCGCATTTACAATTTTGCAATAAATTATTGTAAATTGCATCAATGATGTTAAGGTTCATCCAAACAAAGTTAGGCAACGAATATTTTTAATCACATAACGTATCAAATTTTGGTCAATTTCCATTAAAGGTTTAGTTATTTTCACCCCTAGATATTGTTAAACACATAACATATCCATATTGGGTTATGATCAAATACACAGTGAAAGAAAAATAGGAAGTCGTATGAAGGGTATCAAACGGACTCTGATTGAACTCATTCAAGCGACATTGGAACCATCTCATCAAACTCTATGATGTTAGTTTTTAGTTCTTCGTTTTTTTGGGTTTTTAGCTTGTAGTTTTTAGAATATATGTTATATCATTGTGTCTTTTATGTAGCATTGTGTATTTTTCTTATTTTCATCATTGTGTCATTTTTGCAATTCATTGTTTCTTTTTTATTCAGTATTGTGTTATATTTTTCGGCATTGAATTATATTTTTTGGCTCATTGTGTCATATTTCATGATCTATTGTGTTTTTTTGTATCCTTCTCATCCTTTTCATTTTTGTTACACTGTGTAGAATAACTTGACGCTATCTATATTTTTAAATAAAAGAATTGTTCTGCTATACTCAAATTATAAACAATATAGTGTCCCTTTTTATGATATAGTTTTTCTTTTTAAAGTATTAACGTATGAAAAAATTATGATCGTTTATAATTCGTAGGGGTAGTTGCCAGTTGGCTTAAAATAAGGGGAAAATGTGTAAGTGTTATTTAAATAAACAAAAGTTAACTTTTAACTTTTGAGTATCTTAAAATTCCTCATATCAAATATTCTTCTATATATTAAAGTAGAGACAGTTTAACACTATATAATTGCTAAAATGCGCTGACTAATCGGTGGATGCCAAGTGGCATCCACTGATTTTTGTTTTCTTTTTTGTCTTTTTCCGGATATGTTTTAGAATATACAATTCTTAAACAAATCTTAAAAGCAAAAGAATGCTAGCCCAGTTGGTTTATGTGCTGGCCATGTATGCTGTAGCCTTGGGTTTGATTCCTATTGCACGGTTCTTTTAATAAGAACTAGTGCTATGCGTTGCGCGCTGCTACACATACTTCGTATAGGTAGGTATCGATTAGGTTTATTAGGGAATGTACACGGTACCGACAGGCAATAGTGATGAAAAAGGGTCCTGGTCTCGGAATCCCATTTTCCAAGGTCAGGAGTCACAGAGCCAAAAGACCATTCGACGATCCTACTTCTGATGTCATCCCTTTTTGTTCAATATTTGAATATCGCGCGTTGCGCGCCTTCTTTACATGACATAGTAGAATTCGTTCACACACTGAGGGGAATTTAGTTGGCAGTATTTTTCCTATATGTACCAACACTAATGGTAATAATCGCTTGTTCTTTTACCGTCTTATAACTCATCTTCAGTCACCCGAAAAAACGTTTTATATAAATTTTGTTGGAAGCATGAAGTCTGTTTCTTACAATCATTGTAAGATTACAAAATTAGACAAAAACGAATAGTAAAGTTGAATTAATGTTCATTGTAATAAAATGTTGCTAACAATCATTGTAATATAAAAATATATAGACTATATATTAAATTGAGTAAACTGCCATTTTCGTCCTTGAGGTTTGGCACTTTTTGCCAGTTTCATCCAAAAGATTTTTTTTTCTCAACTGGCTCCACTAGTTTTCAAATTCTTGCTGGTTTCGTCCAAGTGCCTAACTCCGTTAGTCAATCTCAGTTAACTGAGGGGTAAAGTTGTCAATTCAAATATTATCTGTATTATAATAATAATAATAATAATAATAATAATAATAATAATAATAATAATAATAATAATAATAATAATAATAATAATAATAATAATAATAATAACCATCATCCCCATCTTCCATTCTTCCTTCACCAACACCAAACCCGACCCACCATACATAACCACCACCGTCCTCATCTTCCTTCACTAACACCATACATAACCAGTCCCCTACACCATCCACCTCCTTCGTCTTCCTCCTTCATCATCATAATCACCACTGTCCCTGTCCCCATCTCCCCAGAATCCACAACCAAGAACCACCCTCCAACCCGTCACCCGGCCCAACCTCCACACCGCCCCTGTCTCCATCTCCACAGAATCTACAGCCCCAAAAACCCCCACTCCTAAACCACTACAAGCAAGTGAATTAGACCGGTGGTCTCCAGTGGTCCACGGAGGAGCCAAGGCGGAGCTCCGGCGGCACGACGGCCAAACAACACCAACACCACCCATCTTATACCCTTTACCCAACCTTATTATAGAGAAAAAGGACCAGATCTAGAGAGATAAAGAGAGAGAGCTGAAGGGAAGGAAAGAAAAGAGAATCGTAGAGAGAGAGAGAGAGAGAAGAGACGCAGAGGAGATAAGAAGCAGAAGAGAGAGAGACAGACGGAGGAGGAAGACGAAGACGACGGTGGTCGGCGGTGGTTCCGACGGCAATGACACCTGGTCACCAAGTATCATTGAGCAACAGAGGTAAAACCCCCAAAACCCACATTTCTTTTCTATTAATCGGTGGTTAATCATGGTTCACAGTGGTGGTAGTCGAGTACTGGGTTTTCGGTGGTGGTTATAGTGAGAGTTGATGGTGGTTATTGATGATGAATCTCTACATAGGGTTGAGGGTGAAGGTATTCAGTGTTGACAGTGGAAGGGGACGATGGTGGTGGTTTGAGGTTGTGGTGTACGGTGGGCTGCTGGTGGAGGGTTATGGTGATAACAGTGAAGGAGGAGCATGGTGGTGAGGAGAGACGACGGTGGTGGTGGTGTGTTAGGGTTCCGATTGATTTGGATGATATGGGAATTGACTGAGATTGACAAAACTGCCCCTCAGTTAACTGAGATTGACTAACGGAGTTAGGCACTTGGACGAAACCAGCAAGAATTTGAAAACTAGTGGAGCTTGTTGAGAAAAAAAAATCTTTTGGATGAAACTGGCAAAAAGTGTCAAACCTCAAGGACGAAAATGGCAGTTTACTCTATTAAATTTATACAAATATACAATTGCCGATCAAAACTCACTGCACATTTTAATTAGACACAAATTTATAAAATGAATGTCTGAATAAAAATACAAAACTATTGAATAAAGATTTGACTACCTTTTCAAAAAGAATTTACCACTAAATCAGAAATCAATTAAATCAAGATTTATCTTATTTTTAGTTTGCCTACTCCCCAAATATCAATTAAATAATAATGATAATGATAATAATAATAATTAAATCGGAAATCAATTAAGTCAACATTTAGTTTAGAAATAAAAATACAAAAACCATTAGCTGGTTTAGAAAACCATCAAACTGGTTACCTTGTTTAAACTCAAAACTACCATCTTTCACCTAAAATGTTACTCACAAAGAAAGCACAAAGACATTTTTCTCTTCATCATCCATACCCTTTTCAAATCTTGAAGTACATATGAAATATGGAAGACATAGAAAGATGTGTAGAAACTCCGATGTCCTTCTCCCTAACGTACGGCGGACGGTGGCACTACATATCCGACAAAGTTTCCGATGGCAATCGACTACCACCACTTAGCAACGTCACTTCAACTTTAACCTGTCCTCTTCTCCGGTAAAACCTGACCGAATGTGTTATCTCTACCCAGATATCGATGAAATGTCGGCGACAACAGTAGTGCGACAATGCGACAGGCCCCAAGTTTTCCCTGATTCTCTCTCTAAAAACCGACCGCATAATAGAATTGCCATCTGCGTTACAACAACTGTATTTTCCAAAGCCACTTTCTCTCTCTACACTGTGTGAGTCCACGTGGTCCTTTGAATTGAAGGAAGTGAAGGGAATTGAAGGAAGTGAAGGATTTCAGAGATAAAGATGAGAAGAGGGAGAGAGTGAAGAGATAAAGATGTTGATACTGACGATAAATAAAATATTAGTAAATGTACTGTTCAAATCACCTCTCCGTTTAATATATTATATATATAGAATGTCAAACTTTTGTTAAACATGTACAAGTATAAAATTCTTATTTGTTGCCATTTTTAACATGTATTTATATATAACTTAGTAGCCTTTTTTTTTTATAAAAGGATCAAACTTTTGTTTAACAAGTACATAATTCTTATTTGTTGCCATTTTCTAAAAAAATGTACTTATATATAATTTAGTGATACTATTTAGATATGAATAAATGTTTCAACTTTTGAGGGAATTTTTTGTTTTCATATGTTACTTTTTCTGTTTATCTAAACTACCATACCTTTTTCGTCGTTACATTTTGATGTTCAAAACCGAAGTATGGCGTAAATAACGTAACATGTTTAGATATCATTTTGTTTAATATTACAAATTTACTAATTGGTTGTTATGGTGTGCGATACGTACCGATTTCCATGTACCAGTACAAGAATCCTTTTTAGCATTTTTTGTGACTGGTACTTTTGGTACGGTTGGCCTTTCACTTTCGAAACATACGAATTTCAAACCGTGTCTCACAGCAACGTGCGAGTGTAAAGCGCGTCCCGCGGCAACGCGCGGGTAACTACAACTCTAGTATTATAGTATAGATATCTATGGGTGAGCAAAATTGAACATTCAATCGAAACTGAATTAACAAAAAATCGAATTAACTTAAAATCGGTTATTTTTTAACACTTAGTTCACCAAAATTAACCAAACTGTAACAGAACCATTCATATATTCATATATTTTTAGCTTTTATACCTCTATTTCATGTATTTATACATCCATATCATATACTTCTAGGTAAAAAAAATTTAGCCAAAGTTTAATTTTTGTTATTAACCAAAATTAAATAAACTGGACTAAAAAACGATAATCTAACCATATAAACCGAACCAAGTAACGATAAAATGGTTATATCCTGATAGTTCATAGAAATAGTGAATGATTGATTATATGTAAGTGGTGGGTTTTGACCTAAATGATGAATTCCACATGTAAATGAGAAATTGCTACAGTAGAACATGTTAATTGGCTAGAATTGTGACACCTATCGAATTTACAGGTCAAAATCCGTACACACTCTCACTATCATATCATTTTCAGTTCTGTATTAGTTTTGAACATAGTAACAAGGGTACTTAATAACAAAAGAGGGCATAGCGGTATAAACAAGTCTACCCGAATATGACGAGGCTTCAAGTCCAATCATAAACAAAGATGTAGGCTTAAAGTAGAATCAGAAAAATATCTTAATACCCATGACCTCTTAGTCTTCTGGTCTCAGTTTTTACTTGATACCCGAAAAATAATAAGTAACCCGATAAAAATATGCCAAGAGAGTGGAGATAAAAAAAGATGCCCAACCAACCCATTGACACTGACAGGAGACAATAAGAAGACGAAAAGGAAGTAAGTGTGGCTACAGCACAGCACCAATGTTGTTAAATACTAGTTGGTAACCCGCGCGTTGCGGCGGGTCTAAAAACTACATCAAATTGTATCAATTCATTAAGACGTAAAATTCATCGAAAACTTTTTATTTAAATGATATATTAAATAACGAATACTTGTAACAACATAAGATAATTATTCTTATCTCAACTAAAGTATAATAACATCCGTACGAATTATTGAAATAAATTGATTTTAGGTGGATTCTAGTAATAATCCATTCAACAACTCGTAAGGTTAGTTCCATAATACATTTATTCTCAAGACTACACTACCTCACACGTAACACTTTGGTCACGCCTATCACTTAATGATATATACTATTAAATGATACAAACAACTTTGCCAAATAACTTTACGTTTTGTTTCATACGTGACATACACACATGAATTCACCAAAGTTGCTCCATGTAATAAATAATAAGTAGGAGAGGGGATGTACAAGAGGATTTTGCATAGAAGGGTATTATTGGGAAAAATTTCATGACATTTTGGGTGTGAAGCACTAAACTTTTCATATGCCATCTTAAAAAACATAGGAAATTACTAATGTAGTCATCTCTCCTCCTTAATAAGATAACATAGATGGGAGGGGAGGGATAGTAACAGCATCAAAAAAACCTAATCTAATATAATCTAAGTTAAAAGGAAAGGAAAGGAAAGGAAGGGTTTTAATATTATTTATATTTTTATGGGGGGTGGAACATTCGTGGACGGTCTTCTTCGCTGGTTCCACCATCGTCGCTCTTCTTCTTCTTCTTCATCTGCTTCTGCTCCTGAATCCAAACACATCTTCGATCTCTCTGCTCTTAACCTTATCACAGTTCCCAAACGCACCCCTTTTCCCTCTACCATGGATCACACCACCACCAAGGTATATATATATATATATATATTATTACTTCACTTCTCAGTTCTCATATTATTATTATTATTATTATTATTATTATTATTATTATTATTCCCCGGCCCTTATAAATGTAGTATTATTATGTCTGTTACTATACATATTTAGCATACAATCTTACCTGATTATGTTACAAAGCTTTTGTGTTGCATTGTGAATCATTAACCCTAGCCGAGGCACAACATTGTTATTCTGAATATACACAATAAATAAATGGTAGTGGAGGTCTTTAAATTCCTTCTATGTATGTATGGTGACAAGAAGGAAGAGTAATGCTAAAATAGTTTAGCTTCCTTCTTCTTCATCTTCATCTAGTTTTAACTTAACATTGGATTGGAGTTGCTCTTTGCCTCAAATAACAACGGATCTCATGTATTCTGGTTTAGTTACAACATTATATTTGGGAAATGTTATGTAGCATAATGAAATGTTTTGTTGGTTATATCAGCTCGGAGCAGAATTCTTCACCGAGTATGGGGAGGCAAGTAGGTACCAAGTTCAAGAAGTTATAGGAAAAGGAAGTTATGGCGTTGTGGCTTCTGCAGTTGATACTCACACAGGAGAAAAAGTTGCAATTAAGAAAATAAATGATGTTTTCGAACATGTCTCTGATGCCACCAGGATTCTTCGAGAAATCAAGCTTCTTCGCTTGCTCAAGCATCCTGATATTGTAGAAATCAGGCATATTATGCTTCCTCCTTCTAGAAGAGAGTTTAAGGATATTTATGTAGTTTTTGAGTTAATGGAATCTGACCTTCATCAAGTTATCAAGGCCAATGATGATTTGACCCCTGAACATCATCAGTTTTTCTTCTACCAGCTTCTTCGTGGCCTGAAATATATTCACACAGGTTTTTTATTTTATTTTTTTTCCTCTTTGCATGCCCTTGTGCCGGTTTCTAGTAATTATCAAATTTTGCAGCAAACGTGTTTCATCGAGATTTAAAACCAAAAAACATTCTTGCTAATTCGGACTGTAAGTTGAAGATTTGTGATTTTGGGCTGGCACGAGTATCGTTTAACGATGCACCATCGACCATATTCTGGACTGTATGTGTTGTTTATTTGTCTACTTTTCCATTTATAATCTTTTTGAAAAACAATGTTGTTGTTAGCTTCATTGCTTTTCCTGGGTTAATGTAGGATTATGTTGCAACTCGATGGTATCGCGCCCCTGAACTCTGTGGCTCCTTTTTCTCCAAAGTATGAAGTTGCTCTTGACCATTTGTTATTTTCACAAATTTATGTGACAGTGTTAGTTCATTTATTTAAAAAGGATTTCAAGTTTTCCACCAAAGTGTTTTTAGTCTGACAATCTCCTAAATCACTTTATTCGAAAAGTAAAATATTACTACATTATTAATATCATAAATAATTTATAAAACGGACAACTTTTTTTGTTATCTAGTATACTCCCGGCGTCGATATATGGAGCATTGGATGCATATTTGCGGAAATGCTTTTGAGGAAACCATTATTTCCGGGAAAGAATGTGGTGCACCAGCTGGATCTGATGACAGATTTGCTTGGCACTCCTTCCACTGAATCTATTGCAAGGGTTGGTTATCTACCTCTTTCATGTCTTTTTGTTCTACAAATCATATCATCATTAATATAATGCAAATGCTGTGTCAATGCAGATTCGTAATGAAAAAGCTAGAAGGTATCTTAGTAACATGCGTAAGAAGCCTCCTGTTCCTTTTGCACACAAGTTTCCTAATATTGATCCTTTGGCACTTCGCCTACTGCAACGCCTGCTATCATTTGATCCAAAAGATCGCCCATCAGCTGAAGAGGTACCTATGCTATAAAATGCAAATGTTGGCAATTTCAACCCAAATTTTATGAATGGGTTGATTCGTGTTATTTCTTATATCTGACGGCTCAATTATAGAAATTAGATTAAAAAAAAGAAGCTTTAAATGAAATAGTTAATGTGGGTCAAACGTCAGCAAAGCGTGCGTTTACCTCCTAGATCATCTTTATTCAATTGATTAGATTACTGCTAGAATTAGTGGTAAGACTTGGGATTATTCAATTGATTAGATTAATGCATTTTAGGTGTATTGTAAGGTCTTAATTGTGCTTTCACGTTATGTGGATTTTACATATGGTTGTCTTCCTGTATGTTTGTTTATAGGTTGTGTATGGTGGTATAGCTGTTTGTCTATTCTTTCAATGCATTGTTTTTCAATGTCTATGATGTCAGGAATATTTTGTTGTTGTTGTTGTTGTGAGTTGTTGTGTGTTTTGAGCAGAGGGTCTCTCGGGAAGCGGGAAGCAATCTCTCTATCCCTAGGGGTAGAGGTAAGGCTTGCCTACATCCCACCTTCCCTAGACCCTACCAATACTTTGCTATTTGTGGGATTTACTGGGCTTGGTTGTTGTTGTTTACTTGGGATTTTTCAAAGGAGGTCCCATGTAAAGATTAACTTTTTTCATGTTCAACTAGGGGAGGCTCGTTTGATACGATAATACGGTTTTTAAACTATATATGTTTTAAAGTTCGTATCTGATACAATAATTAGTCATAAAATTTAATATTTCTGCATAGAGCTTCAGGTCAACACAACTCGGCCTATACAAAAATATCACAATCTATTTTGACACCCATTTTTGCACCTATACTAGAAAATATCGCATGTGACTTTATTATATTTTTGGGAGGTGACATGAAATAATTCCAATTGTCTTTTACAGGCACTAGCAGATCCTTACTTTCAAGGGTTGGCCAATGTGGAGCGAGAACCTTCGACCCAGCCCATATCAAAGCTTGAGTTTGAGTTTGAAAGGAGAAAGTTGGCAAAAGATGATGTTAGAGAGTTGATCTATCGAGAGGTATGTATCTCACTTTACAACACCCCCTCCCTGTTCCATGGAAATTGTAACTTTTAACTCGTACATGGGTTAATGCTAGATGGATTTTATAACCAAAAAACTAAAATACCCTTGTGGACCTAAATAAATTTATCATCTTTGTAATGACTATAACAGGCAAATAAGTAAATTTTGATTAAAAACATGCTCGAAGGGCATGGCTTTGCTACTTTCGCTAGATTTAGGGAATAATTGTTAACATGATTGCAACTGGTACATGGTTTATGCTAGCTGAATTTCTTTAACCATATGGCTAAAATGCCCTTGTAGATCAAAGCCAATAAATAATCTTTGTATTGACAATAACAGGCAATCAGTAATTTTGATTAAAACTATGCCTGAAAGGTGATGGCTTTTCAACTTTTGTTGGATCGAGAGAATAGTTTTTAACATGATTGTCTTATTTATATATTAGATTCTAGAGTACCATCCTCAAATGCTTAAGGAGTATTTACGGGGTGGAGAACAAACTAGCTTTTTGTACCCGAGGTGATAAGCTCTCTTTGCCTTTTCCATTGTATATTTTTGAAAGGTGGCAAACGGGTTGGAGTCAGATGGGTAACGGTGTGGAAACTGGTAATGGTTACCTTTTGCGTGGTTCAAAACGTGTTGTGTCGACCCATAACGCTTTCTAATCCAATTTTAGCATTTTATTAATAACGAACGCTGTAAAGATTATTGCACAAAAACTAATATTTATAACAATAATCTGACTTGTTGAAATAAATGGGTTAGCCATTTAGGAGATTTTATGAATTTGCATATCTTCTGTCCCACTTTCGACTTGTTTCCTCTGTAGTTGTAAGTTGACTGTTTCTGGATAACTCATTAGATCTGTTACATAACCCAAATCAACCCATTTATAGGTTGAATTGTTGAAACTGCCAACTCTGCATTGTATATATAATTTTCCTGATACCTATCGTTTTATATAGGAGCTCCTTTTATATATCAGTTTTCACTAAATGATGCGTTTTTTTTTTTAATTTGACAGTGGTGTTGATCGCTTTAAGCGACAATTTGCACATCTAGAGGAGCATTATGGTAAAGGCGAGAAAAGTAGCACCACACCGCTGGATCGTCAGCATGCCTCACTTCCTAGGCAAGTTGCTATATTGAGAATATTTTCTAGAAATTTGATATATTATATTTGGGTGAACTTCCATTTTATGGTAAATACTTTCAAAATCAATGTTAAGGGTCTATGTATATAACTATAACCACGTAAGGGAATTAAGGTATCCATTTATTGGTTTGAAACAACATTCCCTAAAGAAACTAGGCACTAGCAGGAGCCCGCGCATTGCGGTGGTGCTGTACAATGTTTGGATGTTGCGTTTAGTCAAATTTATGATTTTCGACCCGATTCGACCTGAAAATTCAAATTGATTTATATATAACTTGAATTTTTTTTTTTTTTTTTATAAAAAGTACATATATATAATTTTGTTTATTTAGCTCGATTCGAATTCAAACATAAATCAAATTGTAATTTAAATTACTTGAATAACCCGAAAACAGTCGCGCTAAACATCCATATTCCACTTATTACTTTTACCTGTTATATTATAGAGATTCAAACCCACTTATAACTGGATCAAATTTGTCCTCTATTATTGATTAAAAAAGAACATTACGATCTTGGTTTAAAAAAGCGCGCCTCAGGCGCGCTTTAAGCGATTGAGGCGCGAGGCTCCAAGAAAAACGCTTTTTTTTGCCAAAAAGCGCTGAACTACATGAAGCGCCGCCTCGGGCGCTTGAGGCGCGCGCTACAGTAGCGCTACAGTAGCGCCTCAGCCAAAAAAACCTTTTAAAGTGCTTTATTTGGCCCGCTACAGTAGTGCCTCGTCGTTTTTATGTTTTGAATATGCTTTTTAAGTGTTCAAGTGTGTTTTATAATCATGTTTTTGTGCTCATGATTGATTAACATGTAGAAAATGTCATATTGACATATATAAATATTTTTTTATAATTTTTTTAATGCTATACGTGAAGCTCTCGCCTCGCGCTTTAAGCCCCGCGCTTCGGATTTTGGACCCAAAACGCCTCGGAGCGCCTCGCGCGTTTTTAAACCAAGATTACGATGTTATCCGAAAGCATGATGGGCAAAGTGCATTCTTGCTAGTTGTTTGTTAATTTCCACAAGTTAATTCCAAAAATTATATAACGAACATGTGAGTTTATTTGTGGTTAATTTATTGTAGATAGACATACAAAATATAGGGGCTTAAAATTGTGAATGATGTAATATTATACAAACTAATTTTTTTTGTTTCTTGTTTTTGTCTTTTTTAACATTCAACTATTAATCATTAATCATTAATATCTTGTTTTTTTTGTCATTAATTAATACCCACTATATAGTAAGTATAATTGTATAACGAACATGTGAGTTTGTTTGCGGTTAATTTATTGTAGATAAGACATACAAAATATAGGGGCTTAAAATTATGAATGATGTAATATTATACAAACTAATTTTTTTTGTTTCTTGTTTTTGTCTTTTTTAACATTCAACTATTAATCATTAATCATTAATATCTTGTTTTTATGTCATTAATTAATAGAAATTAATAGTTGTATTAAATTTGTCTTGTCATTGTAATGAAATTACAATTTTACCCTTATGCATAAACATGAAATGACAAGTTTACCCGTCCAACACCCACTATATAGTAGTATAGATTGAGTTAACGTTGGTTTTCAGAACCGCATAAGATTGTACCTATTGCTTTGAAAAGAGACACTAAAAATGGTTATGTAACCGCCTTTGTTTCTCTCTCCTACTCTTATGCGATTCTCAAAATATTATTTGTATCATCTCCAGGGAAAGAGTTCCTGCACCGAAAGCGGAAACTGCCAGTAAAGAAAATGATATAAAAAAGGAGACTGCAGCCGCGGGGGCTACAGGCCCTAGTGGAAACACAATTGAACAAGATGTACGGACCAATGCTCGTAGCTATCTAAAGAGTTCCAGTATTAGTGCCTCCAAATGTGTAGGCAGCCAAGGAACAAGATATCCAAAGGTAGCTTTATTTTTAATTTTATGTTTTATCCACAAGCTCGCCCAAGGAATAACGTTACATAAACATTTCCTTGCCTTTTTGTCGCCTTTTAGTAGCAAAGGAGGTGACAGTAGATCAAACAGTGTTTCATTGAGACCCAGCCTGGCCCATTTTGACCGGTACAAAAAGTACCCTTTTGACCTGAACATGTTTTAACCGGCTACCCAGCTTGAACATTTGCTAAAGTAGGTAAAATATTAATTTCAGATGCGATTAGTGGTAGAGTTCGAAGGGGTCAAAACATAGAATTGGAATGGGGTTATTTTTTGGGTTGGATAAAAAAATGTTGATAAAAAGAAAAATTCAGCATTATATGTACCAACACAAAGCGATCAATAATGGCTTGTTCGTAATGTTTTTTTTCTTAATTTTATTATCAAAGAAAACAAGATGAACCGAACTACTAATTAATGACGGGTTTGATCATTGCAAGTAAAGCTGAAGTTACTGTTAATGGTGCAGGATGAAGGTAAAGTCGAGCAGCAGGAGGAGGTTGATGAGTTAACCCAAAAAGTTGCTGACATAAAAGCATAACTGTGAGGATGATGACTTGTCTAGTTTAAAACTGGTAGTTTGTAAACCCGGCCAAAGTTGTTATTATTGGTTTCTGGTTTAATAACTTTAAATAGATTTCCAGTTTTGGTCTGGTCTGGTCTGGTTCAGAATCCGAAATCTGAGCCATATACGTCAGCGACACCATGCCACTGAACTGACAAAGAAACCTAATCTGTAATCATCTGTTAAAGTTATATGCGCAGTTAATTGATGTGCAAAAATATTGTTTAGAGACAATATGGATAGCAAGCAACTGCCTGTTCAAATCAACATAACTACGTACTAGGATAATTACAAATTGGCTGCAGTTAGTAGTCATATAACCCATTCAAAATCAGATGCAAACCAACACTGAAAAACAGGATTCTTACAGTGACTGACCAACAATCCCCTAGCAGTGGTCTAGTCTCCAGTCTGTCTTTTTGTCTACGGTGGTGTCTCGTGAACAACCGTATGTGTTGGGATCTGCCTTTCTCTTTTTTTTTTTTTTGAACGGTCAACAAAATCTTATTCCATCAAAGCTAGCGGGGTACTAGCATACACCATACTAGGGGTGTTCAACGAATCGAATAACGAATTTTCGAATTATTCGAATCGAATTATTCGAATTTTTAATATTTTTACCTGAATTCGTATTCGATTCGTATTCGTTTAAAATTCAATTTATTCGATTCGTATTCGATTCGAATAAGAAACTCGAATTCGAATCGAATTCGAATAAATTCGATTTAGTTCAAATTCACCTTAAATAACAAATTGTTTTACTTTTAGTTTTAAAACTAATACAAACTCATTATTTTTAACATATAAAATACAAATCTACAAATTGATAAACAACAATATGTCAAATACGAGAATAGTAAAAATAGTAGAGAGTATAGTTTTATAGAGTTTTGTGATATATAAGGTAAATATATAAAACATGGTTATGCTAAAAGTTATAGACACTATGGGTTCTTAGAGTTTGACTAAAATTTAGAAGTTTTTTTTCAATGTGTATACTTGTGTATATAATAATGTGTATATGTGTGTATATATTTAAAAAAATATACATGTACAATTTTTATTCGAATTTCGAATCGAATCGAATTTAAAATCATAAATTCGTATTCGATTCGTATTCGATTTACTGGACTCGAATTCGAATCGAATCGAATTCGAATTCTTAATAATCGAATCGAATTCTTGGTAATCGAATCGAACTAAATCGAATTTCGAATTTTTCGAATTCGAATCGAATTCTGAACACCCCTACACCATACAAACACCAATAAGAAAGGAGAAAAAAGAACAATATTACAAACTATAAAGCAACAGCCAAATAAACATGCTGTACATCAGTTATCACCAGCCTATACTAACCAAAGTGAAACTGCACCACAAGCACCATTCCAATGAAGACTTTCTGGCCCTTGACTTATTCCAAAAGAAAGCTCAAGCCTTTGATGTCGGACAAAACATTCTGTAAGGAGTATTGTTTCTGATTAAAAACCGCCTCGGCTTTTCCAAAGGCACCAAATGATTTTGGTACACATGTTGGCTTAATATTGCTACACATCCTCGTTTCTGCCTTTCTCATATTGCTACACATGTTTTTAGAATTCCAGTCTCAGCCGTTGCATCTCAGTTGGCTTAATAATATATATATATATATATATATATATTTTTTAATGGGAAACAATTTTACTTATCACCCAAAAATTTACAAGACGTACGCGTTAGCAAGGTATACCAAATCATCACCAATGCAACTCAAATACTTCCAATTTTAAGACAAAAAGCTAAAACTCTCCCACGTAACATCTTGTTTTTTTTTTATCTGTTCTTTCTAGTCTTTTTCTTGAGATGGTCATTGAGGCTTTGATTTGTGCACAAAAGTAGCTACCATCTACACCAATGGATTTTCCCACAACCAACCAAGGTGAATGGGAACTACTTAACATATGAATTTCACATAAAGTATATATATTTTTACTAGTTAAGAAGTTAAATGAAGATTGGGCTACAACTCCAAAAGTTTCAATCTGATTTTTTTTTAGTGTTTTCGGAAGTTTGGTTAACGAGGTTGTTGGATTTAGGATTCTATAACTCAGTTTGTATTTTTATGGTTTCTGGTGACACATGCATGCATACTTTTGTTTTTGAACTCAATATGCATGGCATTGTTTTCTTTTCGATCTAATGGCGTCTTCTTTGTTGCAAAGCTCGAAAATAAAAGTTGATATGTTCCTTACCAAGTGAGTAACCAGAATTTTCAACTCTAAAATTAAAAGCTTGCATTCAACTATCAAAAGAATTAAGCGGTATGTACTCGTAGACAAATCTAGTACTAGCACACACACAACGCAAAACAAACACACTAACCTTTTATATTTCTACCTTACAATTTCTCTAAACTTTCGATTCATTTATTATTGGAACTCCACCACTACTTAAAACCCAACACCGTAGTCAGCACAAGTATCTCCTTCCACCGCCACACATTAGACATTATATATATATATATATATATAGAGAGAGAGAGAGAGAGAGAGAGCACTTTCTAGTGTCACTTCCCCACCACCGCATTCCACCTCGACAACAGGAATCCTTATAATCCATTGATCGTGATCAAGGTGATTTAAATGATCTGAAAAGTGATAGCTTTGTTTTAGTGTGTGTGTGAGAGAGAGAGAGAGAGAGGGAGAGGGAGAGGGAGGGAGGGAGGGAGGGAGAGAGAGAGAGAGAGAGAGAGAGAGAGAGAGAGAGAATTCAGACCAACACGAAGCTAAGTCATTATGACTCGCCATCAATTGTTTTAACTAACTTTCAACGGTTAATTGCTTTACAATATAGTACATATCCTTCTACTTTAGAACTATTACACTATTGGTCCTTCTATTACAACTCTTTATTATACAACTATGAAACTATGACATAAAAGGTCCCTGAACTGCTAACTACCCTTATTAACATATCAATACTCCCCTTTTGGACATCTTTGTCCACAAAGATCGGTTCAACTGAAAATCAGGAAATCTGAGTTGGAATTCATCCCTAAATTCCCAAGTGGCTTCACTAACATCTTTATCTTTCCATTGAACCAAAATCTGGCCAGCTGCTTTATTTTCCCTTTGAACCACTCTAGAATCCAAAATCTTAATAGGCAGCAGGGAGAATCTTGTGGTTGTTGGAATATGAACAACTGTGGTGGGAGGTCCAGAAGCTGCTTTCAGTAATGACACATGAAAGGTGGGGTGAATGCTTGCATCAGGTAGCAGGTCCAACCTATATGTAACCTTGCCAATCTTTTCAACAATCAAGTAGGGTCCAAAGTATTTGGAGCATAGTTTGTTGTAGTTGAAGTTCCTGATAGAACTTTGAACATAATTGTGAAGCTTGAGAAAAAAACCCAAATGCCCACAACAAACTCTCTTTCAGTCCTATGCTTGTTGGCCATTTGTATCATTCTATTTTGAGCCTTCAACAATGACTCCCTAAACATTTTTAATGTTTGTTCCCTTGATAACATATAATCATCCATGCAAAAGAGGAGCATACCCGTAAAGGGCCTGAAAAGGAAAGGTACCAATGAATGTATGGTAGTTTGTATTATACTAGAATTCAGCAAGTGATAACCATTTCATCCATGATGTTGACCTATCCATTGTCATACATCTTAAGTAAGATTCAAGGCATCTATTAACCACCTTTGTCTGACCATCTATTTGTGGATGGTAGGCAATAAATAATGCCAAATTTACCCCTTGAATCCTGTTAAATTCCTTCCAAAAGTTGCTCAAAAACATTGTGTATATGTCAGAAACAATAGTAGAGGGCCAACTATGCAACTTATAGACATTAACTAGGAAGGCTTGAGCTACATTTACAGCAGTGAAAGGATGGCTTAAGGCTATGAGGTGAGCATACTTTGTAAGCCTATCAACCACCACAAAAATCAAATCTTTGCCTTGGGATTTTGGTAGTCCAGTTATAAAGTCCATACTGATATCTGACCACACATCAGTTGGAATGGGCAGTGGTTGAAGAAGGCCAGGATAAGCAACTGTTTCATGCTTAGTTTTCAGGCAAACCTCATAAGATATTATGAATTGCTTGATCAATTTCACTTGACCTTTCCAGTAAAACATGGACTTGTGCCTTTGGTGAGTAGCATGCATACCAGAGTGTCCTCCCATGGGAGAGTCATGGCATCACTTGATCAAATCTTGCCTCAAAATGGGGTCTAAACCAATCACTAACTTCTGTTTTCTTTTTAAAAGCCCCCTTTCATACACAAACTTATGAACCACCTCCCGGTACTAAATGTCGAGAAACAAATAATTTTCGTAGGAGTAGTAAGTAGAGAATTTAGATCCAAAAATTTATACCGTTATCCATATCTGTAACACCCTGCCCCTCTCACCACCAATATTGTCCGCTTTGCCCCGATGGGTTGTCCATCTAGAGCTCACGGATTTGTTTTTGGGTGCCCTGGTGGAGACTTCTGTAACATCGCAAATTTTCCCCAAATTTTTGAATTAGTAAAACTGCCACTTTATTTATATTATACCTCTTTTGTACAAGAATAACCATGTCTAATTTTTATTTATTTCAAAACATTTTTATAATAATAATAATAATAATAATAATAATAATAATAATAATAATAATAATAATAATAATAATAATAATAACTAATTGTTATTGCCAATGATCTCCAGCCCAGCTAGTTTGAGGTAGGGTGGGTTTTCCCTTAGGGGTTCCCATCATGGGGTAGGTCACAGGTTCGATCCATGCACACTACCAAAAAAAAAAAAATTCCCGTGACGGTTTGAGCTTAGGCAAAGAGGACACCGGTGTGTGGGTAGGGATTCAAACTTGGGACCGCTAGATTATGGTTGTATATAAGGATTTCCACTGAACTAAGCTTAAAAAAAAAAAACACTAATTGTTATTTATTAATTAAACATAAAAAAAAAAGGAGCATTCAATGCATACATAGAAAACTTCCGTTGACAAATTGTATTTTAAAAAACGAATTAAAATTAATAATTGTAATAAGGCAAGAAAATTAATGCTGCATCCTTCTCCAAATTTGCAACCTGCGTTTTTTTTACCATCTCCGTAATTGGCTAGTACAATTCAAGATTGATGAAATTATTGCTTATTATTTGGTCCTAAATTAAATCGAATGTAGCAAAATCAATCCGGACGTTTGTATTTAAATCCTCAAACATCTTCCTCTTGGCTCGCTCAAAAACTTCTAGCCTCTGCCGACGAACGGAATCACCGAACTCCATTGTTGTTTGACTCGTCGCAGTACGCCACCACCAATGTACCACCAGTTGCACTCGACCACCACGTTACCTTTGTTCCGTTTGAACCTCACAGTTGCAATACTATCCTTTTTGACATATGGTCACCGTAGTGCACCCTGTAACACCATAGTCGTTTCGCTCTCCGCTTCATTAAGTTCGAATGCTAAGGTAATAGTTTGATCCTTTGCTTTTAGTTATTTATGATTAGGTTCGAACGTGGGTGGTGATCTCGATTTGTTCCGGCGACACTTTTTACTATATTTTTTACATACCTTTGTAAACATATGCACAAATGCCACTGGTACTATTTTTTTACATACCTTCGTATATATATACACACATATGATAATTCTTAAAGCAAGATTAACAAATGTTACTGGTTTAATAATTGAATGGATCATGAAACAATACAAGATGGTTTTATATTAAGATATTGTGATCGACCACCTTGCTAAACTGGTTTTTTTTTTGTGAATAATTAAAAAATTAATGATTTTGTATCTTCAGTTGTTCAAGCTGAGAATATATATATACTCACCTATGATTTAAAATAATACATATTACTCCATAAATTAGAATATACAAAATATAAGAGATGGGGTTTAACCAAGTTGGGTAAAGATTTGGATACGTAATTTATATAGCACATCTTTGAACCCATTTCGTAACATAAATTTAATATTTAGTCAAGAGTAGCTCGTCGCCGGGCAATCGATGAGTCAATAAATTTTATAGTCGAGTTATTACTCATAAATCTTATTAATACTAAATATATATATATATAGGTTCGAGATTTATTTAATAACTATCGTGGAATTTTATCAAGTTCATGATCACACTCAAGGTGAGTTTTACATAGCCCCTTTTCTATTTATCACCATTTTTGGGGTGAAACATGTTTATAACATCATCATTGCAATTCAATCATCAATGTGTCTATGTGTTTTCTATGTTGCATTATGTCTTGAGCATGATTAGAGTAAGCACCATTCTAGCATAATCATTAACATTGATCAGCCGGCGGTATACATTGATAGATCTATTGGACTGACAATCCCACCCGGATACGTGCCTCCTACAAAGGTTACGTGGGTGTTTGTTATCGAATAACATATTGGACCATGAGCGTATGGTATGTATCATATTATAACAGTCATCAGGGTTGATTATGCACTCGATTTATTTCTAGTATGTTCTCACATATGGACTAGATTAACATGACACATGAATTGCACAACATTTTTATTCAATCATCAAAAACCTATGTAATTCTCACCAACTTTTGTTGACCCAAAACATTTTCAACTTAACATGTTTCAGGTTCTATTTGCTTGAAGATTTGAATTGATGCTTGAAGATATGTGTATAGTTTTATCCAATTTGATGTACAAATTCTAGAACAAGTGTATGTAATCCATTTAAATCATTTAATGGAATTTATTATTCACCATGAGCTACTGAACAATCATCAATACGTGACATCCCGATGTTTCCGCCATCGGTTGGGGTGTTGCAGATTGGTATCAGAGCCTTGGTTATAGGGAATTAGGTTATTAGAAAAATAATCTAGACTATAACCATAAGGATTTTAAACCAGTACTTGCTTCTCTTACTTGCAATCCTATTTGTTTCCTTATCCTTATCTCTATCCCTATCCCCCTCCTCATTCTTACCATAGCGTGATCTTGCATACTCTCTTTCATTTACTTGTTGCAATCCTAACATACTCCTAGATTATTAGGGCAAATTCCTTGGACTTAGATCTTATCTATCTTGATAAATCAACGTTTTCGTTTATACGTGGATAAACGAATACAATCTTTGTGTTTCATTTCCATTTATACCCCTTCACCCTCATTAAATTCTAAGCTTTGAATCTCAAAAACCTTTACTATTCAAATGAATTTCATTTCTTATATAATTTACTAATCAGCCTAAATTTCATGATCATTTGTGAGTTCTACAATCATACTTCGTCTTACAATATTACCCACATGTTTGATTATTTTCAACATCCGACCCAAATCATATGGTTTCCTTTACAACATACTGCCTATTTTTAACCTATTACTGTTGGTGTTTCCTTGCCAATTCTATTTTGAACCTCCCTTGCATTTTATTCATTTTTTTTAAAATACCTCAACCATGAAATTTCGTCTTACCCAAAATTTTAAAAGTCCTTATTTAAACTATAATCCCATAAAACTGTATGCAGGAGAAACCTTAGCATCAACACTAATGATCACTGGAATTCTGTCAAACTTTCATCACTTAGAGATTTCACAAATTAGAACAAATAAATATTTTGTCAAAGAGTCTTTTATTTTCACAGACCTATTTTCTAAACTTCAAATGTTTATGTAACAATTTATGGGCGTAACAAAGGATTTTCGATATAATGTCACCTTGATCTATAAAACCTAATGTCATGTTTAAAATCTCCAACTAACTGGAATATTTTAATCAAAGCTCACTTAGTTTGTACTATTTAACGACTTTTGCTTTATGTACAAGACCAATTTTGAAAATAAAAGCCTCCCACCCATAGGAACAAAATTTAGCCTCTAAATTCTCCACCGACACTTACTTATTTTCAACTTGTTCAAATTTTTACAATATTTGGCATATACCACAATCATGTTTTCTCATACACTTGATTCTAACCTCACGATTTACGCTACTACAAAATCTCCTCACATGTGCCACTTCGAGAGCCTATAAAATAAACCCCTTATCAACTATCTTCACATTCACCATCTTTCCCACCATGACTTTTCTTTGAGTTTCCTTATATCATTCACCTTCTCAAAACATGAACTCGGTCCCTACAATAACCAAACTATCAAAAATTTGATTGTTTGTTGCATCCAACTTGATTCTTAGTTATACATTAAGATTTGATTATCTACTTGAACATTTGATTATTCATGATACTTGAAAGCATGGAATTTGCTATAGACACACCTAGAGTCATTAACCTTGTCTAGGGCAACTCTATTACAACTCGCATGCTATACTTGATACTTGATTGCTTACATGAACATATTATCAATTTGCAATTTATGTGTGTAATAATTGGTACACTTAATCCAACAACTGATAGAGGATGAAGTACTTGCTCAACAGTCGGTAGAGGTTCTAATAACCTGCTCAACGATTGGTAGAGGTCATCATGCCTGCTCAACAGTCGGTAGAGGTTCTAATAACCTGCTCAACGATTAGTAGAGGTCATCATGCCTGCTCAACAGTCGGTAGAGGTTCTAATAACCTGCTCAACGACTGGTAGAGGCTATCGCACCTGCTCAACAATCGGTATAGGTTCCTACTCACTGACTGGTAGAAGTCTTTTTCCTGCTCAACAGTTGGACTCATCTTTGGATACATTATACATGTAATTTGATACAATGATTTATTAGACTCATTGATACAAAGATTCAATCACAATGTTATTTTCATTACTTACATGTGTGTTTAGAGTCATAGAAGGACACAAAACCATAATGTAAGGTAAATTGGTGATTGCGGTCCGGAACGTAATCATGAACTTACAGGTACGTTAAGGTAGTGTGAAGTTCTATCAAGGTCTTCAGTAGATAACCAGTTATAAACTCTAATTACCTGATAGTTCATTTAATTTTCCTATAGTCAATCAACTCACGCATTTCCTTTAGGGTTCCTAAAACTTAAGTTTAGTGTTTTGCTAGATTCTTATTCTCCTTGCTATTTCAGACGAACCTAATCCAACCCTTAAAACTCACACATATCATCCCTCTTATCCAAATTATTTGAAGCAGTTTATTCTATTACCTATAAATTCATGTCGTGCCTTAACCCAAAAAAAAATTTCCAACCACAGTTGCCCTAAAATCTACTCAATCACCCTCAACCTACATTATTCTATAACTTCGGGACGAAGTTCCCAAAAGTAGGGGAGACTGTAACATCGCAAATTTTCCCCAAATTTTTGAATTAGTAAAACTGCCACTTTATTTATATTATACCTCTTTTGTACAAGAATAACCATGTCTAATTTTTATTTATTTCAAAACATTTTTATAATAATAATAATAATAATAATAATAATAATAATAATAATAATAATAACTAATTGTTATTGCCAATGATCTCCAGCCCAGCTAGTTTGAGGTAGGGTGGGTTTTCCCTTAGGGGTTCCCATCATGGGGTAGGTCACAGGTTCGATCCATGCACACTACAAAAAAAAAAAAAATTCCCGTGACGGTTTGAGCTTAGGCAAAGAGGACACCGGTGTGTGGGTAGGGATTCAAACTTGGGACCGCTAGATTATGGTTGTATATAAGGATTTCCACTGAACTAAGCTTAAAAAAAAAAAAAAAAAACACTAATTGTTATTTATTAATTAAACATAAAAAAAAGGAGCATTCAATGCATACATAGAAAACTTCCGTTGACAAATTGTATTTTAAAAAACGAATTAAAATTAATAATTGTAATAAGGCAAGAAAATTAATGCTGCATCCTTCTCCAAATTTGCAACCTGCGTTTTTTTTACCATCTCCGTAATTGGCTAGTACAATTCAAGATTGATGAAATTATTGCTTATTATTTGGTCCTAAATTAAATCGAATGTAGCAAAATCAATCCGGACGTTTGTATTTAAATCCTCAAACATCTTCCTCTTGGCTCGCTCAAAAACTTCTAGCCTCTGCCGACGAACGGAATCACCGAACTCCATTGTTGTTTGACTCGTCGCAGTACGCCACCACCAATGTACCACCAGTTGCACTCGACCACCACGTTACCTTTGTTCCGTTTGAACCTCACAGTTGCAATACTATCCTTTTTGACATATGGTCACCGTAGTGCACCCTGTAACACCATAGTCGTTTCGCTCTCCGCTTCATTAAGTTCGAATGCTAAGGTAATAGTTTGATCCTTTGCTTTTAGTTATTTATGATTAGGTTCGAACGTGGGTGGTGATCTCGATTTGTTCCGGCGACACTTTTTACTATATTTTTTACATACCTTTGTAAACATATGCACAAATGCCACTGGTACTATTTTTTTACATACCTTCGTATATATATACACACATATGATAATTCTTAAAGCAAGATTAACAAATGTTACTGGTTTAATAATTGAATGGATCATGAAACAATACAAGATGGTTTTATATTAAGATATTGTGATCGACCACCTTGCTAAACTGGTTTTTTTTTGTGAATAATTAAAAAATTAATGATTTTGTATCTTCAGTTGTTCAAGCTGAGAATATATATATACTCACCTATGATTTAAAATAATACATATTACTCCATAAATTAGAATATACAAAATATAAGAGATGGGGTTTAACCAAGTTGGGTAAAGATTTGGATACGTAATTTATATAGCACATCTTTGAACCCATTTCGTAACATAAATTTAATATTTAGTCAAGAGTAGCTCGTCGCCGGGCAATCGATGAGTCAATAAATTTTATAGTCGAGTTATTACTCATAAATCTTATTAATACTAAATATATATATATATAGGTTCGAGATTTATTTAATAACTATCGTGGAATTTTATCAAGTTCATGATCACACTCAAGGTGAGTTTTACATAGCCCCTTTTCTATTTATCACCATTTTTGGGGTGAAACATGTTTATAACATCATCATTGCAATTCAATCATCAATGTGTCTATGTGTTTTCTATGTTGCATTATGTCTTGAGCATGATTAGAGTAAGCACCATTCTAGCATAATCATTAACATTGATCAGCCGGCGGTATACATTGATAGATCTATTGGACTGATAATCCCACCCGGATACGTGCCTCCTACAAAGGTTACGTGGGTGTTTGTTATCGAATAACATATTGGACCATGAGCGTATGGTATGTATCATATTATAACAGTCATCAGGGTTGATTATGCACTCGATTTATTTCTAGTATGTTCTCACATATGGACTAGATTAACATGACACATGAATTGCACAACATTTTTATTCAATCATCAAAAACCTATGTAATTCTCACCAACTTTTGTTGACCCAAAACATTTTCAACTTAACATGTTTCAGGTTCTATTTGCTTGAAGATTTGAATTGATGCTTGAAGATATGTGTATAGTTTTATCCAATTTGATGTACAAATTCTAGAACAAGTGTATGTAATCCATTTAAATCATTTAATGGAATTTATTATTCACCATGAGCTACTGAACAATCATCAATACGTGACATCCCGATGTTTCCGCCATCGGTTGGGGTGTTGCAGATTGGTATCAGAGCCTTGGTTATAGGGAATTAGGTTATTAGAAAAATAATCTAGACTATAACCATAAGGATTTTAAACCAGTACTTGCTTCTCTTACTTGCAATCCTATTTGTTTCCTTATCCTTATCTCTATCCCTATCCCCCTCCTCATTCTTACCATAGCGTGATCTTGCATACTCTCTTTCATTTACTTGTTGCAATCCTAACATACTCCTAGATTATTAGGGCAAATTCCTTGGACTTAGATCTTATCTATCTTGATAAATCAACGTTTTCGTTTATACGTGGATAAACGAATACAATCTTTGTGTTTCATTTCCATTTATACCCCTTCACCCTCATTAAATTCTAAGCTTTGAATCTCAAAAACCTTTACTATTCAAATGAATTTCATTTCTTATATAATTTACTAATCAGCCTAAATTTCATGATCATTTGTGAGTTCTACAATCATACTTCGTCTTACAATATTACCCACATGTTTGATTATTTTCAACATCCGACCCAAATCATATGGTTTCCTTTACAACATACTGCCTATTTTTAACCTATTACTGTTGGTGTTTCCTTGCCAATTCTATTTTGAACCTCCCTTGCATTTTATTCATTTTTTTTTAAAATACCTCAACCATGAAATTTCGTCTTACCCAAAATTTTAAAAGTCCTTATTTAAACTATAATCCCATAAAACTGTATGCAGGAGAAACCTTAGCATCAACACTAATGATCACTGGAATTCTGTCAAACTTTCATCACTTAGAGATTTCACAAATTAGAACAAATAAATATTTTGTCAAAGAGTCTTTTATTTTCACAGACCTATTTTCTAAACTTCAAATGTTTATGTAACAATTTATGGGCGTAACAAAGGATTTTCGATATAATGTCACCTTGATCTATAAAACCTAATGTCATGTTTAAAATCTCCAACTAACTGGAATATTTTAATCAAAGCTCACTTAGTTTGTACTATTTAACGACTTTTGCTTTATGTACAAGACCAATTTTGAAAATAAAAGCCTCCCACCCATAGGAACAAAATTTAGCCTCTAAATTCTCCACCGACACTTACTTATTTTCAACTTGTTCAAATTTTTACAATATTTGGCATATACCACAATCATGTTTTCTCATACACTTGATTCTAACCTCACGATTTACGCTACTACAAAATCTCCTCACATGTGCCACTTCGAGAGCCTATAAAATAAACCCCTTATCAACTATCTTCACATTCACCATCTTTCCCACCATGACTTTTCTTTGAGTTTCCTTATATCATTCACCTTCTCAAAACATGAACTCGGTCCCTACAATAACCAAACTATCAAAAATTTGATTGTTTGTTGCATCCAACTTGATTCTTAGTTATACATTAAGATTTGATTATCTACTTGAACATTTAATTATTCATGATACTTGAAAGCATGGAATTTGCTATAGACACACCTAGAGTCATTAACCTTGTCTAGGGCAACTCTATTACAACTCGCATGCTATACTTGATACTTGATTGCTTACATGAACATATTATCAATTTGCAATTTATGTGTGTAATAATTGGTACACTTAATCCAACAACTGATAGAGGATGAAGTACTTGCTCAACAGTCGGTAGAGGTTCTAATAACCTGCTCAACGATTGGTAGAGATCATCATGCCTGCTCAACAGTCGGTAGAGGTTCTAATAACCTGCTCAACGATTGGTAGAGGTCATCATGCCTGCTCAACAGTCGGTAGAGGTTCTAATAACCTGCTCAACGACTGGTAGAGGCTATCGCACCTGCTCAACAATCGGTATAGGTTCCTACTCACTGACTGGTAGAAGTCTTTTTCCTGCTCAACAGTTGGACT
Organism: Ambrosia trifida; assembly: GCA_028751855.1. Lineage (NCBI taxonomy): Eukaryota > Viridiplantae > Streptophyta > Magnoliopsida > Asterales > Asteraceae > Ambrosia > Ambrosia trifida. The sequence goes on from CM054130.1 coordinate 116,255,228, forward strand.
CATCTTTGGATACATTATACATGTAATTTGATACAATGATTTATTAGACTCATTGATACAAAGATTCAATCACAATGTTATTTTCATTACTTACATGTGTGTTTAGAGTCATAGAAGGACACAAAACCATAATGTAAGGTAAATTGGTGATTGCGGTCCGGAACGTAATCATGAACTTACAGGTACGTTAAGGTAGTGTGAAGTTCTATCAAGGTCTTCAGTAGATAACCAGTTATAAACTCTAATTACCTGATAGTTCATTTAATTTTCCTATAGTCAATCAACTCACGCATTTCCTTTAGGGTTCCTAAAACTTAAGTTTAGTGTTTTGCTAGATTCTTATTCTCCTTGCTATTTCAGACGAACCTAATCCAACCCTTAAAACTCACACATATCATCCCTCTTATCCAAATTATTTGAAGCAGTTTATTCTATTACCTATAAATTCATGTCGTGCCTTAACCCAAAAAAAAATTTCCAACCACAGTTGCCCTAAAATCTACTCAATCACCCTCAACCTACATTATTCTATAACTTCGGGACGAATTTCCCAAAAGTAGGGGAGACTATAACATCGCAAATTTTCCCCAAATTTTTGAATTAGTAAAACTGCCACTTTATTTATATTATACCTCTTTTGTACAAGAATAACCATGTCTAATTTTTATTTATTTCAAAACATTTTTATAATAATAATAATAATAATAATAATAATAACTAATTGTTATTGCCAATGATCTCCAGCCCAGCTAGTTTGAGGTAGGGTGGGTTTTCCCTTAGGGGTTCCCATCATGGGGTAGGTCACAGGTTCGATCCATGCACACTACAAAAAAAAAAAATTCCCGTGACGGTTTGAGCTTAGGCAAAGAGGACACCGGTGTGTGGGTAGGGATTCAAACTTGGGACCGCTAGATTATGGTTGTATATAAGGATTTCCACTGAACTAAGCTTAAAAAAAAAAAAAAACACTAATTGTTATTTATTAATTAAACATAAAAAAAAGGAGCATTCAATGCATACATAGAAAACTTCCGTTGACAAATTGTATTTTAAAAAACGAATTAAAATTAATAATTGTAATAAGGCAAGAAAATTAATGCTGCATCCTTCTCCAAATTTGCAACCTGCGTTTTTTTTACCATCTCCGTAATTGGCTAGTACAATTCAAGATTGATGAAATTATTGCTTATTATTTGGTCCTAAATTAAATCGAATGTAGCAAAATCAATCCGGACGTTTGTATTTAAATCCTCAAACATCTTCCTCTTGGCTCGCTCAAAAACTTCTAGCCTCTGCCGACGAACGGAATCACCGAACTCCATTGTTGTTTGACTCGTCGCAGTACGCCACCACCAATGTACCACCAGTTGCACTCGACCACCACGTTACCTTTGTTCCGTTTGAACCTCACAGTTGCAATACTATCCTTTTTGACATATGGTCACCGTAGTGCACCCTGTAACACCATAGTCGTTTCGCTCTCCGCTTCATTAAGTTCGAATGCTAAGGTAATAGTTTGATCCTTTGCTTTTAGTTATTTATGATTAGGTTCGAACGTGGGTGGTGATCTCGATTTGTTCCGGCGACACTTTTTACTATATTTTTTACATACCTTTGTAAACATATGCACAAATGCCACTGGTACTATTTTTTTACATACCTTCGTATATATATACACACATATGATAATTCTTAAAGCAAGATTAACAAATGTTACTGGTTTAATAATTGAATGGATCATGAAACAATACAAGATGGTTTTATATTAAGATATTGTGATCGACCACCTTGCTAAACTGGTTTTTTTTTTGTGAATAATTAAAAAATTAATGATTTTGTATCTTCAGTTGTTCAAGCTGAGAATATATATATACTCACCTATGATTTAAAATAATACATATTACTCCATAAATTAGAATATACAAAATATAAGAGATGGGGTTTAACCAAGTTGGGTAAAGATTTGGATACGTAATTTATATAGCACATCTTTGAACCCATTTCGTAACATAAATTTAATATTTAGTCAAGAGTAGCTCGTCGCCGGGCAATCGATGAGTCAATAAATTTTATAGTCGAGTTATTACTCATAAATCTTATTAATACTAAATATATATATATATAGGTTCGAGATTTATTTAATAACTATCGTGGAATTTTATCAAGTTCATGATCACACTCAAGGTGAGTTTTACATAGCCCCTTTTCTATTTATCACCATTTTTGGGGTGAAACATGTTTATAACATCATCATTGCAATTCAATCATCAATGTGTCTATGTGTTTTCTATGTTGCATTATGTCTTGAGCATGATTAGAGTAAGCACCATTCTAGCATAATCATTAACATTGATCAGCCGGCGGTATACATTGATAGATCTATTGGACTGACAATCCCACCCGGATACGTGCCTCCTACAAAGGTTACGTGGGTGTTTGTTATCGAATAACATATTGGACCATGAGCGTATGGTATGTATCATATTATAACAGTCATCAGGGTTGATTATGCACTCGATTTATTTCTAGTATGTTCTCACATATGGACTAGATTAACATGACACATGAATTGCACAACATTTTTATTCAATCATCAAAAACCTATGTAATTCTCACCAACTTTTGTTGACCCAAAACATTTTCAACTTAACATGTTTCAGGTTCTATTTGCTTGAAGATTTGAATTGATGCTTGAAGATATGTGTATAGTTTTATCCAATTTGATGTACAAATTCTAGAACAAGTGTATGTAATCCATTTAAATCATTTAATGGAATTTATTATTCACCATGAGCTACTGAACAATCATCAATACGTGACATCCCGATGTTTCCGCCATCGGTTGGGGTGTTGCAGATTGGTATCAGAGCCTTGGTTATAGGGAATTAGGTTATTAGAAAAATAATCTAGACTATAACCATAAGGATTTTAAACCAGTACTTGCTTCTCTTACTTGCAATCCTATTTGTTTCCTTATCCTTATCTCTATCCCTATCCCCCTCCTCATTCTTACCATAGCGTGATCTTGCATACTCTCTTTCATTTACTTGTTGCAATCCTAACATACTCCTAGATTATTAGGGCAAATTCCTTGGACTTAGATCTTATCTATCTTGATAAATCAACGTTTTCGTTTATACGTGGATAAACGAATACAATCTTTGTGTTTCATTTCCATTTATACCCCTTCACCCTCATTAAATTCTAAGCTTTGAATCTCAAAAACCTTTACTATTCAAATGAATTTCATTTCTTATATAATTTACTAATCAGCCTAAATTTCATGATCATTTGTGAGTTCTACAATCATACTTCGTCTTACAATATTACCCACATGTTTGATTATTTTCAACATCCGACCCAAATCATATGGTTTCCTTTACAACATACTGCCTATTTTTAACCTATTACTGTTGGTGTTTCCTTGCCAATTCTATTTTGAACCTCCCTTGCATTTTATTCATTTTTTTTAAAATACCTCAACCATGAAATTTCGTCTTACCCAAAATTTTAAAAGTCCTTATTTAAACTATAATCCCATAAAACTGTATGCAGGAGAAACCTTAGCATCAACACTAATGATCACTGGAATTCTGTCAAACTTTCATCACTTAGAGATTTCACAAATTAGAACAAATAAATATTTTGTCAAAGAGTCTTTTATTTTCACAGACCTATTTTCTAAACTTCAAATGTTTATGTAACAATTTATGGGCGTAACAAAGGATTTTCGATATAATGTCACCTTGATCTATAAAACCTAATGTCATGTTTAAAATCTCCAACTAACTGGAATATTTTAATCAAAGCTCACTTAGTTTGTACTATTTAACGACTTTTGCTTTATGTACAAGACCAATTTTGAAAATAAAAGCCTCCCACCCATAGGAACAAAATTTAGCCTCTAAATTCTCCACCGACACTTACTTATTTTCAACTTGTTCAAATTTTTACAATATTTGGCATATACCACAATCATGTTTTCTCATACACTTGATTCTAACCTCACGATTTACGCTACTACAAAATCTCCTCACATGTGCCACTTCGAGAGCCTATAAAATAAACCCCTTATCAACTATCTTCACATTCACCATCTTTCCCACCATGACTTTTCTTTGAGTTTCCTTATATCATTCACCTTCTCAAAACATGAACTCGGTCCCTACAATAACCAAACTATCAAAAATTTGATTGTTTGTTGCATCCAACTTGATTCTTAGTTATACATTAAGATTTGATTATCTACTTGAACATTTGATTATTCATGATACTTGAAAGCATGGAATTTGCTATAGACACACCTAGAGTCATTAACCTTGTCTAGGGCAACTCTATTACAACTCGCATGCTATACTTGATACTTGATTGCTTACATGAACATATTATCAATTTGCAATTTATGTGTGTAATAATTGGTACACTTAATCCAACAACTGATAGAGGATGAAGTACTTGCTCAACAGTCGGTAGAGGTTCTAATAACCTGCTCAACGATTGGTAGAGGTCATCATGCCTGCTCAACAGTCGGTAGAGGTTCTAATAACCTGCTCAACGATTGGTAGAGGTCATCATGCCTGCTCAACAGTCGGTAGAGGTTCTAATAACCTGCTCAACGACTGGTAGAGGCTATCGCACCTGCTCAACAATCGGTATAGGTTCCTACTCACTGACTGGTAGAAGTCTTTTTCCTGCTCAACAGTTGGACTCATCTTTGGATACATTATACATGTAATTTGATACAATGATTTATTAGACTCATTGATACAAAGATTCAATCACAATGTTATTTTCATTACTTACATGTGTGTTTAGAGTCATAGAAGGACACAAAACCATAATGTAAGGTAAATTGGTGATTGCGGTCCGGAACGTAATCATGAACTTACAGGTACGTTAAGGTAGTGTGAAGTTCTATCAAGGTCTTCAGTAGATAACCAGTTATAAACTCTAATTACCTGATAGTTCATTTAATTTTCCTATAGTCAATCAACTCACGCATTTCCTTTAGGGTTCCTAAAACTTAAGTTTAGTGTTTTGCTAGATTCTTATTCTCCTTGCTATTTCAGACGAACCTAATCCAACCCTTAAAACTCACACATATCATCCCTCTTATCCAAATTATTTGAAGCAGTTTATTCTATTACCTATAAATTCATGTCGTGCCTTAACCCAAAAAAAAATTTCCAACCACAGTTGCCCTAAAATCTACTCAATCACCCTCAACCTACATTATTCTATAACTTCGGGACGAAGTTCCCAAAAGTAGGGGAGACTGTAACATCGCAAATTTTCCCCAAATTTTTGAATTAGTAAAACTGCCACTTTATTTATATTATACCTCTTTTGTACAAGAATAACCATGTCTAATTTTTATTTATTTCAAAACATTTTTATAATAATAATAATAATAATAATAATAATAATAATAATAATAATAACTAATTGTTATTGCCAATGATCTCCAGCCCAGCTAGTTTGAGGTAGGGTGGGTTTTCCCTTAGGGGTTCCCATCATGGGGTAGGTCACAGGTTCGATCCATGCACACTACAAAAAAAAAAAAAATTCCCGTGACGGTTTGAGCTTAGGCAAAGAGGACACCGGTGTGTGGGTAGGGATTCAAACTTGGGACCGCTAGATTATGGTTGTATATAAGGATTTCCACTGAACTAAGCTTAAAAAAAAAAAAAAAACACTAATTGTTATTTATTAATTAAACATAAAAAAAAAGGAGCATTCAATGCATACATAGAAAACTTCCGTTGACAAATTGTATTTTAAAAAACGAATTAAAATTAATTATTGTAATAAGGCAAGAAAATTAATGCTGCATCCTTCTCCAAATTTGCAACCTGCGTTTTTTTTACCATCTCCGTAATTGGCTAGTACAATTCAAGATTGATGAAATTATTGCTTATTATTTGGTCCTAAATTAAATCGAATGTAGCAAAATCAATCCGGACGTTTGTATTTAAATCCTCAAACATCTTCCTCTTGGCTCGCTCAAAAACTTCTAGCCTCTGCCGACGAACGGAATCACCGAACTCCATTGTTGTTTGACTCGGGTCATTATGTTATTAGTTATCTGGGGATAGCCTCTCTGATCTTCTGCTGTAAGTCATTACGGACCTAGATCAGACAGGGTGTCTTTATAAAAGAGTTGCAAAGCCAAATCCTAAAGTTACCGAATTGAGGAACTTTCAATGTATGACGATAATCAAAGATTATCTAATGCATCGTATCCAATCATTGATGCAAATCAGGATTGATATTAGCCCTCAACCTGGTAGAGTGCACATGTTACTTTGTAGCATTGATTTGCTGACCTGTATACCTCTGTGCCTCATACCTTGTAAAATTACAGATGACGAAAGCATAATCACGCGTTACAATGAGTCTTTGTGCATTTACTTCTTGATACGGGAGTATGTCGTGTGCGTGGGAACCACAGACAATTGAGTTTATACTATAAATAATAGTATCAGTCTAAAGCACTGCACAACAGTCTGCATGTGAGCTTATGTGGATCACAATATCAGCAGTTGCCAGATTACACATTGTCTTTAATGATAATAAATCAAAAGATCAACGGTGTGATCAGATTTCTCAATAACTGATATGATCCTCTTACCGGAAATCACAAAACATTTACTGTTTTATCTTTACATTTCTTCATTTTACATTTCTCGTCAAATATACAAAACTCAAAAAGATTTTAGGTGTGTTTTAACAAAAAATTTACAAAATCCAAAACATTTTACATTTCTATCTTATTTTTGATAACCGATGGTGGTTGATGGTGATTTTCTAAAACTTGATGGACCATTTGAGTTTTGTCATCTTTAAATGTGAAATAAGGAATGTTGGATGCTGAAAAGTTGAGAAAAATTAAGACCCCTTGTTGACCGATTGTTAAAAATCATACCGTTGTAATCCTCATCTCTTACTGATCATTTTGAGCCATTATTTGCAGGTAATCATTCAGTAATCACATCAAATCAGTGATTATGTGTTCGAAACCTATAATGAATCGGATGATGATTTATGGACTGTTATAGGGACAATTCTTGATATGGATTCAGTGTCTAAGTGTTTTAGGGGGAGAATATACCAAAATCCAAGGTTTAATCATCACAGATTAACCAATTGATTGTTTAAAATTTTCAAACCCTAGATTTTAGGGAAAATCACTTAAACACTGAATAATCATAACAATTGATGTTTGGAATGTGTTAATCGGCCATATTGGATGCTTTACAAATCAAAATGGCATGTTAAAACACATTAAATCAAAATCTGCAATTTGAGAAGATGAACAGACATGTTCGACCAGTTTAAAAGGGTCGAAAGTGGCTCTTTGGTCGAATGTAGCTGATTCAAACGGTCGAAAGTGGAACAAATGGTAGAATGTACATTTTTATCACTGATTTTTCACATTCGAACTATAGTTCACATTCGAACCTCAGAATTCCCACATTCGAACCCCCGAATGGTCGAATATGGAAATCAAAATTTCAAATTTTGTTTATTTTGTTCGTTTTTAACGTGTTTTCTTGATTTGTTCTGCAATTTAACCATGTCTGAACAACAGAGTACTGATATTCCCACAGGATCTTCAGACAAGGCAGCCGAGAAGAAACTAGTATAAGATTTACCATTTGAAGAAGCACATAACTGCTGTGCTTATCTGGGCGATCTGAAGAAACATACCGAATTCACCGGTATTGTTGACTTTTTGAAGAGAAGTCGTGTTATTGTTGCAATTGCTACTCCTGCCATCATATACAGAGATCATCAACAAGAATTCTGGACGAATACTAGAATGGATTATTGGAACAACGAATCTGCTATCGTTAGTACGATTCCGGGGGAGTTTGTGATTATTTCTGAAGACGACATCAGAGAAGCATTGAAGCTGACAGATAAGAAGACTGATCCGAGAGTTCTTTCTTGGATTGAGCAGAGAAAGTGTTTCCTAAGAATGAAGTATAATGGACCGATTACTGATGGTTCATTACATAAAGGAAAGCTGTGCCCGCAGTTCAAGTACCTTGCTCACGTCATGCTACATATTTTTGGATCAGTGAGTGGAGGTAATGATGCAATGAGAAAGAGTATTAGCTCTTTAATAGTTGCCCTGATCTTGAACAAACCATTCAATGTATCTGGAATGATACTCGAACAAATGTTGGAACCATTGAGAGGATTGAAGAATAAGAAGTTTCTTTTATACCCGAGATTCCTGCAAATGATCTTTGATGAAAAGTACAAGAATTTGAGAAGAGAACCTACTCAGATAGTCGTACAGGATCACATGAATCTGAATACATTAGTAAGAATGAAGGGTTATAAAGGTGTGCCAATGAATGAGAGACCACCAATGAAGAACTTGTTTGGTCACCTGATCAATCCAGGTTATGAAGATCCAGGTAATGATAAAGCCAGGCATGTTAACAGTGATTCTGATGAAGACAATCCATTATGCCCTGTTGATCCTGAAGCAAAAAGGAAAAGGCAAGTAGTGAACGTTGGTGCGAAGAGTGGTAAAGGGAAAGGAAAAGAAAAAGAGGATGACGCAGAACCACCAAAGAAGATATCTCGAAGGAAAAAGAGTGTTGCGAAGAAAGGCACACACTTGGTTGATGAAGAATCGATGGATTCGGAAGAGACTCAGGTTAAAGAGAGATGGGATTCTGATAATGAGACTGTTAAGAGCACCACGCCCAAGGCCACTGTGGCTGGTGAGTCTGAAAGTCTGAACAAGTCATTAGAAGAATAAAGGATGAAAAGTGCGATTGCGTTGGATGATATTGATGAAGGTTTAGGTTTGGGATCTGAGGATTTTGGTGGATCGCCAAAGACTGGAGAGAAACAGAAAAAGCCTACATACAAGAAGAAAGCAAAAGCTGATGAGATTGTAAAGCCAATGCAGAAAAGAGCTAAAGACATTGAGAACTTAATTGCAGGAAAGAAAGTGCCTGTAATGTCTAGCTCTAAATCTCCCTTGACATCCTCAGTAGCAAAGAAACAGAAAACATCATCTGCTGCTGAGCAATCTGAACTGCCAACTGATGACTTTAATGCTGCTTTAGATAGAGTCTTGCAAAAGCTGAAGAAACAAAAGACTCCAGTTTCTGAAGCTTCAACTTCAAAGGTTACTGTATCAGGTGATGTGATGGATGTAGTGAACCAGAAGCTGACTGACATGATGAAAATCATTAATAAGCAACAAGCAGAGATTGAGCAGTTAAGGAAGAATGACAAAAAGATGTTGGATGTTGTCGTATCTTCACAGGAAAATCAAGAAGGTTTGGAAGCTAAGATCAAACGACTTCAAGATGAGAATCAGAATTTGTTATTTCATGAGCAGAGAAATACTAGAAGGTATATTAATTTGAGACTTGAGAACAAAAAGCGGAAAGAAACCAACAAGAGCATGAATAATCTTATAAAAGATTTATACTCAAAAGCTCCATAACTGAAAGCTGGAGAGGAAGATAAAGAACCTGAAGAAGAACAAGTTGAATTTGAACCATCAGATGAAGAAGAAGATGATGATGAATTGGATGAGGATGCCGGTGATGCTCCAAAGAAGAAAGATGATGGTGATAATGATGGTTCAGGTGATGACTCAGGTGATGGTAATAGCTCTGCTGATAGTGATGATGATGACGATGATGATGATACTGATAAGTATAAGTGTGAAAAGAGGGGATCAGGAAAAGACGTAGGAGAGTCTAGTTCGAAAGCTCCTGGTGGCACTACTGACGATGATAATATTTTCTGGAATGAGAAAATCCGAGCTTTATCTGAAAAAGATAAGAAGTTATATCGCCAGATGTTGACTGATAGAGTCTGGACGATTGAGATGACTGGTAGATTTCCAGAAAATATTTGAGTCAAATGACATGCGTTTTGAGCTTGAATATAATGATCCTGATCTGGAAGACGGAGAAGTTTCTGCAGCCGTGTCTAAAGAGATATTAGAGGGACTGGCTAAATAGGTTGGTAAATCTCTGGAAGATTTGATGAGTAAAAATCAAATACCGAATATACCTGAGAAAGAAGCAGGTAATCACTCTGATGATAGAGATGTTCCAGTGTTTGAAGAAGTAGAGTTGGAGGATATTACAAGTGAGGATTATCCAGAATATTTTAAGAATGATAAAGATTCTGGATTTCCTGAATTCTCTGACGAGTTATTAAGCCAGGCTGAGAAACTTGCTCGTGAGAAGAGCAAAAAGTTCGTTGAAGAAGTGTTTAAGAATTCAAACTGTCAGAAGCCGAATATTGAACAATCTGATGATTTGAAAGAATTGTTGAGGAAACTTAAAGAAAAAGAAGCTAACCGTCCTAAGATTGAAGTTCAAGGTAGTTTCTACAAATTCCACAACGAACTATTCAAAGGAAAAGCTCTCGGATGGAAGTATTTGAGACAACTTAGGTGTGTCGCTGTGAAATGGGAGAAAGGAATTTTGTACTTTGACAGATTCCATGATATAAAGAAACTACCGTATTGGGCTGTTCGCGATATCTGCAGACATACTATGACATGTGCTTCAGTAAACAACAATCTCGTTGGTTACTTTGCAGATCACATGGCGAGGGAGAGCAGAACGAAATGGAATGTATTTACCCCACAGTATCCTAAGAGGATAGTACACAAGAAGGAGAAAGATGAGATAACGGGTTGTACAAGGTGACTTTGAAGTATAAACCGCCAAAAGTGTTGAAGCATATTCCTTTGATGCAAATTCCACAACACTTTTCGAAAGATTTTATGTGGTGGTACTACGACTGGAAGACAGCAGAGGCTATTATTGTTCTGAAGGATGGTATGAAAGATTTTAAGAAGATTCATATCTTTGACCCAATGTGGTTGATAAATTGCTCGCACGAGGACATTATAATGCTATACTATAATCCAATTTACTGTGAAGAGAAAGACAGCGAACAGGCAGCTAAATACCAACGTGTGGTATTTCTATGTTTTGCGTGGGATGTCAATGCGGGTTGTGACTTTGATAAGAAGCTGGGGAAGTTTGTTCAGATTCAGAATGTTGAAAAGAAGAAACCTAAGCAAACTCATGAACCAGTGATGACGAAAGAACAAAAGAAGCTACTGCATATCAAATTGATGAACAAAAGAATGGATGAAGACCGAAGGCTGAAGCAATTCAAGCAATAGTTGAGGGGGAGTTTGTAGATACACGAAGTGCGACTAATGCTATTGAATTGCAAATTCTAATATGTTTTTCTTATGTCGAATGGTCGAAGGTGGATATTGATTGGTCGAAGGTAGAATGTTTTGGTCGAAGGGAGCTCTGGGAGGTCGAATGTAGTTTTGGATGTATATATGTCTTGGTTCGCCCACCTTAAATGGTCGAACCTGCACATTTGACCAAGTCAATTGGGCGAATGTGCAGGTCTATATAAGGCTGAATCATTTTTGAATGTTTAACTTTTGGTCATTTTGTTTCCCTCTCAGAGTGTGTGTCTCCCTAGGGTTTTTGTCAAGTCTGTAACTGATTTATATCATTGTAAACAAGCTTTTAAAGTGTTAATGATTATGTTTATGAATGAAATGAATATGTTTATGATGATATGTGTGTTTTGCTAGTTTTATTATCATTTCGTGATCAATTCAGGGATTCCGCACCTGAATTGAACTTGTTTGATCATATTCTTTGTTTGAAAAGCCGATCCTATACGCATACAGCCTTGTACAAGGTAATCATCCTCAGAGTCAGAAATGAGAGTGAGGCCAACAGATATAGCCATGATCCTATCAAATGTATGCATATATGAATGAACATGAATGTAAATAAATGAACTACTATATCCGGGTGTCATTGTGGAGTAACTTGGGACTTGAGAGATGCAAGGCGAGGTAATGTGGTACATTGTGAAAACGTTTCGAAAATGTTTTGGTTATAGTTGACTCAACAGAATCTTAGTTCGCTATAACCTTATGCTCTGATACTAATCTGTCACACCCCGCCAAGGCATAAACACGGGGATGTGATTCGAAAGGTTTTCAAGCACACAGTTCGAGCAACACACAAGATTTAAATCAAATAGATACCATCGAAAGGTAAACGATGTCATAAATTATTAAAAATAACATAACATTGTTTGGAAACGAAACATTGTCTGAAATCTCATGACTCAAATACCAAGATAGCACATGACTGACATGACCAAACCAACGATGGTACTACCGAGTGTAAGCTCAAACCCAACTCTCAAGTCTCTGCCCTGCATGATTAGTTACCTGAAAAACATGTATAAAAGATTTGCCAACATAATTTCGGTGAGTTCACAGGTTTTAATGTACTATGTAAAATTCTCGTGAAATTCGTGTATGACCAATCATAGGCTAGAAAAGCAAATGATTACTGTGCAAACCATGAGTCCCACAACCAAACCTCTTGACTGTTGTGCCTCGTGCATTGTACAATAAATACAACGTATGTATAGTAGAATACTAACACTCATTTGTATGTAACCGGTTAGAGCGACTAACCAAGAGTGGGCGTGTCAACCCAATAGATCTATTAAAGTGTTCCATGGCTTTCAGCAGCTAATGGTTATAGTGTAAATGTAAGTACGAGGATTGTTGAGCTCATGAAATGAATGTCTCATGTTTCACATGGTAGTCACGATAGAATAGCACACAAAATGAAATGTACTAGGAATGTAGCATGTTTATCCCCCAAAATGAAAAAAAAAAGGTAAAATGGGGCCGTGAAACTCACCTGGTGACTGTAGATATGGTCTGGTGAAGCAGAAAAATGTAAGAGCTACTGTCCCGACAAATGGCACCCTATGATTATCAAGGACATGGTAAGTTGTACGTTCTTGTCGTTTATCATACAAGTTGTTCACCCGACTTGTGGACCCTTGTGTTGGTTATACGTGGGCCATATTTCATGCATGTGACAATTATTATTGTTTCATGTGTATTTTGTAGATTGTACGATTTCGTGAATCCCGGCATTTTATTGTGAAAAAATATCAATTGTAAACAAAATGGGCCCCACATGCCGTAATGGGCTATAAATTGTTCCCAATCTAACACGTGTGGTCGTTTTATGGCAAAACGAGTGTTTTAACATATGTTTATGCCTTTTAATAACAAAATATAGCATTAACATACGTCATAGATTTCTTAACACATGTTATCATGAGGTAGCCGAAACCTTTTCATAAATTGCATCGAAAATCCAATTGTTTAATGTATCTAGCATTACTTATTCGTGTTCGACAATGCACGATTGGATGATCACAAGTGTGTACTAGTGTGTTTTTGAGGAAATCGAGTATGATCATTATCTAATTTGTGGTGTAGTTTCGAGTGTATACACATAAATATGTTTAACATATATATCGATCTCTTGACACTTTTTAAATGGGCCGAGTGTGGACTAAAACATTTGTGATATTGTGTGAGTATGTTCTAGGCCGATTAATGTCACTTGTGTGTGGTTAATTTATATAGTGTGAACCATATGTGTTAGAAACCAAACGACTATAAATGAAGCAACGTCTATAAAACTCATTGATTCATATCTGGTTGGCCGATTACTAGATAGTCAAGGGTCGAAGGGATCGGGTGTCTTAAAGGTTAGCGAGTACATCTATAGATTCAAAGGGGTTGTTACATTCCAAGATGATAGAATGATAGTGGAGGTTGTCGATGATCACTGATGTGCTAAAAGTAGTTTAATAAAAACAACTAAATTAAACCTAAACTAGACACTAAGTAATACTCTAGACTCTCTAAAACTAAACTACTGACAGGCAAGTGAACCTATTGACTCTTGTATAGCTAAAGTAAGTCCGGATATCGAACCCACGAGACTCTAATGGAAAACGAAAACTAGACTCGATTGCTTATCCTAAATCCTGATTAAACTAATTTGTTATTTTAAAGGGGGTATTACTGAAAAATAAATTGCAATAAAATAAAGATTAACTAAACTGAACTAAAGACACGAACTTAGCTAAGCTGAATTCAGATGATGACGAGACACTACCTAAACCAGACTCCTAACTATGCCTGATAAGCTTCTATGGTTATGGAACTGAGTTGGAATCGGGATCTTAAAATACTAAACATCAAGAATAAACTAGACACCCTCGACCCTTCTCAAGGGGAAACCCTAGAATATTGTTGTGTTGTTAAACCACCGGTTGGAGTACAAACCCTCACAGGTTATCTAACTCTTATGATCGAGTACCCGCTAGACAATCTACCTGTCACACCCTCAAAATCCACTTGCGGAGTTTTACCGCGAGGCACATGACAAACCAGGATCCAAGTCAACGATCACAATAAACAAATCTAAATGAACATATGTAATTTCAAAAACATAGTTTAAAATCCCCAAATACAGCGGAAGCTTATTCTCAGCAGTACAGGCGATTAGGAAAAGTCAACTAGTGATACTGTGGGTCAACCGGCATTTAGGAAGGCTAATCGCCTATACTATAGGCGATTAGGGTCATGCGGTATGCAAATCATGATTTTATAGGCGATTAGGGTCATAAGGCATTCAACGAAGACAATTAGCCCCCAATCGCCTATGCTATAGGCGAGTAGGGTGTCCCATCAGGCGATTAGCCTCCTAATCGCCTATAGCATAGGCGATTAGGATTCCTACACGCCTTTAGCCTAGCTGTTCCGGTTTTTTTTCTCGCGTTTAACACTCCAAATCAATTCCAGAACGTGTGTAAACATCAAATTTAAATCAAACAACCATATCAAACATATTTCAATCAAAATCCTTCGTTTAACCTCGTTCTATCAGCCCTGAATGCAACCATGCATCCCAAGAACAATACACATAGCATGAAGTATCACATTAACATGCATAACCGTAACCCTAATGAACAATTACTCAGATTTCATCAACATGCTATCATCATCAATCTGTAACTACCTTAATATCATGTTAACAATCCTTCTTGAATCACAAAAACCCTATCTTTTAATTATAAACACACATACAACATGCATAATAGCTAGAATTCAATTAACAATGATTTTTAACGAATTCCAGAAGACACATACATTTATAAACAGGTCTGGACCATTAGGGATTCAATAAAAACATTATTAAAGGTTGCATGAATGAAAACCACACCTTAGGTTTATGATAGATTGATGTAATAGGCTTGAAATCTTGTATTTTGATCCAAAATCGTGTTCCAGAGGTTGTGTGTGTGTTGGGACGAGTTGTGGGACGACTAGGGTTGTTATAATGAAGTTTAGGAGGTCAAGTATGGTATTTATAGTCGTTTTTAGTCGTCAGGTACGTTGCAGGCGATTGTGCAGCTCTTTCAGGCGATTAGGGTTGCTAATCGCCCTCCCTATAGGCGATTAGCCTGCTATTCGCCTAAACACATGTCCCAGTCGCCTTTCCTATAGGCGATTAGCCCTCCCTAATCGCCTATAGGGGTTGGTTCTGCGTATTTTGCGCGTTAAACCCCGTTTTAACATATGTTAACACATTTTCACATACCGACAAGTCACATAATGATTGTAAACATATAATACTTGCAAACAAACACATTCACACTCGTTCACCAATTCCCGGGACTCGAGACTTGTATGTTCCCTATGCTCTGACGATTTTTTGAATCGTCACCCCTTGTACACTTGGTTAAGGACTGACATCTAATGAGCCACTAGACTGACATCTAATGATCCTCTATACTAAACTAACAGTTCCCGAACCATAACACGACTCAACTAACCTAGTTAAGTATAATATACGCGTGACTTGCTAAGGTAGACTTTAATCTAGACAGCGTTGTTAACCGGAATTTGCTGGGTGTCACATCATCCCCACGTTAAAAGAATTTTCGTCCTGAAAATTGCACAAGTACCAAAAGGAATAACAAAAGAAACAGACAAAAGATAGAAACCAAGAGAGAGATTTACCCGAGTTGTCACATCATCCCCACGTTAAAAAGGAATCTCGCCCCGAGATTCATTCAGCTGTAGTGGTAACATATCTCGATTCGAACGCTTCCTTAGGAAAGAGATGAGGATACTTAGACTTCATCTGATCCTCCCGTTCCCAAGTGTACTCTGGTCCCCGGTTCGAGTTCCAGCGAACCTTAACAATGCGAATCTTGCTATGACGTAGGCTACGAATCTTGTAATCAAGAATCTCAACAGGTTCCTCCACAATCCAAAGACGATCATCAACCTTGATCTCTTCCAGTGGAACAATAAGAGACTCGTCAGCCATACACTTCTTTAAGTTTGATACATGGAAGACGTTATGTACGTTGCCAAGCTCCGTCGGTAAATCAAGACGATATGCCACCGGTCCAATCCGTTCCAGGATTGTAAATGGGCCGACATACCGAGGGTTGAGTTTGCCACGCTTCCCAAAGCGTATGATGCCTTTCCACGGTGAAACTTTCAGAAGTACTTTGTCATCAACTTGGAATTCCAATGGCTTGCGACGCTGATCGGCATAACTCTTCTGCCGATCCCGTGCCGCTGCCAACCGGTTACGAATCTGTACGATCTTTTCCGAAGTTTCGTACACTAGCTCAGGCCCATTGAGTTGACTCTCACCCACCTCAGCCCAACAAAGAGGAGACCGGCATTTCCGCCCGTACAGTGCCTCGAACGGAGCTGCCTTGATGCTCGTGTGGTAATTGTTGTTGTAAGAGAATTCTACTAACGGTAGGTGGGCTTCCCAACTTTTGCCAAAATCGATCGCACATGCCCGCAGCATGTCTTCTAAGGTTTGAATCGTGCGTTCACTCTGACCGTCAGTCTGTGGGTGATAAGCGGTACTCATGTCTAGCTGGGTACCCAAAGCCTTGTGCAAAGACTTCCAGAAGTGAGAAGTAAAGTGGGAGTCACGATCCGAAATAATAGAAACCGGCACCCCGTGCTTAGAAACAACTTCCTTCAGATAAAGACGAGCCAAACGATCCATGGTGTCGGTCTCCTTAATAGCGAGAAAATGGGCTGATTTCGTCAACCGATCAACAATCACCCATATCTTATCATTTCCGCTCGGTGACTTAGGTAGTTGCGTGACAAAATCCATTGTAATCCGTTCCCATTTCCACTCCGGAATTTCAGGTTGTTGCAAGAGACCCGACGGTTTCTGGTATTCCACCTTGACCTTAGCACAGGTCAAGCATTTGCTCACGTATGAGGCTATATCCGACCTCATGTTTGGCCACCAGTAAAGCACCTTCAGATCTTGGTACATCTTATCCGAACCAGGATGAATAGAATACCGGGACTTGTGAGCCTCATCTAAGACAAGCTCCCGAAGTCCCCCGAATAAAGGAACCCATATGCGTTCTGCGAAGTAGTGCAGGCCATCAGGCCTTCACTCGAGGTGCTTGTCGGCACCGTGCATAGTCTCAGCTTTAAGGTTTTCTTCCTTCAAAGCTTCTAACTGAGCAGAACGGAGTTGGTCAGGCAGAGAGGAATGAATGGTGAGCTGCGACGCCCGAACGCGACGAGGATTAATTGATTCCTTCCTGCTCAAGGCGTCTGCTACTACATTCGCCTTGCCAGGATGGTATTTAATGGCGCAATCATAGTCGTTCAGGAGTTCAATCCAACGACGCTGTCGTATGTTCAAATGTTGTTGGTCGAAAATATGTTGAAGACTCTTGTGATCGGTGTAGATGGTGCATTTGGTACCGTACATGTAATGTCTCCAAATTTTCAACGCGAAAACCACTGCACCCAATTCCAAGTCATGGGTGGTGTAGTTCCTCTCGTGCACCTTGAGTTGCCGAGAAGCATACGCAATCACTTTCTCGCGTTGCATCAACACGCAACCGAGACCATGAATAGAAGCATCAAAGTAAACAACGAAATCATCAGGGCCGCCAGGCAAGGACAAAATAGGAGCAGAACAAAGTTTAGACTTTAGTTTTTGAAATGCTGACTCTTGTGGTTCACCCCAGGCGAATTTTCTATCCTTCTGAGTAAGAGTGGTGAGGGGTTGAGCGATCTTCGAGAACCCCTTAATGAAACGACGATAATAGCCCGCAAGGCCTAGGAATTGCCGCACCTCAGTCGGCGTCTTTGGTGCTTCCCAGTCCTTGATCGCTTCGATCTTAGCTGGATCGACATGAATTCCTAGTTCATTAACCACATGTCCTAGGAACTGAACTTCGCGTAACCAAAAGTCACACTTTGAGAACTTAGCGTAAAGTTGTTCCCGTCGCAAAAGTTCCAAAACCAAGCGCAGGTGTTCCTCGTGTTCGGTCTTGTTCTTGGAGTAAATCAGGATGTCATCAATAAACACGATGACGAATTTGTCAAGATACGGTTTGCAAACGCGGTTCATCAAATCCATGAAAACCGCCGGTGCGTTTGTGAGACCGAAAGACATGACCAAGAACTCAAAATGGCCATAACGTGTACGAAAGGCAGTCTTTGCAACGTCAGCTTCCCTTACGCGCAACTGGTGATAACCGGACCTCAAATCAATCTTAGAGTAGTAGCTAGAACCCTGGAGTTGGTCGAATAGATCATCAATACGTGGAAGAGGATAACGGTTCTTGATGGTCACTTTGTTCAATTCTCTGTAATCCACACACAATCGAAAACTTCCATCCTTCTTCTTAACGAACAGAATTGGGGCTCCCCAAGGGGAAGAACTTGGTCTAATGAAACCCTTGTCCAAGAGTTCCTGTAACTGACTGGACAATTCCTGCATCTCGGGAGGTACAAGACGGTAGGGGGCCCGAGCAATAGGAGCAGCTCCCGGTACAAGATCAATACTGAACTCAACCTGACGATGGGGAGGAAGACCAGATAAATCATCGGGAAATACATCAGGAAACTCGCGTACAACAGGAATATCGTCGATCTTCTTCTCATCGGTAGAGGAAACAGATAAAAGTGCCAAAACGGCCGAATAACCCTTTCGAAGATACTTAAGGGCTTTCATGCTGGAGATGAGATTTAGCGGAGCACCGCCCTTGATACCGTACACAGAAAGGAATTCTCCATCAGGGAGGGGAATCCGAATAATCTTGTCGTAACAAACGATCTCAGCGCGATACAAAGACAACCAATCCATGCCTACAACAACGTCAAAACTACCCAAAGGTACCGGCATAAGGTCGTTGGGGAACGACAAACCCGACAACTCTAGTTGACACTCCCGAAGGATACAAGTAGCTTCAATCTTTTTACCGTCAGCCAACTCAATTACATACTTAGCCTCTAATGGCTCGGGTACTACATCTAGCAGTCGACTAACTTCCATAGATATAAAACTTTTATCGGCACCGGAATCAAATAAAACACTAACAGAGCGATTATTGAGAAGGAACGTACCGGTAACTGTGTCAGGATCCTGCCTAGCCTCTGCGGCTCCAATGACGAAGGCACGTGCGTTCCTGCCACCGCCCCCGTTGTTCCCGTTACCGTTTCTATCCCTCACATCCCCGCCCTGCTTCAGTTTCGGGCACTCCTTCTTGTAATGCCCAGTCTCCCCACAGTTGTAACAACCCTGTTTTCCCGTAGTTCCTTGAGCAGTAGGAGCCGGGGTAGTACTTGGGGCCTGGGTCGATGGAAGTGTCGCCCGACAATATTTAGCAAAATGCCCAAGTCGCTGGTAGCGATGGCAACGATTACGGTCGCAGTCCCCCTGATGATGACGCCCACATTTGTTGCACTTAGGTAATTTCCCCGCATAACCACCCGGTTTGGTACCAGAAGAAGAAGAACCCCCGCTATCGAATCTCTTACCCTGTTGTGCTGATGCTGGCACAGATCCTTTCCCCTCATTGTCCCATTTACGCTTGTTACTCTCCGGGGCCTTGACAGTCGAACCCTTAGCAGGCAAGATACCCTCATTCACCTTCAAGTTTGTCATCCTGTGAGCCGATCGGACCACCTCTGAGTATGTAGGAAGATTCCCCGCAGCCACCAACCCTGCGATCTCTGGTACTAGCCCCGAGATATAGTGTTTAATCCTTCTGTATTCTGGCACATGCAGATCAGGACACAGCACTGCCAACTCATTACGCCTTACCGTATACTTTTCAATCTCTGACCCGGTCATCTTGAGGTTCCACACCTCATGCTCTAGCTTCTGAATTTCTTCTCTTGGACAGTACTCTCGCTTCAGTAGTTGAACAAAATTTTCCCAAGGCATAGCATAAGCCTCCCCTATACCCATATTCTGGGTGATATTGTTCCACCAGGTCAAAGCAACATCCTGGAATAACGCAGCAGCATACTTGACTCGATCCTCTGGGAGACAGTTGCACATCAGAAACACTGACTCCACCTTTTCCAGCCACCTGAGCAAGCTCACCGCACCCTCAGTGCCAGAGAATTCCTGGGGCTTACAGTCCCGAAACATCTTGTAGGTACACATAGGTGAGGGTGGGTTAACAGGACCACCTGAAATGAAACGCATGAGAAACCACGAAGGATGTAAACAAAGTTCACCAATGAGGCAAAAGTGGATAAGTCAACTTACCACCACCATTGTGCCCTAACTGAAAGGCAGCTTGCAATAAGTTGTTCAGATCTTCTTGTGTTAGGTTTACACCTCCACGACCACCACCACCACGCCCACCAGCGCGGCCACCTCCACGTCCTCCTCGTATTCCAGACATGATTCTGACAAAAAGGACGAGAAAATTTAGTTTCACAGCTAATGGTAACCACTAGCGTTCACAAGATCAAAGCTAGATCCAACCCAGGACTATCCATTCAAACCCAGAGCTCACTAGGGCTTTCATGCATTTCGGTTTATGACTTTGTGTGCACCCAAAATGATAAACCGCTCTACATGGTCCTCCAAGTGTTCTCCTAGTTCAAAGTTCAAATCACCGAACATAGACTCTTAGCTATACGCCGTAATGCTACGGTAGTTTATGGCAAGTGTTTCTATTGGAGTATGAAAGGGAGATGTCCGAGCCTGGGACAAATCTCAAGAGTACACGATTTACCCCAATATACCACACTGCCTAGAGAGCAAGTAACCCGACCTAAGATAAAACGGATGATGTAACATAGGAAGGTCAGATGATTTAGAGACACTCCGACAAGGCCATACGTAATCCACCATAATGTTTAGTACTATGTGATCGTCTAGTGTGTGCGACTCGGCTATAGACTAGACTCTACATGCAGTCCTAGTTCACTATAACCATTGTCTCTGATACCAATCTGTCACACCCTCAAAATCCACTTGCGGAGTTTTACCGCGAGGCGCATGACAAACCAGGATCCAAGTCAACGATCACAATAAACAAATCTAAATGAACATATGCAATTTCAAAAACATAGTTTAAAATCCCCAAATACAGCGGAAGCTTATTCTCAAAACATAATCCAAAAGTAAACCAAATTATTCAATGTTCGAAAACCATGCAATCCTAACTAGACGCCGTGCAGACGCGTGCGCCCTAGTTCCGTTGTGCTACCTTAGCGACCTGAGAAAACATGTAAGAGTTACGTCAGCACAAAAATGCTGGTGAGTTCACAGGTTTGTAATTAAAGTACCAAGTTCAACCTGTCCATACTATATCAATTGGCAAACCAAAGTACGCTAGCTAGGCGTATGTTTTGTTACTTCTACGATTGGAAAACCATTACTAACTCGCAAACCAGATGTCGTGCCCGAATAGTAAACCTGTTCCTGTTTGAGACAATATGCACTCGCCGACCCTCCAAGCCGACGAGCGGGGTTGGTCACTCCCAATAGATCTATTCACATTTCCCCGTTGTGCTAACCCGCACATTCATGGTTTCCCTCCCGGGACTTCCAAAGATCGTATAGTAAACCATAGAAACCCATAGTATGACAGTTGTTACCAAAACATAAGTTTAACACATGTTTTCTCCCCCAAAAAGTGAAACCAGTTAAAAGTGGGGCCGTGAACTCACCTTAGGTTGCGTTACTTCGTAATACAAATAAAATCAGCAAGCTATGCTAGCCCCGTAAGGCGGCGACCTAACATATGACAGTTACAAGTAATTAGACTAATAACCCGTAGGTTAGTTAGTCCCTAGATGTCCAGACCATAACCAAGTTCGTTTGGAAAACACTGTGACTGTTAAATTAACCCAATATACAAGACTCGACATCCCATTGGTGACCCGAGACTCCCCGTGTTATACTTGCACTCTCAAACATTCAATCATGCAATCACACTTAACATACGTTAAAATCCAACAAGTTGTAGCACGTAGTTCAAGTATCTCATAAATAAGTCCGAGCACATGTTACCAAGTTATTAGGTATGTTACGGGGTTACTAGCATGTTCCTAGGTGTCCAATCGGGTCCCGAAATGCTAAATTACACTTACAGCAGCAGTACAGGCGATTAGGAAAAGTCAACTAGTGATACTGTGGGTCAACCGACATTTAGGAAGGCTAATCGCCTATACTATAGGCGATTAGGGTCATGCGGTATGCAAATCATGAGTTTATAGGCGATTAGGGTCATAAGGCATGCAACGAAAACAATTAGCCCCCAATCGCCTATGCTATAGGCGAGTAGGGTGTCCCATCAGGCGATTAGCCTCCTAATCGCCTATAGCATAGGCGATTAGGATTCCTACTCGCCTTTAGCCCAGCTGTTCCGGTTTTTTTTCGCGCGTTTAACACTCCAAATCAATTCCAGAACGTGTGTAAACATCAAATATAAATCAAACAACCATATCAAACATATTTCAATCAAAATCCTTCGTTTAACCTCGTTCTATCAGCCCTGAATGCAACCATGCATCCCAAGAACAATACACATAGCATGAAACATCACATTAACATGCATAACCGTAACCCTAATGAACAATTACTCAGATTTCATCAACATGCTATCATCATCAATCTGTAACTACCTTAATATCATGTTAACAATCCTTCTTGAATCACAAAAACCCTATCTTTTAATTATAAACACACATACAACATGCATAATAGCAAGAATTCAATTAACAATGATTTTTAACGAATTTCAGAAGACACATACGTTTATAAACAGGTCTGGACCATTAGGGATTCAATAAAAACATTATTAAAGGTTGCATGAATGAAAACCACACCTTAGGTTTATGATAGATTGATGTAATAGGCTTGAAATCTTGTATTTTGATCCAAAATCGTGTTCCAGAGGTTGTGTGTGTGTTGGGACGAGTTGTGGGACGACTAGGGTTGTTATAATGAAGTTTAGGAGGTCAAGTATGGTATTTATAGTCGTTTTTAGTCGTCAGGTACGTTGCAGGCGATTGTGCAGCTCTTTCAGGCGATTAGGGTTGCTAATCGCCCTCCCTATAGGCGATTAGCCTGCTATTCGCCTAAACACATGTCCCAGTCGCCCTTCCTATAGGCGATTAGCCCTCCCTAATCGCCTATAGGGGTTGGTTCTGCGTATTTTGCGCGTTAAACCCCGTTTTAACATATGTTAACACATTTTCACATACCGACAAGTCACATAATGATTGTAAACATATAATGCTTGCAAACAAACACATTCACACTCGTTCACCAATTCCCGGGACTCGAGACTTGTATGTTCCCTATGCTCTGACGATTTTTCGAATCGTCACCCCTTGTACACTTGGTTAAGGACTGACATCTAATGAGCCACTAGACTGACATCTAATGATCCTCTATACTAAACTAACAGTTCCCGAACCATAACACGACTCAACTAACCCAGTTAAGTATAATATACGCGTGACTTGCTAAGGTAGACTTTAATCTAGACAGCGTTGTTAACCGGAATTTGCCGGGTGTCACACTACCTCACAGTGCGAAAGCCTCACTACACTATGTGCAAGGGGTAATTATTGAAGTCCAGATCTAACTTGATATGCAAGAATTGAAAGGGAAACTAGGCAGATCTTCTCACAAAGCCTCTAACCTAGCAATTTAACAACTTAGACATACCAACACTCACCTCACAACTATTGAACTTGGAAGAATACCTAAAATTTTCTAACCACCAAATATCATTCCTATGGTAAACTCGCGACTATTGACGATAAACTAGTTGCTACACAAAGTCTGCAACCTAACTAGCACTCATACATGAAAGACATTCACAAAAGTGCAAGTGGAGTGAATAAGTGACAATCAGATAACAATAGATACGCACATACACCTGATCTAGAGAAATCCAAATCTTTACTGAATCTGTAAGACCCACCCCGTTTAAAGCGGTATTATGAGAAGATTTACAAGTTAATAAACTTAATTTGAAAGTTTCAGATTTTGTCATTAAGAGCTCAACAAGTTTATGACAAAATATTTGCACATGTATCTCATAGTTTAAACATACGTACGATGATTTTAATAGCGAAAACATTTTCAATGGCACCTTCCAAAACTAAGTTTATAACCCTTTTAGCTCAAAAGTTGCGGAAAGTTGCGGAAGCGGACGATTCTTGTGCGTTCGGATCTTTGTTCAATTCTTGATCATCATCCATTCAGTATAATAGAGTACCTGAGGGTTAAACGCGAGGAAATAACCCATTAATACGTTATTATGAATGTCTAGTATTGAAAGAATAATAAAATGAAGTTTTTTTTTTACATAACCTTTACCCGGGTGGGTAAGTGTTTTACCTGGGCGGGTAAACCTGCTGTTAGAAACCACCCCTTTTTGATCAGAACCTTTACCAGGGCAGGTGAGTGTTTTACTCGGGCGGGTAAAACTGCTGTTAGAAACTACCCTTTTTCTTGCACCAAGCTACACTTTTAGTGCAGCTTCAAGGCCATTTACGGGGATTCTTAGGACTTGTTAATGGATCATAATACGTACCTCTTACATGATTAAAGATATGTTTGGATTCCTTGTTCGGTTTCTAACCCAAAAACCATGAATTATATATCCATCTTTAAGCTGACCGGTTAAGTTTTATACATGACAAAATCATAAGATTTTATGATCTCCAAGTTCTAGTGGTGGTTTTTGCCCACTTGTCAAGTCTCAGCTTGACTAGGGAAATTTATGCCGTGATTGCGGTGCCTCGTGTCCATGGCCACATGTGCCATTTCTCTCGGTCTTGTACGCTCGGCCTCTATGACTTACGACATGGTTTTTATCTGTTGTTTTCTATCCCTTGGAAATCACAATTTCTATTTTGAATTAAATGATATACCCATAAATACACTCAAGCAACTAGCACGAGTTCGTTACCGGCTAACTGTTAACTCTTGGCCTAAGCTATTGTCTATCTAGCATTTTACTCAATTGACCCGATAGTCTAATTGGGATATTAACAACCTTCATCTAAGGCCATATTCTATGAATCGTGTATCTTATTTATGCTTCTTTTTGTGACATTTCAATGTCTAATTCCCAAATGCATATACAAAGGTATAATTAAGCATATAAACATACTAGAGACATATTAAGAATTAAGTCATCGAGTGACTTACCTTATGCGAGCTTCCTCTTTACCTCAATCTGAGACTCCTTGGCTATCCAAAGTCTCTTGTATTCACACCTATGAGGTGAATGATCACTTAGGTTGTTAGAACCTAATCTTTACATGTCTATAAGCATTATTGGTCATGTTTTACCAACATACATGTTTTCATCAAAGTATCTATGCCCAAGTGAAATCGAGTTTCATTGAGGCATTTTATCAAACACTTGGTAGGCGTGATTTTTCCTAACTTTAGTTTTAGGACTTAAGGACCTCATGGATCCATCCTTGACCAAGATTAACATTACTAGCACATTAATATTACTTTTTTTGCTCACAATCTCATAACTTCATGCTTAGAAGATGCTACAATTACAAATTAGGTGTGGTCCTCAACTAATGATAAAACCCACCTTTCACATATTCAACAATTTCACATGAATCACACAATTCATGCATGTATTAGCATCTTTTGACTAGATTAAACATGATTAAGGTTCCCTAATGCTAGAGCAACCTCTAATGATCACTAATTTAACATTTACAAAACACCCAAGAATTTTCACCATGTTCATATATGAAGTATACATCAAATTGAACCAAATAATTGATACCTTTGGGTGTGTTGGACCTTAGATGATCCCTTTTTGCTTAATGCACGGATTTCCCCTTTGATTTTGGCCTAATTTGGGTAAGAATTGGGGTTTTGGGTTAGTGTTTGTGTTTTGTGGTGTTTGTGTGTGTTGAAGTCGATCTCCAGGATATGGAGATGGCTTCTTTTTCATTTTTTTAATTTTGTTTAGCCATTATGGCCTTATGGCAGTTTTGGCCTCTCTACTACACACAAGAAATTGTTGTTTTAACTAGAACCACTAACCAAGTTAGTTTCTAGTTATGGTCTTAGTATTATTAGTCTCATGGTATTTAACCAAGTTAACTACAAGGTTGAGTATTTTGTATCATTTGGTATTTGTTTAGCTTAATTAAGCCCAAAACGTTAATAATAGAATTATGACGCGTTTGATGGATTTTGGGGCGTTACAGAATCATAAATCCAAAACAAGTTCAAAAAACCATAGAAAGAGCAAATCAAAACATAGTTATTTGTCTTAGTCTAAGTAGCTATAAAAGTTTTAGTAACTGACCATCTTGAAAATAGAAACAAAGACAAATAAAAGTTCAGCAATCATGGTCTAGAATAAAGATAATAAAGGAACGAAGAAACCGAATGATTGACACTCGAATACTCACTCCCAAAGCTTAGAACCTTCAATCCTTGGCTTGCCTCCCTAATAATATCCATATTTCTTTCTGTCGTGCTTCTTCTCCCAAAATAATCGCTACCGCTAACTCTCCTTCCAATTTAAAACCTAAAAAAACAAATTCATAACATCGCAACCTGGGCCATTGAAATCAAACTGGGCTGGGTTTTATTTTCCTTTGTCGTATCCCGAGTCCATCATCCCGCTTCCTTTTCCTTTGTTTTTTTTACTTTGCATTTAATGCATTTGACTTTCTTTTGAATGAATCAACGTTTTCTTTTCTTTCTGTTTTTTTCATTCATTCTAATTTGCTTTTCATCTTCTTGTTGTTGTTGTTGCTGCTGCTGCTGCTGCTGTTGTTATTATCCGTGCTCTCGACTCAGGTGTTTATGAATTGACCAAAGTTGATCGTTTACGTTCCAACGTCCATGAACACCTACAAAAATATGAAATAAATAAGTACTAAAAAACCCAAAGCCTATAAAAATCTATAGTAAGTAAAATAGACCGATACAAGTCTAAAACTAATAAAAGTAATATCTAAATGACTTGAAAATTATACAAACTATACACTAAAAATAGATGTATTTTACAATATATCAAATATCCTCACACTTATCTTTTTTTTTTTGTCCCTGAAAAAGTATTATGCTATGGAATCACAATCAGGTTTACATCCGGTTTTAAAACATAGGTTACTTAGTTTTAAATCTACTAACGTATTGACCGCAATTGCAGGTATACTTGTCCTCATAAACCCAAATTGGTTTCCAAGCCCCCTTTTATTTACATTTATGTTCATCTGAGTTAGTATACCTATGGTATCACTCTAAGGAAGCTACAGTTTCTCCTAATCCCGTCTCTAGCTTATGGAGTTAAGGAAACGACCAACTGACCATTTGCCAACCGTCTTATGTAGAAAACCAAGAGAATTTAAAATCACTTATTATTTTTTTCCTTGAGCATCTAGATATTTTACATGCATATTTCTTCTTTATACACCGATCCTAGAGGTTGTTGAACCCAAAGTCACTATCCCCAGAAACGACAACGTAGACCTCGGCATATTTTTTCAATTTTTCCTGACTTAGCCCAGAGGGAGTTTCAATCAGAGTCACCATCCCCAAAAGAAACCGCCATAGGCCTCGTCATATATATTTTAGACAATCCTAGAGGGAGTTGAGTCCAGAGTCACTATCCCCAGAAACGACACAATTGACAAGTCTTTCATATATCTAGCTCATTTTTTTTCTTTTTGATTAGAAATTCTAACGGTTTTAAACTTATAACGGTGCTCCTTATACTATTTTTGGCGTTTTCGATCTCCCCCTTTCTCCTAGATGAGAACCCACAAAATAGCCTAACATAATTAAGTTTATTATTAGCTAAAGGGAACCTTTCTATCGGCTGAGCCTACCCATATATCTCACATCAGACACGTTTTTAATCAATTTTAATCTTTTAATACATACTCTTTGAAAACCGGACACCTGACTTTACCTATCATTTTCCATAATTTATATAAGTGCAAACTTCAAAATCAGGGACATTTTTTGAATTTTTCGATTTTTTTTAATTTAATTTTTTTTTTTACTCAAAACGACTCTATATGCAGACTAAACGACAGTTTCCCATCCCCGCACTTAAACTCTACATTGCCCTCAACGTAAGAATAGAAAACAACTGAAAACAAAAATAAAATCCGAAAACAAAAACAAAAACAAAAATAAAAAGATAAAAAAAAATAAAAGACAATGGCAAATTGGAAAAGACTTAGCTGGTTAATTTTTTCTTTAGAAGCTCTAACATTCTAGTCCAATCCAGCTCGATCGTATAGCATTTCATTCGCGATCGGCCCTGACACGATGGTAAACTCTGGGTTGCTTCGACAACATGAACAGCTCCGGAATCCCCCGAATAGAGATTGAGTACGGACAGTACAATCCAAACCTGCACAAGACAAAGCAAACAAAAAAACCTAGCATAATACCGAACCACACAAAAATAAAAAGACTCAAACTACCAACTTAGACTCATAATATAACAACAAACAAGAAGACGTACCTGCTTGGCAAAATGGCGGTGAATGGTGGTAGAACCAAATGGGTAAAAGAAAAAAAAATTCTGGTTCTCGCTCAACGTGAATGACACTGGTGATCACAATACGCGTTGCAAGAGAAAAAAAATATAATTTCCGGGGTAATAGCTGGTCCCATGAGGCGAACAGGTCAGCCCAGACTCCTCTCATTACTTGAAAAGTCTTTTTTCACAGAAAGTTAATTATTATTTTTTTAGGAAAATTCTCTTTTATTACCCAAACCTTTACCAAAACTCCCAGTCATAATATATATATATATATATATATATATAAAGATAATACATGGGTTCCGCTTATGGTGAAATTTCCTCTACCTAAGCAAACACACAAACCTGCACACAGACTCAAAGACAAAAAAAACAAAGATAAAATAGAAAGATAAAAACCTATGAACCACTACCGGAGGACGGACCAATCGTAACTAATACAAACTCTACACTTAGGACTCACCCTAAGAACTATCCTCAACACTCCTCAAAACCTACGGGGGATCCTTAAGATCCACATCACCCCCAAAACTAACAAACCGGGTTCTCACGTACATGCTCATCCTACCACCTCTCGACTTCTCTAGTTCATCAAACCTATTATAACTCACCCTAAAATCCCGATGCATTGGGGATTTGTAGTGAAACTCACATAACAATGAACCATCCCCACACTTAGGTCTTACCACGTCCTCAGACCTACAACTATCTTCCTCGTGCTTCTCTAATGGCGGTACTCCTAAGGAATCATCAACACAGAAGATATTCTCACACCTCTCACTCAGCTTAGGTCTAGATTTTGAGACATCAAAGATGACGGTTTCATCCCTCGCCCGAAGTCTGATCTTACTGTCAAAGACATCAATCATTGCCTTTGCGATACATAAAAAAGGGCGTCCCAAAATAAGTGGAACTCTATCGTCAACTTCCATGTCGAGGACCACAAAATCCATTGGGAACACAAACTTATCTACATTAACAAGCAAGTTCTCAACGATGCCACGTGGATATTTAACAGACTTATCTTCTAACATTAGTGTCATGCGCGTTGGGGTAAGTTCACCCAAGCGTAGTTTCTTATATAAATAATAAGGCATCAAATTGATGCTAGCACCTAGGTCGGCCAACGCGTGGTGCTGAACATGGCCACCAAATAAACACGGGATTGTGAAAATGCCCAGGTCTGTCAATTTCTCCGGTAGCTTATTCAGAACCACCGCAGAATAATCAGCAGTAAGCGGAATAGTTGACAACTCTTTCAATTTATCCTTCCGTGTCAGGTCTTTTAGGAACTTCGCATATTTAGGCATATGCTGGAGAGGTTCGATGAATGGGAGATTGATCCTAAGTTTCTTAAACATGTCTAGGATGTGGCCATATTCCTTACAGTACTTTTGATTCTTAATGTGGGTAGGGTAAGGAACATGTGTTGGATCAATCTCAGGACTCGGCCTAACATTTCGTGGCCTAAATACTGGCTTCTCAACGTGAGACTCACTGTTTGGTGCTGTAATTATTGGGCCTAGCCTAGATTGCACCATATTAGGAGCCTCTAACTCTATCTCTCTAATCACCGGTTCTTCCTCCTCCTCAACTAGTGCTCTGGGACTCTCTAACGTCCTACCATTACGCGTGGTGATTGCCTTAACGCGGGCATTCGGGTTTGCCTGAGCACCACCCGAAAAATGGCCTGGAGCCATAGAATCCAACCGCCTAACAATATCACCAACTGTACGCTCAAGATCTAAGAATGCAGAATGGTGATTTTTCAACAAGATGTCATGTTCTGCTAGAGTTTTTTGTGTGTTGGCATCTTTAGATATCAACTAGGTTAACAGATCAAGTTGGACGGATAGCGATTGTTTTATTTCCCCTAAGTCATTCCCACTGTCCCCACCAATTTCTATAAGAGTTATTCTCCTCCCGGTACTGACCGCCTACAAATTCTACCTGCCCCTCCTATTGAATCAAGGGGCATTTAGAAGTAACATGCCCACCCCTACATATCTCATACTTTTCAGATTTCATTTTCAACTCCGTCACTTCCCTAGTTAGTGTGTCTAAAGCAGCAGCCACACTAGCATCCAATGTAACTTAGTGACCACCTCGTACGGGTGAGGTAGTACTAGGTGCATGAGTAGAATTCCTGAGTAAGGCTCGCTGCTCATGGTCTGTCTGGGCAAAACTTTCAAATAGGTCATTGCATTCGGTCGTAGTTTTCTTACTCATCAGATGGCCGCCTGCAGAAGTATCAAAACGGTACTTTGCCTCATAAGTTAAGCCATTGAAGAATTTCTCTACAAGGGCCCAATCAGTCAGACCATGCTGGGAGCACTTGCTAAGCAGGTTTTGGAACCGCTCCCATGCAAGATAATATGGCTCATCAGGTTCCATTCGGAATGAATGGATTTGATCGCAAAGTCGGGAAGCCTTGCTAGGTGGAAAGTATTTATTCATAAAGGCTTGTTTAAGGGCATCCCAAGTAGTGAAAGTGTCAGTAGGGTGAGAGTCAAGCCAAGTGGCGGCCCGACCAGCAAGGGAAAAGGAAAACAATTGGAGGAATTTGGTATCCTCCGTGGCACCCTGTAGCCTTAAAGTGGCTAGGATGCGAGTCAAGTGGGCAATATGGGTCGGGGCATCCTCATCATCACAACCGTGGAATTGACAATTGTTAGCAATGGCCGTCATGATGTAAGAGGGTATCTACCAGGACCCCTCATTGTTTATGGTAGGGGCGGTAATAGGGGAGTTAACGCCCATAAAACCTTGGGTGGATTGTTTATGGACAGTGTGACGTTCGGCCATTTAGGGACGGGTGGGTGGTGGACTAGCTGATCTAAATGGGATGGTAAACTCAGAATCAGATAAACTTGGGGAAGAAGTACTAACCTCAAGCTTAGACTCAAAATAAAATAAAAGAGAAATAAAATAAAAATACCAAATAGCACAGATATTTCAGATAAGTTCAATCAAAGTTAATTAACGCAACCGCCAAGAGTCCCCGGCAACGGCGCCAAAAACTTGATGTGCTAAAAGTAGTTTAATAAAAACAACTAAATTAAACCTAAACTAGACACTAAGTAATACTCTAGACTCTCTAAAACTAAACTACTGACAGGCAAGTGAACCTATCGACTCTAGTATACCTAAAGTAAGTCCGGATATCGAACCCACAAGACTCTAATAGAAAACGAAACTAGACTCGATTACTTATCCTAAATCCCGATTAAATTAATTTGTTATTTTAAAGGGGGTTTTACTGAAAAATAAATTGCAATAAAATAAAGATTAACTAAACTGAACTAAAGACACAAACTTAGCTGAGCCGAATTCAAATGATGACGAGACACTACCTAGACCAGACTCTTAACTATGCCTGATAAGCTTCTATGGTTATGGAACTGAATTGGAACCGGGATCTTAAATTACTAAACATCAAGAATAAACTAGACACCCTCGACCCTTTTCAAGGGGAAACCCTAGAATATTGTTGTGTTGTTAAACCACCGGTTGGAGTACAAACCCTCACAGGCTATCTAACTCTTGTGATCGAGTACCCGCTAGACAATCTACTTCATAGCGCGAAAGCCTCACTACACTAAGTGCAAGGGGTAATTATTGAAGTCCAGATCTAACTTGATATGCAATAATTGAAAGGGAAACTAGGCAGATCTTCTCACAAAGCCTCTAACCTTGCAATTTAACAACTTAGACATACCAACAAGCCCTCACCTTACAGCTATTGAACTTGGAAGAATACCTAAAATCTTCTAACCACCAAATATCACTCCTATGGTAAATTCATGACTATTGACCATAAACTAGTTGCTACACAAAGTCTGCAACCTAACTAGCACTCATACATGAAAGACATTCACAAAAGTGCAAGTGGAGTGAATAAGTGACAATCAGATAATAATAGATACGCACATACACCAGATCTAGAGAAATTAAAATCTTTACTGAATCATAGATCCAAAACAAGTTAAAAAAACCATAGAAAAAGCAAATCAAAACATAGTTATTTATCTTACTCTAAGTAGCTACAAAAGTTTTAGTCACAAATCACCTTGAAAATAGAAACAAAGACAAATAAAAGTTCAGCAATCATTGTCTAGAATAAAGATAATAAAGGAACGGAGAAACCGAATGATTGACACTCGAATACTCGCTGCCAAAGCTTAGAACCTTCAATCCTTGGCTTGCCTCCCTAATAATATCCCTGTTTCTTTCTGCCGTGCTTCTTCTCCCAAAATAATCGCTGCCGCTAACTATCCTTCCAATTTAAAACCTAAAAAAACAAATTCATAACATCGCGACCTAGGCCATTGAAATCAAACTGGGCTGGGTTTTATTTTCCTTTGTTTTTTTTTACTTTGCATTTAATGCATTTGACTTTCTTTTGAATGAATCAACATTTTTTTTCATTCATTCTAATTTGCTTTTCATCTTGATGTATTATTATTATTATCCGTGCTCTCGACTCAGGTGTTCTTGAATTGACCAAAGTTGCTCGTTTACGTTCCAACGTCCATGAATACCTACAAAAATATGAAATAAATAAGTACTAAAAAACACAAAGCCAATAAAAATCTATAAAAACCTATAATAAGTAAAATAGACCGGTACAAGTCTAAAACTAATAAAAGTACTATCTAAACGAATCGAAATTATACAAACTATACACTAAAAATAGATGTATTTACAATACATCAATCACAAGCTTCCTTTGGTCCTCGATAGCTTGACAACGCTTGTGGTTCCTCGGGTAGATGATTGTCGAACTAAGAGCTTGTAGGGGTGGGGTGTTTTGGATTGGCCGAAGGTGTGAAAGTGGAGAGGGGGAGTTTTATTGAGAGTGGGAACTTTGTGTGGATGTATGGATGTTCAACACCTTCCTTGGCTCCTCTATTTATAGTGGTTTGAGTGGGGTGGTGCCAAAACACAAAGAGGTAGGTGATCTGGCATAGGATAGTGTTGTGTTTAATGACTTTAATCACCTTTTAGTGCAAGACATGGTGTAAGAGATGGATAAGAGATGGTTTCATGCATTCCTTGTGAGATATGGATCGATTGAAATGGACAAGACAATGAGGGTGGTGTTGACTTGATTTGGGAGTTTGTTCATGGTTTGACTTGTATCTATTCTTGTGTTAGTTGATGATCATCATCGTGTTCTTGTTCCTCTATTCATGTGGTCGATTATATCTCATGGTTTTATACCATTTTGGAAGTCAACCAAAGGGAATTGTTTAAGTGGAAGTGTTTGCTAGCCGAATTAGGGAGGTGACAAAGTTTGATATTGACTATACTTGAAACAAGGTTTTGTCTCTAGCTTTCACCAAATCATGTATGATAGCGACGGTTATGTGCATCTTCATGTGAGCTGATTTTTTGGTAGCCAAAGACGGGGATGGTGTCATGCCTTGGGAAGCTTCATGATTCTTGCATAGTTTCCCTTTTTGTATAAGGTTTAGACAAAACATTGGTGGTGAGTTGTGAGGGTTCGGCCGAAGGGTAGGGACAAAGGGAAATCAATGGTTTATTTGGAGTGTAATCTCACATGGGAAAGAGGTTTGTCAAGACATTAACCATTCCTATATAAGGTGGCCTATCATATGGGTTGGATGTTTGTCTTGTTTGGTGGCGTGTCATCGGCCAAAAGGAGAGGACAAGAGAAGAAGTATAGTTTTCATGGTGGTGTCTTGGTCATTGTACTACCTTGGTGGCATAATCTAGATGATAGTGATAGGTAAAGATGGATCTTTCTTGTGTTCCTTGTGTGTAGTCTGTGAGTGTGTGTGTGTGTATGTGTGTATATATATATACCTACGGGTATATACATTAGTTGTGGGTATGCTCATGTGTGGTTGAAACCATTAGTTGTCTAGGCTTTTAGGAATAGATTTTGAGTGTTAATACACGTATATTTGGTCAATCTATAAGTTAATAATACGTGTTATTGGACAATCATATAAACTATGTTATTCATACATATGTTAATATTGAATACACATGTGTTGTTGGATAATATCAACTTATGTCATAAGGTGTAATCGGTCATTGAGGCCAAAATATCACTTAGTTTTGTTAAAAGACTTGATGACGATATTAACATCTATTAATTTCCACGAGTTATGAACACATGATAATATTTGTGATTTATATACATGTGTTAGTGAGGAGTTATCGTGTGTTAACATCCAGTGGTAAAACACGTTGTGATTGTTCAGGTTTGAGTGGAATCATGTAATTCCCCACATTGGTATTGTCACGTGCATTGTTGTTATGTGTAGGAATCAGGTGTCCGGTTGCTCTTAGTTGAGCATGTAATTGGCTTGATTGTTCAACACCAATTGTCTTGTATAGTCCGGGTGTTGTATGCATAAACGGATAATTATTGAGTTTCCTCAATAGCTCATGCCTTACTAGACTTGAGGGGGTGGGGTGGGGGGGATGTGTCACGTGTGTAAAATGTCTAATTATGCACATGAAATGACAATAATAAGTAAAATGCGTATGGATGTTGACCTGGATCGTTGAATGGTGTCACAAGATGGGTGTGGGTTAGGATGATGAAGAAGAAAGGGGTGGTGTAGGGATTAAGGCTTTTTTTTTATTTAAATATAAAATGTGGGGTCCTACTTACCTGGATAATTTAACTTCCATACACTCTAGGGACTATCCGAATTAAACGATGTCAAAAGGTGGGGGCCATACCTGTAATTTTGAAAAGATAGGGACTAAAAGTGAAATTTAGACAAACCACAGGGACTATTCAAGCAATTTTCTTAAATAAAAGTCAACTAATTAATAAATTAAAAATAGGTCCCACTTAACCCCTTAGCCAATCATATGTCTCCACCCATTTTTAGTAGGACCCACCCACTTCATCTTCCCCGTCATCACCACCACAACGTGTTCCACCAAATCTGGAATACAATAATAATCAATAATAATCTGATTAATAATATAATATCCTTTTTCATAGTATACAAATTTACAGATCTTATCTTCGATGCAACCTAAAGCTTCCGATAAGTACCAAATGGATCAAACCAGATAACGTAAACAAAATTAGAATATAATAAACCAAATGAATACTAAGACCACACATATGATATAAATCCATACTTCAGGCTAAATTTAAACAAAAACCATGAAAACAACATCGACACGCAAGAATTTCAAAGCAAGCGGCAAGACCTATAGGGCGATGAATCTCAAAGCTTTGTGCAGGTCTTAGCTGATTGAACCTCCAATGTTAGTGATGCGGATGAAAACCTCCTTGATTTAAGCAATTCCACCTTGGATTTAGATAAAGGGAGTCTGAATAGGGAAGATCTCAAATCCCCTGTTCTCGTCTCAACTTTGCACATACACAAAACAAACCAAGATGAAGCTACCATGGCATAAACGCGTTGTTTGCCGATCACCGGTGTCGGACGGGGTGACCGTAGAGGGTGACTACTCCTCTATGTTTTCCCCTGTTCTCTCTCTCCTCAATTTCTGACGTCTCTTTGTCTTCTATAAATACCCAAGTCTCCCTCTCTTTATATTTAATATATGTATGTTGTGTGTTATCTATGTATGTCATATGGTGGTAGTTCGAAAAGGTTCTGGTGGTGGTGGTTTGCCAAAGGGTGGTAAAGATGGGTGTAGGTTAGATGATGAAGAAGAAAGGGGTGGGGTGGGGTAGGGATTTAGGTTTTCTTATTTAAATATAAAATATGGGGTCTACTAGGGTTATTAAATATTTTATTTTATTTGTTTAATAATAAGGGTATTTAGTAATTTTATGTCTACTTAACTGATAATCTAACATCGATCCACTCCAGGCACTATCCGAGTTAAACGATGTCAAAAGGTGGAGATTATACCTGTAATTTTGAAAAGATAGGGACTAAAAGTGAAATTTGGGCAAACCACAAGGACTATTTGAGCAATTTTCTCATTTAAAAATCAATTAATTAATAAATTACAAACATGCCCCGCTTAACCCCTTAGCCAATCATGTACCTACACCCATTTTTAGTAGGACCCACCCACTTCATCTTCCCCATCGTCATTACCACCATCCATCACCACCACCACCACAAGATGTTCCACCAAATCTGGAATACAATAATAATCAATAATAATAATGTGATTAATAATATAATATCCTTTTTCATAGTATACAAATTTACAAATCTTATTTTCTATGCAACCCAAAGCTTCTGATAAGTACCAAATGGATTAAACCAAATAACCTAAACAAAGTTAGAATATAGTAAACCAAATGCATACTAAAACCACACATATGATATAAATCCATACTTCAGGCTAAATTTAAACAAAAACCATGAAAACAACATCGACACACATGAATTTCAAAGCAAGCGACAAGACCTAGTAGGTGATGAATCTCAAAGCTTTGTGTAGGTCTCAGCTGATTCAACCTCCAATGTTTGTGATGTGTGTGAAAACCTCATTGATTCAAGAAATTCCACCATGGATTTAGATAAAGGGAGTTTGAATGGGGAAGATCTCAAATCCCCTGTTCTCGTCTCGACTGTGTACATACACAAAACGAACCAAGATGAAGCTACCATGGCATATACGCGTTGTTTGCCGATCACCGGTGTCGGAGGGGATGACCGGAGAGGGTGACTGCTCCTTTATGTTTTCCCCTGTTCTCTCTCTACTCAATTTCTGATGTTTTTCTGTCTTCTATAATATCCCCAACTCTCCCTCTCTTTATTATATTTAATATATGTATACTTGTTTATACCCCGGGAGCGTTCCGAGTTGAGAAATCTAAGTAAAGTGAATTAAATTAGAAGTATCTAAATTATAAAAATGACATCTGCCAGTATATGATTAATGAATATTATTATTATTATTATTATTATTATTATTATTATTATTATTTTAAACAAATCTCTGTCATAAGTTATCATATTCTAATATAAAAAAATGGGTAATTGGGTCGGGTATCACCTAATCCCAGACCCGACCCAAACCCACAATTTTTTTTAAACTAATTCCAAACTGACACAATAACTGTCGGGTTACAAAAAATAATCGTTTTTTTTCTCCGTTTTATATATAGCACTATGGTACTCGTTGGAAAGATAATAAAACGCTCGTTAATTTGGTGTAATTTTTTTCTTTAAAAAAATCTCGTATATAAAAGATATTAACATTTAAAAGTTATGAGAGAAAACATGAGAGAAAAAATAATAAAGTTTTAATATTTATATTTAGTAGATTATATATTTAATAGATTATGTTAAATCATATTTAAACCATATTTATTTCTTTTTTTAATTGTTCTAGAGTTGCCACATCACATTCTATGTGGCATCTCTCAAAAGATAGATTGCATAATATTATGACATGTCATTAAAAATGTTTTGGTTTATTATATACTAGTGTAGACAAGGTTTGAGCGAATCAAGTATAGTAGGTACTTAAACTCAAACCGGAAGCTCGTAAGGGCGTGCATTCGATCCGAGACTTGATAAAGGTATGTGTGGCATGATGGGTGGGAGAGTTAGTAAATGAGTTGCTATAATGTCGGGAATTGTGGGTAAGAATAGCATGAAAGATATTGCGTTGAAAAAGGAAAACGTTGTGCAAGACCTGCTGTTGGCGTACCCTACGCCAGTTTTGGCGTAGGATACGCTAAGTCTGGTTTGCCTACGCCAAATTCTGCTGCCCTACGCCACTCTGTCACCCCTTGCCTACGCAAGTGGCGTAGGCTACGCCACTTTTGGCGTACCCTACGCCAAATCCCCTTTCAGCCTTGGATGTTGATTTTTCAGCTTGTTTATGCTTCCGTACCTTGCCCAAGCAACTCCAAACCTCATTTATAGTGTAAGGGTTGGTAGTTATATGTGGATTGAGTATAGGATTGGAAACGTCATAGTTGTCTTAGAGATTGGCGAAGAAGGAGTAACATGACGGGTCAAAGTAAGTTATTGTTGGGTCTGCTGACCTGGAGAAGAACAGATGATTAGAAAGCCAAAATATGCTATCTATTTGATCCTTGAATAAACAGTCTTTACAACTTGCTTCTCCCAAAAGACTGCTGACCCTAACTACTGTTCTATCCAAACAACTGCTCAACAACTGCTGATATAAAGAACTGCTGAGGAAACAACTGATGAAGAACAACTGCTGACCAAAGGTCTGATGAAGAGCAACTGCTGATACAAGTACTGAAGACCAAAGCACTGCTGGAACCAACAGCACTTAGGCTCCAGCAGTGGATACAAGACCATCAGAGTTTATCTTCAACAGCTGTTTATTATCAGTGCTTTCAATGTAACAGTAGTTTGTATAGCAGATGTTTAAGTTTGTTATTCTGTTAGAGGTCACTGTCTTAGGTGACGTCAGCCTAGGTCATCAGTGGTTTGAGTCTGTCTATAAATAGAACAGTGATTGTACTGTTCTATTGCATCACACACAAAACATTCTCTCTGACAAACACTGTGTGATCAGGCTGAGGGGGAGTAACTTGTACGATTGTAATCTTTGAATTAATGAAAGCATTCGATCTAAAAACATTTACTCTCTTGTTTTGATTTACAGTTTATATTCCGCTGCACTTTCATTCTATTTTCATTTCATTATTACCATCATTTAGTTAAACAATCAAAACAAACAAACTCAGATCCTAACAGTTATAAGGGGGAATTGTATGCTTGTATGTATTGTGGGGTATTGAGGAAATTGTATATTTGTATGAATTGTGGGGTTATTAACCTTGTTATGTGAATGGTAATGAAGATGCAGGTATATAAGTGTGAATGCATGAGACTTGTAGGATCAGCTCGGGGTAACACACCCGAACTTCCAAAAAGGCGTTGGAACGAGATCATGGAGTATCTATGGATATTATCTCCGCATTTTGAGTAGTGTGCATTAAGTCACTAAATGAACTAACGAAACGGTTATTTGGTGATCGCAGGTTGTCTTGTCTACCTAATAGAGTAAGGAAAGGAGGGAGATCGAGCAAGGAGGCGGATTGTACGAGGACACGACCCCATAACGTGATATAGATGGGTCACGTTTAATATAATAGAACATATTTAAAAGATGTAATACCTAAAATGCTTAGTAGATTTGGGTTCTAAATATCCAAGGTTGTTTTTAAAAGAAATAATTTTTTCGGTTGGTATTTTCGCTGCACGTTTTTCTGTAAATTTGGTTTAGGGTACTAATCCCAAACCCGACACAATACCTGTCGGGTTACAAAAAATAGTCATTTTTTCTCCGTTTTTTATATAGCAAAAAGGTACTCGTTGGAAAAATAATAAAACGCTCGTTCATTTGGTGTAATTTTTTTCTTTAAAAAATCTCGTATATAAAAGATATTAACGTTTAAAAGTTATGGGAGGAAACATGAGAGGGAAAATAATAAAGGTTTAATATTTAGATTTAGTAGATTAGGTATTTAATAGATTAGGTTAAAAATTATAATAGATTAGGTTAAATCATATTTATTTCCTTTTTTTAATTGGTTTAGAGTTGCCACATTACATCTTATGTGGCATCTCTCAAAGGAGAGATTGCATAAGAGTATGACATGTAGGATTACTCCCTTTGCAATATATATATATATATATATATATATATACTAGTTTGTACCCCGGGAGCGTCCCGGGTTGAAAAATTTAATATTAGTAAACAAACGAAAAGACTAAATAACTTAAACAGACCTATTAAAAAGAATAGTGACTTTACCATATCTCCTAAGCCTTCTTTAAGCAAAAACTACCAAAAATTCCGCAATCCCTTCAACTACAGCCGATGTCAAGCCTAAAACTCCATCTTGATGGAGCCCACTGAAAAAAAAACAATAAATAACAGTAAATAGCAAATAAGATTGGCCGTACCAAAAAAATTCAAATTCGAAAACTCAAAAATTCACAACTGCATCTTCTTTAGATACAAAATCATTACAGCAAAAGATGATGATGATGATGATAATAATAATAATAATAAAGTCAAAGATCGAAGAAATAGAAACCCTAACCTTAATTCTTTCTTCTTTCTTCTGTATCATTGTTCTAGATTCGATTAACGAGTTGAACCTAACATACATAGTGGTCATCTACGCACATGAGTCAACTAACAACAAAGTGTTTCAAAACATGATACAAATGTCCATGAAAAAAAAGGAAAATATAAAACGATATAACTTCAAGATTTTTTATAAGTAATATCAATACCGTAAGACTAAAGATAAATTAAAAAACAATAAAATATAAGATTGAAATGGTGGAAGAAGGTGAGAACTTGAAACCTGTTAATCAATAGCAGTTGGTAAGCATTAAGTGCAGGGGTGGACATAGGGAAGAAGCAGCGGTCGCGTACGTTGCGGCTCAACTTCGCGCGCGTAGTGGAAAATTAATGGAAAATTTGTTTTTTTTTTACGAAATTTTGAGAACGTTGCTACTAAAATGAAAAAAAAATGAAAAATGTTACTACTGATTTTGTGGCCTAGATCCGCCACTGATTAAGTGTATGTATTTGTGTGTGTTTATTTTATGTGTTTATGTACTTTCTCTTCTTCATCACTCTATACCCACATGCTGCGTTTTATTCAACCCATTAAGGCTATACGGTATGGAGACGGGGCAACCCTCTGTCCCTTCACTTTTGCTTGTCTTAGACACAGCTACAGCACCCCTCCCTCGTCCCACCTCTCCCTCGTCCTCACTGAGACTAAACGGACAGACCAATCAGGAATTTTCTTTTTTTAATTGAAAGTTGGGTAATTTTTGGGTCAATCAACAATTTAATAATTAATTAATAATAAAAGAGGGGAGAGTTGTCTCCACACCATTGGCTTGTCCTAAAAAAAATAAAACAACCCACCCATCTTAGGTGGCATCCTACGTGCACTGAGACATAACATTTTTGGTGTCTCCACACCCTATAAAAAAAAAATCATTAACACAATCCAATAAACTAGAAAAATCTTTATAAACTTAAACCCATCTTACTTCATGCATTCTGTCCACAATCCAATAATTCCCTTAAAGTTGGTTCATTTATCCCAAGACCCTTAAAGACTTTGGTAATCTTTGTGTTATATACGATAGTACTAGCTTATACCCCGGGAGCGTCCCGGGTTGAGAAATCTAAGTAAAGTGAATAAAATTAGAAGTATCTAAACTATAAAAATGCCATCTATGTATCAACTTACATTAGATACTTTAAAAAAAATATACCAAAAGATCCATTTCACCTTACAACATCAACACCTAAAACAGAATATTAAGATCCCAAGCACTTCAAGGGGACATAGATTGTTTAGCACCAATACATTCAGTCAAAGGTCTTTAACCGCATACAATAAGATTTGAGCTATTTCAGAATATGGTAGAAAAAGAAAACATAGCAATTACCTGT
Organism: Ambrosia trifida; assembly: GCA_028751855.1. Lineage (NCBI taxonomy): Eukaryota > Viridiplantae > Streptophyta > Magnoliopsida > Asterales > Asteraceae > Ambrosia > Ambrosia trifida. The sequence continues at coordinate 116,297,387 of CM054130.1, forward strand.
TGGAGAGTGTCCCGGGTTGAAATATCTAATATGACATAATAAGATATCTAATATGACAACATAATTAATGACTTGCCAATATATGATTAATGAATATTATTATTATTATTATTATAAACAATTCTCTGTCATAAGTTATCATATTCTAATATAAAAAAGGGTAATTGGGTCGGGTATCACCTAATCCCAGACCCGACCCAAACCCACATTTTTTTTATAAACTAATTCCAAACCTGACACAATACCTGTCGGGTTACAAAAAATAGTCGTTTTTTTCTCCGTTTTTTATATAGCACTATGGTACTCGTTGGAAAGATAATAAAACGCTTGTTAATTTGGTGTAATTTTTTTCTTTAAAAAATCTCGTGTATAAAGGATATTAACGTTTAACAGTTATGGGATGAAACATTAGAGATAAAAATCTAATTTATTTTTAAATTATTATTTTCCTAAAATAAGGCCTTGCCACATGGGATGACACATGGCACACTCAATAAAGAAAATACCCTCTTTGAATGCCATGTCATTAAAATGGCTTTGGTTTATTATATGTATAGATATTTGCATCTATGTCGATGTTTTTAAATCACATATTATAATAATAATAATAATAATAATAATAATAATAATAATAATAATAATAATAATAATAATAATAATGATACTCGTGATCGATCGTACTCGCCATTCTTCTTTAGTTTCTTCAAAACTCTACACACATTAAACAACATTATATTATTCACAATTCAGTTCATACACATAGATCTAATCAATTTCCAGATAAACCCACTTCAATAGTATGATTTTAAACATAGAAACACACACATTTAAGAGGGAGCATGCCTCTTTGAGTGCCATGTCATTAAAATGGCTTTGGTTTGTTATATATATAGATATAGATATAGATATAGACTAGTTTTATACCCGTCTGTTGGCGGGTTGTAAACAAGATTATACAAAAACTTATAAACTTTATATTTCTTTATTTTGGTTTGCTACAACTCCAATTTAAAACAGCCTTTGTATATGAAAGTATATACAAAAGTAAACGGTAGTATCACTTAACATTTAATACAAATTATAAAGAAACAGAAAAATAGTTTAAATATTTAGTTTATGTGAACAATATTAATTTAAAAGGTCAAATTAAAATGTAAACATGTATGTTTTTTTATAGTTCTTGGATGTTTTTTAGTCTTTATATTTTACGTAATGTGGGTCAAAAAAAACTGAAACTTTGATAAACCGAACCAATCCCTTAATAAAACCGAAAACAAAACCAAACGGTTTTAAGAAATCGAACTAAACCGATATTTTGAAATCATTATTATTTAAACTGATAAAACGATAGCATCACATCTTATATACAAAGCTTGTAAAGCACACATTTGGTTTCATTGATCTACCTTATCTAACATTTTTATGTTGTAGATAACAATTTTTTTATTAAAGGAAATGAACATTGTAAATATTTGTTTGCATGTAACCTACATATATAAAAACATTATTACAAATCTCGTGTGAAAACACGGGAAGCCTAAGTATAACTAAAGATGGAAATACATTCATTGATGGTTGTGCTTCTATCTTTCGTAACCACTGATGAATGAAATAGCTGATGATAAATCAACAGAAGCATGAAAAGCTCTGTTGGGATAACAGATATTAAAAAGAAACAAATAATCTTAATCTTCAACTGAGATTTCATTACTCTGTTTACGAATATCTGTTTACTTGCCAACAAATTTGTCAAACAGCTATTATAAGATTTAAATTTATTATTACAATTACATCATTTCAATGAAATATCTGAGTTAACAAAACAACATACAAATGGAAAACTTGGTCTGTTTAAGACAACATACTCCCAAAAATATAAAAAACATAAACAGGGGAAGTTTACTAAACACCAAATTAAGAAGTCAATCATCTGTTGCAAGAAAAAATGTGTTTAGTAACGCATGTTCAAGGGCAGAGGGTCTGTTTAGGAGATCTTTCTAAAATAGTTGTTACTACAAACAGTTGTTGATTCAAACAGATATTACTTCAATAGTTCCCTTCAAACAGATGTAGCTTTAAATAGTTGTTACTAAGCTTTGTTTCATAATCATCTAAGTAAATGAATACTCTTTACATATTCGTCTAATTTGACAGGTTTATTATAACAAAAGTGTAAACTATAACCATTACTTATATGGTACTTGTTGGAAAGATAATAAAACGCTAGTTTTTTTTCGTTTTTTCGTATAGCACTATGGTAGTCGTTGGAAAGATAATAAAACGCTCGTTAATTTGGTGTAATTTTTTTTCAAAAAAAATGTCGTTTAAAAAAGTTATTAACGTTTAAAAATCATGAGGGAACGTGCATGTGCTATGCACATGAGAGAGAAAAAATAATTTAATAGTAGATGGAATATCCATGACCCATTTAATTGACCCGGTAAAATGAGCGGGAAAAACTTAAAGGAAGCCCCCATAAAGTGTTATGTGTCCCTCATTAGCTTTCATTTATATATTATAGAAGATATAGATATAGATATAGATTGTGTGTTATCTATGTATGTTATATGGTGGTGGTTTAGAGAGGTTCTGGTGGTGGTGGTTTGCCAGACGGTGGGGAATATAGTTGTGGGTTAAGATGATGAAGAAGAAAAAAGGAGTTGGGTACGGATTAATGTTTTTTATTTAAATATAAAATGTGGAGCCCGCTAGGTTTATTTAATACTTTATTTTATTTGTTTAATAATAAGGATGGTTTAGTAATTTTATGCATACTTAACTGGATGATCTAACTTCTATTTACTTCAGGAACTATCAGAGTTAAACGATGTCAAAAGGTGAGGACTATACCTGTAATTTTGAAAAGATAGAGACTAAAAATGAAATTTAGACAAATCACATGGACTATTTAATTAGTTTTCTCATTTAAGACGTAATAAACAAAAAATATACCAATTAAAAATATATTATGTAATTATCCTGCTTTTATCTTGATTCGTTTCATTGTCAACTGGTGTACCATGTGTCCATTGAATAGTAAGTATGCAGTACAAACTACAAAGATTGTCATGTGATGAGAGGCTTGGTTGTTAAGACCAAAACCATCCAACAACTCACAAGGCACGGACAACATTCAAGGGCCCCTTTCAATTACCAATGCGAATGACATTGTCCGCTAGAGACTTGAGCATCCCATGTTAGTGGAGGCCCACACCTTCCCTCAGTTATTGTATACATCAACCTATTATCCACCTTATCAAAAACCGTTGAAAGTGACCGAACCATTTAAACCGTCTCTAAACAGCCAGTTATGTCATATGCGGTCAGGTTTACGATTTGGAAAACCTGATTTAACAGTTGCTAATAGATTGTTCGTGGGTCTTAACCGATAGTGTAAATCGGAATAAACAAAATTTTAAAAGTAAAATATATATGACTAGTGGGGTGCCCGCCCGTTGCGGCAAAGACCACAACACTCCAATTTGTGATTTTAGGGGTATGTACAAGTTGTTGTCCGTCTCATTTCAATTTGGAGCCATAATCAAAACCAAAGCTCTCGATTAAAATATTTCAAAAAACGGATTGGTTTCCATTATTCATTTGTTCCAGTTTGTGTTAATCGGTTATGAATATCGGTCCAACTGGTTTTTATAAATAACCGAAAATTTACTTGAGCTGAAAATGTGGACTTGAGTTGAAGTACTCAAGAAGAAGAACCCATTATTATTAATTTATTTATTTTTCTGTTATTGTCCACTCGTTTTATATGAATATTTCTTAATATTTTGTTCGAAATTCATTATAAACATTATCTTTTTTCTCCGATCATAGAATCCGATGACCGTATAGTTTAGATCAGATTAGCCATACATAGTAATTTCAGAATTCAAATTGTTACATCATGATTAAAAACACGACTTTCATTATTGATTTCTCGATTTCTATATAGTAGTTATCATATGCATTGCGTGTTGTACTATAAGGAATCAAACTCATACCTCTTAAATTTTAAGAAGTCCTTGGTAAATTCTTTATAATGTAGTATAGATATAGATTTGAGATTAACTTTAGACTTTTCAACTTATGCTAATTTTTTTTTTAAAGATGTTAATTTTTTTAATCTTGTGATCTTTAAGACTTAAACCAAAGACATTTCACAATCGAAGTGTTTTAAAGGGTTTTTCTTTGCCTATAGACTACCACCCCATTAGTTTCAACTTTATGCTTTTAATCCTTATTTTTATAATTATAACCTTGTCACATAGTGACTTTGCATTTTCACACTTGTGAAAGAACCATCATGAAGTAGTTGTAACTTGTAGCTAAGCCCCATCTTTTGTGTTGTGGTGTAAAGATGTTGATGTTTTAAATGAGAAGAGATTGGAAGTTCAAGTCTCGTAAAGGCAAAATTAAAGATTTAGCCGTTCCAAAAAAAAAGTAGGTGTAGCTAAAAATAACAAATTTTGACCGTACCAATTTTTAACCAGCAGATTGAAATTAAAATTTGTTATAAATTAGTAAGTCTGATGATAATCACGGGTAGAATAGTAACGTTACATTTGCTATCACGGTAACGTTTCCGATTATCCGTATCTTGACCCTCATGTGACAGTATCCTATCTATCCTTTTGTCTCCTCTGAACATAACCACACATTCTAGTTTCCCGTTCAAAATATCTAATGAAGAAATCGATTTAATAGGATAAACCATTACTTAGACACACAATTTCAAAGACCTTTAGTTGGATCCAACAAACCTCAAAAGTAAAAACAATCGATGGCCTGAGTGGCACTGGATCCAGTACGGGATGGGTTTGTTTATCCTAGTCTAATTATATCTGATTATAAATTATGCGTTATCCGTTACTCAATAAATACCCATCATGTTTACAGGTATGATACTGCATCACAATTTTGAGAATATTAAGGGTGTCACCGAGTCACACAAGTACCAAACTCAATAATTTTAATACTCGAATAACCATTTGCAAATTTGAAGTTGTAGATTTTTGCTGTCGCGGTCAGTATCTTTTTCACATCCATAAGATCAAGGGAAACAATGCCTAACGACAATCAATATGAACAAGACTTATGATGATGCAAGGATCAACTTGCTTCAACCGACGGACCTACTATAAGAATGAATTTACAAGACTACTTCTCCTAACCTCTCTCAACAACTATAATAACAGAAACACACCTAATATTGTGTATAAACATTAAATCTAATCTAATAAAAAAACAAACATGTTCTTAACAGAAATCCATATTTGTACTAACAACCATATCCACAAAAATCTACTCGCATCAACGCTATAGGTAGAGTGTAGACTGTAGAGGTATGAGGACAAATATTTACTCTCTGTACATTATAGTAATTCAGATAACTTAAAATTTTGGCTTAGGGAATTTTACTATTTTTATATTAAACTTTCAAAAATCAGGCTTGTATTTTAAGAAAATATAATATTTAACAAATTTAAACAGAATTACATTTCCGTGAACAAACCTAACAAGAAACAAATACATAGAATTGAACACAAGATGCACTTGCAGCCTACATGCTATCAAGTAGCTGGTGAATGGATACGTAAAGCAACAGCAAAACTAAACAAACAGCAAGGGATGAATGGAATAAAATGGATGAAGAAGGAGAACCGTTGATTTCATACGAATCAACGGCTAATGGCATTCCATCGCTGTTGAGTGCGCATGACTCAGGAATGGAATCCCCATCTTTGTTCATCATAGTCGCTCTCAGAACAGCAGAAACTGTGTGTATATATGCTGACCTGTTCTTCGCTAGAAGCCACGTCAGACCCATCAGCTCGCAATCTTCGTTCTGCATTTTACTGCTTCTTTCCTCTGATTTATTTGTGTCAGTGTCACCCTTGTTAAGCTGCATATAACAATAAAAGTAAGGATCAATCCATAGAGGCTTACAAAAAGTTCCAAAGACGAGCCCGTACCCAAATTATATATATATATGGAGCTCTAGCTTCACATACTAAAACTAAGCATGACTAGGCTTACATCCCTAGCCAAGCATGTTGTTAAAACATACTTTTTTTTTTTTTTGAACGGCATACGTACTTAGAGGGTGTTTGGGATTGAGTTTCAAAATCAAAACAACTTATTGGCTTATAAGTTGTTTGTGTAACCTAAAAACACTTTCTATTTTGACTTTTGGCTTTTAAGGGTGGAAAAACTGTTTTTTGAAAAGTTAGAAATCCTAGCTTTTGGCTTTTGACTTTTGGAAAAAAAAAATTACAAATCTACCACTTATTACAACCAATATTCAGCGAAACACTTAAAAAAAACACAATCTATTGACTTTTTGACATTTCTCATCCCAAAAGCTAATCCAAACACTTTTTCTACAACTCATTTTCAAAATGTTATAAGCCAATAATCACTTTTGATCAAAAGCACTTTTGCATCTCCAAACTCAATCCCAAACACCCTATAACTTCTAGTCACATACTAAATGATAAAGAGACACACAATTATTCATAGTTTGGTTTATCCTAATGGGCGGGGCGTGTGTATACCACACACCAACGCAGCGCGTGAGAAATATATCTTATTCTTTCAGTTGACAAGCACGATTAAAGACTTTACCAAATGAAACCACGCACTCAATCATCACAAACCCTAATATCAACCAAATTTAATAATAATAATAATAATAATAATAATAAATACTAACCAAATGCAGTGTCTTCAAGCATTTAGAACATCCATCCAGACCAGGATACCCATTATTCAAGCAATCCTTTTCCAACCTTGTCACAACATACTTCCCGACCAACTCCCCACTCTTATTAACCTCAAACGCCTCAGGACACGCCAACTGGTGCAGCCTTATCCCACATTCACAGTAAACGACGTCGCACGACTCATTCTCTCTCCTCAACTCTACCCCATTACTCCTGAGCCGTGTCTCCAGGCTATCCACACACGTCTCCGAGTCGTTAGGTAGGAGAGGGAGGTCATAGTACGACGTCGTCTGCTGCGGCTGCTGTTTCATCGTTTTGCCCAATGCGGTTGCGGCGTAGGCTGAGTACAGCCACGCCGCCAGCACCGGGCAGCACCTTGACCGTCTCAGCTGACCGGACACGTGCTGCCCGGTGCAGGCCGACTTGACGTTTTTAAAAAGGTCGGTGGGGAGATCTAAGGGGCACTGTGAGTCGTCGGATTGTTCAGGGAAGGCTGGGATGGTTGTGGATGATGGGTTTGGGTGGAAAGACTGGACCGGGTCTGAGGTGGTCAGTGCGGGCAGAACGGGCAGGAGGAGGGTGAAGAATGAGAATAAAGGGAAGAGTAAGTGGTTCATTGTGGGTGGTTTAGTTATTGTGGGATGGGTGGGGGTTGGGAAAGATGAGTGACATTAAAGTGTGGGGAAAGTTGAAAGTAAGGGTGTTTGCTTTATCGAGTTTTGTGTTAAGAAGTGGGGTGGTTTTGGGAGATGGAAGGAAAGTAGGAGGGTTTGTTATGTAAATATGTGTAATAATTTTTAACTTATTGATTAACACTCTTTCTTTGACAATTTGTAAAAAAAAAAAAAACATCTTATCTTTGTTAGACGGGAGTTTCTAGATTTAAATTTACGCAATAATGTATTTATAGTCAGGTGTTGTTTGTTTTTAAGAGGTAAAAAGTTTGCGGTATGCGGATCATATCTGTCGATATCTGCAATAGAAGAGGTGGATCAAAAGTTTGTAGTCTGCAAGAGAAAGACCGTGTGTTTATTAACGTCTACAACATAACCTAAAACATTAATTCACTTTACAACCAGCAAAACGACATCAATTCTACCAAAACTAGCAACGATAAATATAAAAAAAAAAAAAAAAAACAATGTCTTGAACCAATCTTATCATACCATTTACCAACAAAACCATCATTCAAGTAACATAAACACAAAATAATAAAAAAAAAATGTCTTCAAATCATTTACCCAGAAAACCTTTATCCAGATACATAAACACAAAAGAATAGAAAAAAATTACTTCCTCCGTCTCAATTTAAATGTCCTAGTTCAAAAAACACACATTTTAAGAAATATTTTGTTTATATGTGGTAAAATGACAATAATATCCTTAAAAGTGGTGATTGTGTTTTGTCTTTTATGGGCAAAACTGGAAATTACATTTTTATTTTTGGAAAGGGACATTTAATTTGGGACAAATAAAAAAGGAAAGTATGGCATTTAAATTGGGACGGAGGGAGTACTATCCAACCAAATCATTTACCAACAAAATCATCAATCTATTAATTCACATAGAAGACACGAAGTTGGTTAACATCGTAAGTCTTTGACGAGAATAATGAAGAAAAAGAAAAGAGAAAGAACAGAATAAAGAAAAAAGAAGAAAGAAGGTAGCGGCTGCGGAAGGTGGGGAAGGGGGAGGTGAGGAGAAGGCGGCGGCGGAAAGTGGACGGAGGGAGGGAGGAGAAGGATGTAGATGAAGAAGAGGATTAATGAAGAAGAAAAGAGAAAGAACAGAAGAAAGAAGAACTGTTAACCTCAGCAGTTTGTGAAACTGCTGAAGATTTGGGTCTAACTTCTGAAGAAGAACTTTCAAAAAAAGGTTGATGTTGAGATTTAGTGTTTTTTGGATGAAAGGTTTTGCTTGGTTGTTGTTTGTTGGGATAAAAGGTATTTTCAAAATCCTGTTTGATTTGTTTTCCCACAACCAATTGTAAGATTTTCTTGTTGTATTGATTTCCTTTCCTATATCTACAAAATTTTGTTATATGGTTAAACAAGGCATATCACTGACATTTTCAGTATTTTGAATTTTATCATTAGTAGTTTTTAGGGTCTCAACTCCTGATGTGGATGAAACTACTGAGGACTTGATGTCCGGATTTTGAACTTCTGCAAAACTTTCATTTGCATTTTTCAAAAAGTTCTGATATAAAGATGTGCATTCTTTAAATTTAGAAGTTTGTTTTTGAATCATTTCACTCCCATTATCAGCAATTTTGGGATTGAAATCAGTTGGTGATTATGTGTGGTTATAACCAATGCCAAACTTAACATTTAATGCAGTTTGTTTGTTAAGCAGCATTTGATAACCTCCACATGACTCAACCCAATTTTCACAATTAACCTTGGTTTCAGCAAGCTCTTTTCTGACATTTCCTAGGTTTTCTATCATGATTTTTATTTGTGCTTAGGTTTCAATAGCATTATTTGTCAATCTAGAAATTTCTTTTGTTTTTTAAGCAAGTTTTCTTTCTAAATCACATTTCATTTGGCTATAATTTCTTTCAGACTCATTGGCTTTGCCCTGTAGATGCACATTGGTTTCTCTTATCAAAGAAAAAGCTTCTTTGTATGAATGTGAACACAGTTTTAAAAGAGATTCTTTTGAAACCTGTGATAATGCAGAATTAGAGGAAGATCCCTCAAAAGCCATCAAAGCAAAGTACTTTCTGCCATTATCTGGTTCTCCCCGATTGATATCAAAGACTTTGTTGTCTGCATCTGGATTGCATTCAGATGTGTCATAAGGAAGGCTGCTCCAATCAACATACCCTGATGTGAACAGACTTTGTTGGCTGGGTTGTTGAGGTTGTGGAAGCTGAGCAGCAGCAGTGGAAGGCATTTGTTGTTGGCCCTATTGTTGAGCAGACATTTGAACATATTGGATTTGTGGAGCTTGTGCTTGTACAAAATGTGCACTTCCATGTGAACCTTGATTTCTATTATAACTGGAGTTTGATTGATTTTCATACTGTGGTTGGTTATAGCTAGAGCTTCTACATTCTCTAGCAAAGTGTCCCAACTTCTGACACTTGTGACATCTAAGTTTAGATTTATCAAAACCAACTTTTGTTTGATTATTAAGTCCTGGAAATTTTCTACCTAACCTTTTGTAACACTTATTCGTTTTAATGCTTAACATGGCCAGTTGATGCAGTATATCCACTTATTCTAAGTCATCACTACTGAATTTTTTAAATCATCTAGAATGAAACACATATCATTAGTAGTTTGATTTTCATCATTGTCATAAGTTGTATATGATCTTTCTGATAGGATCCCAGTTGTTATGTCAATGTGGTCAAAAGAGCCAAAATCATTAGAACAAGATGGTGAGTCTTGTCCCAAGAGTGCTATACTACCTGGAACATAGTCATCACCAATTTTGCCAGATTTTTGTAACCTTTTTCTTTTGGTTTATTTCTCTTTCAAAAGTTAATAATCTCCTATGTATTTTTGTGAATGTTAGGGAGTCAAAATCTGGACCTGACCTGAGAACTATGGAGTAAGTTTCCCACTTTTCAGGTAAAGACCTAAAAAATCTATGCAATATAGATGAGTTTGTGTAGGCCTGGCCATTTAATTTTATCTCAGAGATTAGTGAATAAAATCTTTCAAATTGTTGTGTCAAAGTTTCTCCATTAACTTGAGTAAAAGTTTCATATTGTTGAGCCAAAATTTCACTAGTGTTGGCAATCACCTCATCAGTTCCTCCAAACTGTTCTTTAAGACAATCGCTAAGCTCTTTGGCACTCTCACAGTGTAAGAGCCTAGCATAAATTTCGTTTGGGAGAGCCATTGCCAACATTGAAAAAGCTTTAGCATCAAGCTCAAGTTTTAGGAAATCTTCATTAGTGTATTCTTTTGGTTCTTTTATTTTCTCAACTTTAGTTACTAGATCTGTAGTAACTGGTTTATGGGGTCCATACATGACAGACTTCCAACAACCAGTGTTTTGTTGTGTCAAAGTATGTGCTATCCTTCTTTGCCAGATGTTATATTCATTTCTGACTAGCATGGGAGGCTTATTTGCAAATCCAGTATTATGAGGATCCATATTTCTTAAAGTGATGGATTGAATGATAAAGTGAACTTTTATCCTTGATTGAATATCAATAAGAGCCTGTGTCTGATTCTCAATTTGTTAGATTGATATATTATCAGATGAACCAGAAGCTATGATACCAATTGTTGAATCAGTTTTCTTATCACAATTTCTTTTAGAACAATTAATCAAAGTAAATGAAGTAGAATAACAATAAATGTTCTAAGTTAACAGTTCACTTTTGGGATCAGCAAATGCCCCCCCCCCCCCCCCTCAAATGTATAGCTAAAGTATCACAAGTGTTATATGAGAATTAAAGTAGTAAATGATAAAACAGTTGTAAATGCTCATATGGTTCTCATATAGTAGAAACGATATTCTGCAAAAGTTTTTCTATTCAAGTTTTGTATTCAAGTGTTAGAAAAAAAAAAGGTATGAACCCTTCTATGTATAGACCACAAAACGTACATATGAAGCATAGGATTAATAGTATAATACTACAACTGGCTATAGCATTGGTACTTGTACATACTATCAATTAAATATAAATATAATATGAAACTGCTGAAGATTAGGGCGGTGGGAAGCTTCTACTAGAACTGCTGATGAGTAATCTTTCAGGACTTGCTCTTCAGTAGTTGTTCATCATATGTTTGTCTGGTTTATCTTCAGAACTTTACTCTTCAACACCTTGTCTTAACTTCAGTTCTTCACCAGTACTTGTCTTTTCTTCTTCAGCACTTTCTATACTTTACGAAAAGTTGCAGAGAGGATATTAGACTAAGGTTAAAATGCTTATCAATCCTCTTTGACCCAACACATATTGTTTCTCAACTTTGGTTACAAAATCCTTCAAAATATCCGCAGTCTCATCCTTAGAGTGTAAAAAGTAAGTCCATGTAAACCTAGAAAAATCAACTATGATGAAGACAATATCTTCTTTTTTCTTAGGCTCAAGATTTTTACAACGCCAAACAAGTCCATGTGCAACATTTGAAGACATTGACTTATTTTGGACTCATCAATGGATTTAGGTGAACTTTTATGCTATGTTCCTTTTAGACAAGAAATGCAATGTTCATCACATTTAAATTCTTTTGGTGGAAAGCCTCTTACAAGGCTTTGTTTTGAGAGTGTGTTGATAGTTTGAAGGTTAGTGTGACCCAATCTCCTATGCCACAATTGTAACAACCGGCAAAAATAAGGTAATTCCGTACAAATTAATTAATATATGATTAACGTAATTAAATGCAATTATGTGTGATTTAATTATCAAGGCCTTAGGAGATAGCAATTTCCAAATAATGCATAGGAATGCATACGTTTAATGGTAAAACATGATTGGATCATGTACGAATAAACTATCCGGTATGGACGTTGGCAATTACCCGGTAATAATTAAATAAACGAAAAGAATCCCGGACACCCAGGATATAAAATAAAGGGTATTTTCACAAAATATAATGAGTTTTGGAACTCCAAAACCATAAGTGGAAACGCCTCATACAAATCTCCCGGTAACGAATAAAATGCGCGTACCGCACCCGATACGCGTATAGCTCATAATTTCACCCGGCAAAAGCCTAAATAACCAATCAACACTTAAATTAGACTATATTTAAGGGCTATTAAAGGTATTTTTAATGTCCGAATAACGCGCGATTAAATCCCGAAAAATACCCGAACGACACCCGAACGACGAGGAATTAAACTTAACAAGTATTGGGTAAATATTTGAAGTTGTGGACCCCACCCAAGCCACACAAGGGGCCGGCCTAAATGGACAAGATGTGTCCATGCATGTGTTTTAATAATAATAACCTACAAATCTAAAGATTAAGCATGCCATGGATAAGACAAATGGAAGACTTACACAAGTACAAAAGCAAGCACCACCTTGTCTCCCCCTTGTAAGAATTTCGGCCCTTGGCCACAAGAATCCAAGACATTTGTAAGCTAGATAAACACTAGAATACTCATGTGTACATGCTTCCAAAAGATCCCAAATCTTACCTAGGCTTATAAGTATGATTACTAGAGATTTTGGAAAGATTACCACCCTTCCTTTGCTCTCCAAAACCCACGGCCACACACACACCCCTCACACATCCATCCAAGATCACTTGTGTACTTCTTAAAATCTCTTGAAATCATTAGCAAGATCACATGCAATCCATGGAAGATTTGATGAAGTTATAAATAACATGTGTTAGAGACTTGGAGAATCAACAAAAACCTTCTTCTTTTCTTCTCTTGGAGCCGTAGGTTTCACCCCTCCCATATACATATTTCTTTCAAGTTTTTACATCTTCAAATCACTCAAAATAATCCATCATCCAAACCCCTATTGTGTGTTTCAAGCTTGGAGCTTAACCATTAAGGAAGAACACACTAAACCCCTCTCAAAATCCAAGGTTTTGTCTTCCCTAGCCTTGTGCTAGTAGTAAGCTTCTTAACCTTGTTTTGATTATTAATATTCATGTATGTGTTCTTAGAAGCAAGTTGTACATGAAGGGTTTAAAATGTGGTTTGAAACATAATCTTTAATAGGTTTTACATGAGTAAAATAAATGATTAAAGATATGTAAATGGATCATGGATTTGATGATGATAAAGTAGTGTTCTTGAAAATGTATAAAATCTACACATACACTAAGTAGGATGATGATTTGATTAAGATTTGTAGAACAAACTTGAATGTGTTAAAAGGTAACTTTAATCATCTTAAAATGATCATCTAAGACATAATAAATGATGGAACATATTTGAATGTCATGAATAAAGAAGTTGAGAAATTAAAGTTACTTACTTAGAAGAATGATATTTTGATATAATGGACAAATACATAAAACACACATACAAGTAGCCTTATATATGAAATATAAGACTAATAAAAGTGTTTTGATACAAAAATAACTTACCAATAAAAAGATGAATCTTCAAAGTCCACTATTTTGAGTGAAAAAATGCTAACTTTGGAAGTTAGAGTGGAAAAATGCAACATTTGAAAGTTAAGGGACTAATAATGTAACTTTGAAAGTTAGAGGACTAAAATGAACATTTTAGAAACTATTAGTCCAAAAGTGCAATAATGGAAAGTTTGGTGTCAAAAGTATAAGTAATAATTTTCCAAGGTTGATTTGGTAAATACTAGTAGATATACTTGGGTATTTTTGTATAAAAAGTATATTTTTATAAAAGTGAAAGTTATAAAAATATGGATTGTATTAACATAAGGATTTTTATAAAATAGAGATTTTATAAAAATGTTAAACAAAAATTAAAACTTGAGAAACTTATACAAAAATGAATACTTTTATATAAATGGGAATATAAAAGTATTGGAAGCATTTTTGTAATTAAGTTAACAATTTGGGTTAAAAATACATAAGTATTTTAAACCTTCCAAGTAACATGTGTTAGGAGGAAGAAATATGAATAATATTTCTATAAAACACATGTTGGGAAAAACTTGGAAAAGTTGACTTTTCAAACTAAAATATCGAACTAAGACGCGTTAACGAACCGTACACGGACAAAACATGAGAAAAATGCCATTGCGGCAAGATGAGAAAATATATATTTTTAGGAAGTAAAATATATATATACATCATGGGTGAAAACTAATAAACATTTTCCTAAGTGTTGAAGGAATTATTCGTGGGAGAAAAACATAACGTAAACAACTAAGACGTTAAACAAACGTATATACTTAACAAGAAAAATTACACATTTATATATATGTACGCTCGTCTCGGCAAAATTCTAGTATATCTACTTAATGGGAAAGTAGATATGTGGGAAGGAAAACGAGACGAGTAGACAAAGATATATATATGTGTATGCCGTGCCGACAAGATCCTAGTATAGTTATTTGAATGGGAAAATAAATATACGGTATGGTGAGTTGAATCGGGTGTTGAGAATATACAATCGAACGACAAGATCTTAGCATATTTGTTTAAATGGGAAAACAAATGTGCGGCAGAGTGAGTCGGGTCGAGTGTTGAAATATATATTATATCGAGCGATGCGATCTTAAGTATAATTATTTAAATGGGAAAATAATTATACGTTAAGTGAAGTCGAGTCGATAATAATAAGGTACAAGTTAAGGAAATATTAACAAGAGTAATATATAACTTGTAACACAAAGGGTAATCTAACGCCAACGAAACCTAGGATACGCGCTTAATTGAACGGGATTTGGAATAACTTGTGGTCGGGAGTTGGGTGTACAACTTGCCAAGGCACATGCACTATAGGAATAGTGACTTATACGTCTAGGACGTTTGTAGGTGCGAGACCCCTTTTGCTATCTGCTTAGTGAGCCGGACAGTGATTCAGGTGAGTTTCACGGCCCCATTTTAAACTATTTTTACGTTTTCGGGGGAAAGATATGTTAGGGAAAATGTTTGACGGATTTATTACTTGAGGTGTGACCGCCACTCGGGGTTGAGTCCTCGCCTCTATAATCATTTATTCAGGGAAATGAAACCGGTGGAATATTGGATAGTACTATTGGTGCCTGACAAGGCCCACCCCTAATCGATAGCGTCGATTATGCATTAGTGTATGCCTGAGGTGCATATATTCTGAACTTAAGTCGTAGGATACCGAGTAACGACTTGGAGCGGGGCATATTTATTATACGTCTTGGTTTGATTATAGTCTCAAGTAGAATTATAGGAATTTGCAACTCCTATATATTGTCATAACATGGTATTTCCCAAGGATTCAAGTTTTGGAAACTAAAAACCTGTGAACTCACCAATATATTTATATTGACGAAATTTTAAACATATCTTTCAGGTAATTAGATGAAGGCAATCTGGGCAAGCTGGGTCATGGAATCCTCCGATGCGGCGTTAAATATTTTGCGGGGTTTCACCTTTATTTCCCAAGGCTATGGGATATATTTGAGAAACCTCTTCATTGTGTTATAAAACAATTTACTTATATGTAATATTTTGAACAAGAATTGACGCCTTAAATAAATGACCCATTTTCTTAAATTACTTGTGATTTGCGTTAACCTTGACTTTATGCTCTTGAACCGTCCCGCCACGTGTTTCCGTCATTGTCGTGGTGTGACAACAATTCTGTCTCCTTTGATGAGGCAACATAAAATAGACAGATATTTGACACAGACACATTGACACTCCTGTGAGCAACAAGTTATGCTTTTCTCTCTACTATGATGGTCTCAATCTTTTTCACCACTTCTAGTCCAATAATCTTACAAGTTTTCTTAGTGAAGAATGACCTGTAGCCTTTGTCACGCGTTTGTGAAACACTAAGAAGGTTAAATTTAAGATTATCAATAAGATTGACATTTTGAAACCTGAGTCTCCCAGCCTAAACAGTCCTAGAACCCAACACCTTATCATTTGAATCATTACCAAAAGATATATCACCCCCTCCATGAGCTAAGAGGTCTTGATTAGGGCTCTACATCTTGTCATGTGTCTGGAATGGATGAGGGGATGGAATGGAATGGAATAGAATAGAATGGAGGAGGTAATGGAATGGATAAGGTAATGGAATAGATCATTACCATTTCATGTCTTATTTGGTTGCGAAGTGGGAATAAAACAAAGTATTACTTTATGTTGGTTGGTAGGCAGAAAAAAAAAGAAGGAATAAAATTGGTTGTGAGTGGCGGCGATGGGAGGTGAATAGTGGCTATGCTGGTTGGTGGTGATAGTGGTGGGTGGAGGTGATAGTGCGAGTGGCAGGTGGCGGTAGCGGTGGATGGTGGCAGTGGTGGGTGGTTGGTTGCGATGGCTGTGGGTGGTGGGTATTGGTTAGTGGCGGTCATGGTGGGTTGAAATGATGGTGGGTGGAGGCAATGGTGCGAGTGGTAGGTGGAGGTGGTGGTAGCGGTGGATTATGGCAATTGTGAAGCTAGCAACTATGAAAGAAAGCGAATAATGGAAATCTGAAAACTAACGAATAGAGAATTAAAGACTAGATATCTAAGAATGCTGAAATCTCAAGAATAAACCTATCAAAATACGAAACCACTTAGACATCAAATCTGTATAAACATGTAATGATGTCAAATATGACAAGTGATCAAAGTCTCGATTTGTAATCTAGCAGGCCTCTCGCTAGAGACGGCTAAATCCTATAGTCATCATGAAGCTAGGGGAGGTATCCACACCCTCAATCGGAATATAAATGACTACTTGATGATGGTTATTAACCGATGCATTTGACGAAATTAATTTCCTTTGGATCAGGAAAAAAAAATATTTCTTTATCCATAGTATGTATTGTGTTTACTGATTTTCTAAATTTATCATTCTGGCATTCTCAATTGCAAATTCTAATTTTGCCCTAAGTTGATATTTCTTGGTTCTGGATTTTGGTCCCTAATTGTGATTGTTGGGTTTTGGCTTTGTTATCTGCTATTGATTGTCACACTAATTTATGATTGTTATCTAATACTGAGTGAGTTTCTGATCATTTAGTGTGCGTTTATTCACTTTTTTTTTGCTTTCGGCTAGAATTATAAAATGAGTGTATTATAGTTTTAATAATTGGAGCAAGAAACCCGTGATCTATTATCAGAGCCAGCCCAACCATTTTGGGGGTCCAAAGCGAAGAATTAATCTGAGGCCCTTAGAATTTGAAACATGATGGGACTTATCACTTACGTAGAACCTAATCAATTTATAAGCTAGATAATTATTTTTCCGAAACAAAGTTGGTTATCTAGAACAAAACCAAAAGACTTATATCATAGTAGCATCAACAATTAAAGTAAAGATGTTCATCTTCAAATGGTTGATAGTTCTAGTCCTATGGTAAATATTGATGTAGAGCTAAGGGTATATATAATGTGTGCGAGTTACATCGTTAACTATAATGCATGTGAGTTACATCTTTAACTTTAGATAAGATCGCCATCTATAATATAACAAACTGTTAAATAATGACGTACAAAAAACAACTACAATAATATAAAAAAATTAACTATGCATCAACCTAAAAATAACAAAAGATAAGAAACGTATAAAAGAGAAAAGTAAGGGGGCTAGACAAAAAACAAGAAAAATTGAAGAAAGTAAAAAATGATGTGTTGAAAAAGAAAATAACTTCTCTTCTAGGAATCGAACACTAACATACTATTAAATGGAACTATGGAAGGCTTACCACTGATCCATAAAAGCATCTATTTCATGATAATGAAAACATATTTAATATATACATTACGTATAACCTTTTTTTCTAAAAAAAACGGGGCCCTAAAAATTTGGAGGCCCAAAGCGGCCGCCTAGTTTCACATAATGGAAGGTCCGGCTCTGTCTATTATTCATTCGTTATTAAAGTATTCATCTGTTTCGACACGCAACTCGGCTTGCTTTAGAGTTATAAAGTACCGAGAAAGGGTCCCTATTTTTGAATTTGCTTTGGGTCCCAGATATCTTAGGTTAGCCCTGTTCTAAACTTTGGTGATCATAAGGTTTAGCTGCTCGTAATTAAGAACGAAACATAGTTAAGTGGTTCAGAAACTAAGTTCATAATGGAAGCAAGAATCAAATCGAAAAACCATGTTTGAATGTGTATCTGTTAATACCAATCGTACTTTAATTGAACAATTATGAGCTTTCTTTATATTTGTTTCCTTCTCCTTTTGTTGAGTAATAGTAGTCGTCTAAGAATCAAAAAAATATATCGCAGCTCTCTAAATATAATTTTCATATATAATGTTGCTCCTAACGATTGCTGACACCAAGCTCCTTTTTTTTACATGGTCCAGAATCCCACCTTGGAATAATTATTAGCCCACATAATATATTGATCATGGGCTCATCTTTTCTTTTTGCGGCCCATTAGCTCCCATCCTTGTAATTCACCAACTAGTTTTTTTATTTTTTATTTATAAATCGATTCTCTCCTGCATTGCCATTACAAATATAATTTTATCCATCACACAATACAAACAATTAATTAAAACATTATCTATCTATATCTATATATTTATAGACGAAGACTTTGAACAGTGAAATGGTAACACCGTAATATATGTTTTCATCCGAGGGTGTATTTGTCGTTTTGCGGGATTTGCAAGTAGTGTGTGGCAGGTTTTCGTAATTTCGTACATATTGTTGTAGATACTAGATATTACACGTGTTTTCTCAATGCCATGTATCGAAATTCTCATTTACCTCATTCAATTGTGATATATACACCTAACAATTTTAACCAATCTAGTTGAGTTTGTGTTGTTTTAGTTTTAAAATTTGATCTTGTGAATTAAAATGAGTTTAGTATAACTTTCAAGGGGTTAGAATGGGTAAGTTTAATTGTAGGAAATAAGTAAGTATGTTAGGATGTGTATGTCAAAAAAAAAAAAAAACAAATGGGTCAGGATGGGTATTTTTAGATAACTATATACAAATCTATATTAAAACTCACCCAAGTTGATGCCTCATAGAAATCAATGTCAATAAAAACAAAAAATTATATCTTTTGCATTTGTTGATCACCCCAGTCGGGTCGAAACTGTTCGGATCGATAATGAAGGGCAATGTCGAAACAGCACGGGTCGTTAACGAGACCGATCTCATCGAAACGGTTCGAGTCGTTAGTGGGTTTGATCGACTGCAAACGGTCTGGGTTGTTGACTGGCCCGTTCGGGTCGAAATGGTTCGGTCGTTGACGGGCCCGGTCGGGTCGAAACGGTCCGTGTTTCTAACGGGATCGGTCAGGTCGAAACGGTCCGGGTCGCAACCGGGGCCGGCCGGGTCGCTACGGGGGTCGTCCGGGTCGCTACGGGACGGGTCAGGTTGAAACGGTCTGGGCCCGTTACTGGGCCCGGTCGGGTCGAAATGGTGCGGGTCACTACCGGGCCCGAACGGGTCGCTACGGGACGGGTCAGGTTGAAACGGTCTGGGTCGTTACCGGGCCCGGTCGGGTCAAAACGGTCCGGGTCGCTACGGGAAGGGTCAGATTGAAGCAGTCTGGGTCGTTACCGGCCCGGTCGGATCGCTACCGGGCCCGGCCGAAGTCGAAACAGTCTGGGTCGCTACGAGACGGGTCAGGTTGAAACGGTCTGAGGCGTTACCGCACCCGATCGGGTCAAAACGATCCGGGTCGCTACCGGGTCCGTTCGGGTCGAAACAGTCCGAGTCGCTACAGGACGGGTGAGGTTGAAACAATCTGGGTCGTTATCGGGCCCGGTGGAGTCAAAACGATTCCTGGTCGCTAACGGGACCAGTCAGGTCGAAACATGCCGGGTCGTAATGGTCCGGGTTGTTAACCAACCCGATAGGGTCGAATCGGTCTGGTTTAAAATGAAATATTTCGGATCCCTTAAAATTTTATTTTTAAGTTTATTTTTTTTTTAATTTTTTTTTCCTTTTTTTTACTTTTTTACTTTTTAATTTTTTATTGTTATTTTAATTTTTTAAAATAATTTAATTTATTTTGATGTGAACCTATCCTAATCCAAACCATTCAGACCCAAACCCATCCTGACCTAACCCATCATAACCTACTTTTTTAATTTACCCATCTTGACCCAAACTCATCCTAACCCAAACCCATCCTGACCCCTCAACCAACCCAACCCAACCTACCCATTTTGCCACCTCTAGTGATATGCATAGAGAGACGAGTATGCGAGAGATCAAAGGCAGTGACCACTATATCTCAACGATTTGCAGCAACATAAATTGTGGTATAGCAGAATTGGGTTGTTTTATGGTGGTACCCAAACAGAGCAAAGGCGGCGCTAGTTGTTGCAGCTCTAGAACGCGCACACAGAAAGACACCAGTAAATCCATCTTCACCGCCAAGATTGTTATCTGTATATGATTTCCCCAATTTTTCTCTCACTTAAACTTATCTTTTTTCAGTCTTTTGGAGGAGGAGACCTTATCTATTGGATATATGATTTTGTTAGTTGAAAAGCTATGAGTTGATTTTCTTGCTTGAAATTTCACTTTTTATGCACTGTTGTGACTTTATTACTTATGCCATTGTAGCTCATGGAAAGGGAACAAGGGCATACAAGGGTGTTACTGTTACTGGTAATATATCAAGCTCTTTTTATAGGATTTTAATGAGATTTTGTGTTTGTTGGGATTTTCTTTTTGGGTTTGGTGTGTAGATTCTATGAGATGGCTAATGTGGCTAGAATTGGATCTACACAGAGCTTTGGGCTGCAAATTTGATTAGAGAATGTGAATGTGAATGTGAATGTGAAAGCCTTTACAAGGGGCGTTTGGAATTAGGGAAGTCTACTGTGGACCAATCTCCTTGTCTCCTCAAGTTAACAACACCCAAACAAACTCTCTTCTCATGTGGCACCACATATTTGAACATCCATCGCTTCAACTGTTCAAGCCTTTAATTTCTAGATTGGGACTTCCTTTTAATAAGGTGACCCATGAGTCTTTTCATTATACTTCATGTTCCCTAAATAAAAGCCACAAACTACCTTTTGGCAAAAACTCTTTTGTTGTCAATCAACCTCTACAACTTCTCTACTCCGACGTATGGGGTCCCGTAAAAAGGTCAATTGATGGCTTTAAATACTATGACATTTTTGTTGAATATTTTTCCAAATACATTTGGTTATACCCAATCAAACAAAAATCCGATGTCAAAATTCTTTTTCCAAAATTTAAATCTCTTGTTGAATTTTTTTTCAAAACCAACATTGTTGTGTTGTTCACTGATAATGGGGGTGAATATGTGGGTCTTTCACCTTATCTTGCCTCTCAAGGTATCTCCGATTACACGACACCAGCTCACACACCGGAACAAAACGGTATTGCCGAACGACGTCACTGACACGTTGTGGAAGCCGGCCTCGCATTACTTCACTACTCCCACTTACCACAACATTTTTGGTCCCATGCCTTTCAAACCGCAACCCACCTAATCAATCGTTTGCCCAACCCAAACACATATCATTTGACTCCTTCCTATCCACATACCAATCGCCCCAATCAACCTCCTCTTCTAACCAACCCACTCCAGACCCAAACATCTTGCATCATCCAGCCCCTATTCCACAGTCCACATCACCCGAAGCCCAAACCCCTACTCCACGAACCCACGGCCCACCTCCTCTACCTCCCGCACACAGCCCACCTTCCCACACAACAGGACCAAACAACCCAAACTCCCACACAACAGGCCCTACACCCCAACCTACCGAGACACCCTCGCCAACCGGCCCACAAACTCCACTCAATAGCACCACCTCTACCCCAACCACTTCCCACTCCACTGACCCCAGCTCACCAATGTCTTTATCCAACACATCCAATGATCCCACGAACTCACCTCCACATAACCCTCAACCACCTCGTCGACAACCAAAACCCAACTCAAAGTATTACAACCCCAACTTTGTCAACTCTAGCACCATTCACCCTCTACCCGTTTCTCTTGAACCATCCACTTATACTCAAGCCTTGAAAGATCCGGATTGGCGCCATACCATGGATCTTGAGTATAATGCTCTCCTTCATAACAACACTTGGAAACTTGTCCCTCACACAACCCAAACTCCCATTGGTTGCAAATGGGTATTCCGAATCAAACGCAAACCCGATGGCACGATTGACAAGTACAAACCCCGTCTAGTTGCCAAAGGGTTTCACCAACAATATGGAAAAGACTATCATGAAACATTTAGTCCGTTACTAAACCCGTTACCATTCGCACCGTTCTCTCTATTGCTCTTTCAAAAGGATGGTCTTTACGTCAACTAGACGTTAATAATGCGTTTCTTCATGGGACACTTCACGAAGATGTCTTTATGGTGCAACCTCCTGGGTTCACCAATGCGAAATTCCCACGTCACACTTGCAAACTTAAAAAATTCCTCTATGGGCTTAAGCAAGCACCGCGTGCTTGGTACATCGAACTAAACAACTTTCTCACTCGTTTTGGCTTTAAAAAATGCATTTCTGACCCCTCTCTCTTTGTATACAATCTCAACAACATCACTTGCTACCTCCTTGTGTACGTTGACGACATTGTCCTCACCGGTAATCACAATCCATTTATGGATTCCTTTGTTCAAGCCCTAAGCAACCAATTCTCTATCAAAGACTTAGGCCCTCTCCATCATTTTCTAGGAATCGAAGTCATTCCTACGCCTCATGGTCTATTTCTTTCCCAACATCGCCACATTCAAGATATTCTTACCACCTTTAAAATAGATGGTGCAAAAGAGGTTCTCACTCCTTTAAGCACTTTCGACTCTCTTTCTTCCTTTGACTCCACTCCCTCAGTCGATCCCACTCCCTACCGCCAACTTGTAGGCACTTTGCAATATCTTGCCTTCACACGTCCCGACATCTCCTTTGCCGTCAATAAATTATCTCAATTTATGCACTCACCTAAACAATCACACTGGCAAGCTCTCAAACGGGTACTCCGCTATTTGAAAGGAACGGTCCATCATGAGTTGTTCTTGAAACACAATACTAACTTAAACTTGCAGGCTTTTTCGGACTCGGACTGGGGCGGTATTAATGATGGGGGACGGTCCACTACAACATATCTCATATATCTTGGGTCCAATATCATCTCTTGGAAATCTGCTAGACAAAAAACTGTCTCTAGATCATCTACCGAAGCTGAGTACAAAGCACTCGCTAATGCTGCGGCTGAACTCTCATGGGTTAAAAATTTACTTGGTGAACTCGGGCTCCCAATTAAGAGCACCCCATCGCTTTACTGTGACAACATTGGAGCTACTTATGTATGTGCAAATCCTGTTTACCATTCCCGCATGAAACACATCGCTTTGGACTATCACTTTGTGCGGGAACAAGTCAATTCCGGGCAACTCAATGTTCTTCATGTCAGCTCCAAGGATCAACTCGCGAATGTGCTCACCAAACCGCTTGCACGTGTACCCTTCTTATATTTTCGGTCCAAGATTGGAGTCCAACGAATCCTCCATCTTGCAGGGGCGTATTAACAACATAAATCAAGTCAAGTCAAGTCAAATCTCTTAGTCAACCATTGAATCCATAACATATATCAAGTCAAGTCAAGTCTCTTAGTCAACCATTGACTCCATGATTTTAGTCATTATATTATATTGTACATTATACTTAGTCAACCATTGACTCTATAATCTTAGCTAGAGTTAGTTATATGTAAGCCTATATAAAGGCCTTAATGTATTGTTGATAGACACACAAATACATTACAGAATACAAATACTATTGTTTATATTTAGATGTCTACACTGTTTGATATAAAAAAGTTGCGTACATTTAGTTTAATGTGCTGCACTTTTTGGAATACAAACAATGTTTTTCAATAACCTTGAGTGCAACTTATATAACTATAAAAATAAAAATAAAAACAAAGAACAAACCCATGTAAATTTATCCTCAATAAAGTACTTACGTTCCGCTGCGAAGCGCGGGTGACAATACTAGTTATTTTATAAAACAAACCTGCATTTGTGAAGTTGACCTGCATTTCAATAATAGACCATCTACTACGTTAATTGTAATTTTTAAGTCTGTGTAGGTTAGGTTTTTTAACTGGTCAATTCAGCCTCCACATTTTGGTGTTTTTTTTTTTTTTTTTTTTTGAAGCTGCAGTAAAGCAAGAATTTACATGTAGTTTGGGGTGAGCTGCCACCTATTCCATATTCTCAAATAACAGAGAGAAAGTACGATTAGGAGTACAGAGGTTATTTCTACCCATTTACCTGAACATGTCAATTTAATTACGTTTATCTCAAGCATTCAACATATAAAGATTTTTTGTCATTAACATCATTTATACCATCGCATCTAGGTCTTCATTTAACTTAACTGTTTAAAAGATTAGCTTGAGTTGACTACGTTTTGGTTGTTTTGTAGATGAGAAGTTGAATGCGGTTATCAATTAAGATATAGTGGAGGAAGATGCTATGCTCGTTAGTAAGATAAACATTGAATCTACTTTAAATGTTGACCAGTTTAGATATTTGAGGAACATTGGATGTTTGTGATGAACTTAAAATTTCATAATATGATTACATTTTTAAGTGTATAAATGGATAAAGTTGGAGCAAATTTAAATTTAAAAATGTTATAAATGAATAAAGCAAAATGGTAGAGAAGAAGGTATAAAAAAGGGCAATTGATATGTATGTTTTTTTCTACCAAGTTTTCGGTGGCAAAAGGGCAAGTGCCATATATAAAAGATGTTGAATCTGAGGTTTACATTAGTAATGAACAATGTGTTGAATCTTAATAGTATATATTTATTTTTAGTAAATAGATATTGTATTTACTTTGTATCAATCGCTCCTCAATCATAGGAGTCATCATTGAGTCATCATTGTACTATATATGTTTGCATATTGAATGAAATCATCAAGGTTTTCAATCACTATCATGGTATCACCCTAGATCCCTAAGCCTTCCGCCGCCGCTCTTCTTCTTCTGCCGGCTGCCGTGTTTTCTTTTGATCACCCCTTCCTTCGTCCTCTATATCATCCCTCCCATGGACTCTAAATCTCTTCACCCGGCACTAGCTGTCACAAACATCAAAACACACATACCTATCCTTCTCGAAAAAGACTCACCATACTACATAACCTGGAAAACTTTGTTTCAGGTACACTGTGAAGCGTATGAAATCTCCGATCACCTATCCCCAAGAACCGCAGTCGCACCTTTCCCCACTTCCTCTTCTGACCCTGCTGACGTGGCCAAGGCAGAGGCTGCGTTCATCGCCGCCGAACAACTTTGGTCCCGTCTTGACGCATTAGTCAAGCAGTGGATATATGCTACCGTGTCCCAGCCTTTACTCCGTGTGGTACTTCAACCCGGGCAGTCCGCTTATGATGCCTGGATGGCAGTGGAAAGCGAATTCAATGATAACCAGACTACCCGTGCCATCTTTCTCAGTCAGGAATTCGCTAACCTTCACCTTGAAAATTTTTCCTCCATGTCCGAATATTGCGACCATGCTAAGCATATTGCGGAACAGTTACAAAGTGTTGGGTCTCCCGTTGATAATCGGATGCTTGTACTCAAGGTGTTAACCGGACTTACCGAACAATACGATAGCATCTCTACGGTACTTCAAAATCGTGATCCGCTCCCACTATTCAATGAGGTCCGGTCCCGTCTCAATATGGAAGAAAACAAAAAGAAACGTCAGGTCGCACGAGGGTCACAAACTGCTGCCACAGCCCTCACGGCTCAGGCCTTTACCACATCCAAAAACCCTCCTGCCATGTCCTCTACACAACAGTCTCCTTCCCAAACCAACCGGCCCAATAACCCATCATCCAGAAACAACCGGGCCCGTAACCGTGGCCGGCCCAACTCCAATACCCAGTCCCGCACATCAGCCACTCCCACTGCCAACCCATCACACCCCTATATAGTCTTTCCTAGCAATTGGACCTCGGCCCAATGGGCCTCCATTCTTAATAATAATAATAATAATAAAACGGCCCAACCCCCATGCCCATATCCCTCCAGGCCCAATAACCAAACCTCTCAAGGCATACTTGGCCCGCGACCTGACCAAGCTCACCACACCGAGTACTCTCCCACTGACATTGCACAGGCTCTCTACTCCCTGGCTCTGAATCCACCGGATAATGGCTTAATGGACACTGGTGCCTCCTCTCACTCTGCCAATGCCCAAGGTATATTTTCTCCGTCTAATTTTAATTCGTGCACTAATAAATCTATTATTGTTGGTAATGGAACCTCCATTCCTGTAGTGGCCCAAGGCAATCAAGTCCTCCCACCACCTTACCCGCCCCTCAAACTTAATAATGTCCTTTTTGCCCCCAACTTAATTAAAAATCTTATTTCCGTCCGTCGCCTTACAACGGACAACTTGGTTTCTATTGAATTTGACCCATTTGGCTTTCTTGTGAAGGATCTCAAAACTCGGGCTCCTATCCTACGATGCAATAGCACCGGCGATCTGTATCCTCTGACTGCACCTCTCCCACTCAAGACCACTCAACCATCTTCCTTTGTTGCATTTTCCCAAGATTGCTGGCATCAACGTTTGGGTCATCCAGGAACCAATTTATGACAGTCTTTAAAACTTTCGTCTTTTGTTGATTATGGAAAACATAATAAAACACTTTGTCAATCGTGTGTGTTTGGCAAAAGTGTTCGCTTGCCTTTTTATGATTCTATTAATGTTACTCGTGTTGCTTTTGACATTATTCACAGTGATCTCTGGACCTCTCCTGTACTTAGTACGGGTGGTCATAAATATTACATATTGTTTTTGGATGATTTTACTAATTTTCTTTGGACTTTCCCACTCTCTAATAAAACACAAGTGTTTCAAACCTTCGCCACCTTCCACACCCTCATTAAAACCCAATTTGAAAGTAAAATCAAACAATTTCAATGTGATAATGGTAAAGAATATGCAAATCAACACTTCTATAATTTTTGTAATCAAAATGGCATGCAATTTCGGTTTTCCTGCCCCTACACTTCATCTCAGAATGGTAAAGCGGAACGCAAAATCCGCACCATTAACAACATGATCCGCACCCTCCTAGCCCAAGCCTCCCTACCCCCAACTTGTGGCACCATGCCCTTGAAACCGCCACCTACCTTCTCAACGTCCTACCCAATAAACTTCACAACTTCCAATCTCCAACCTCTATGCTCTACAACTGCACCCCTGAGTACGAGCATCTTCGTGTTTTTAGGTGCCTTTGTTATCCTCTCACTCCCTCTACCACAATCTACAAACTTGATTTTCGTTCACATCCTTGTGTCTTTCTTGGTTACCCCCCCAATCATCGGGGTTACAAGTGTCTTGACCTTAGCTCTCATCAAATCATCATCTCCCGTCATGTCTATTTTGAGGAATCCATCTTCCCCTATTCCATTCAAGCTCCCACCGCCTCACCCTCCTATGACTTCCTCAATCCCACCATAAACCCCCTTGTGTGGGACTACCTACAAAAGAATCCCCCCACCCCCTCACCTACGGCTCCCAACACTCCCTCTCAGTCCACTGACCCTATCCTCCCCACGGCCCACACATCCACTCCACCCAATGTCACCAGTCCACTTAATACTCATTCCCACCCAACTGGCCCAACTACAACTTCCGACCCAAATAGCAGCTCTAGCCCAGATCATAACTCAATCCCACATCCCTCTACTTCACAGGCCGTACCCAGCGCCCAAGCTGCTGGCCCTCCTTCGGCCCCATCTTCCACGGCTCCTTGTGATCCGTCACCTCAGGCACCTCCACCACCTACTGACCCTGTCTCGAGTGTGCCTGCCCCGCCACCTCCTACTTCCCAAAATCGTACCATCCACACTTGCTCTATGAGCGGCATTCACAAACCCAAACAACATTTTAACCTCCATACTACCACTCCTGTCCCAATTCCCAAAAACCCTCAGGTTGCCTTGTCCTCTGCTGAATGGTCCAATGCCATAACTGACGAATTTAGTGCACTTATTAAAAATAAGACCTGGGAACTTGTACCTAGGACCCCTGATATGAATGTTATTCGTTGCTTGTGGTTATTTAAACATAAATACAGGTCAGATGGGAGTTTGGAGCGTTATAAGGCTCGTTTGGTTTGTGATGGTCGCAAACAACAGACAGGTATTGATTGTGGTGAAACTTTTAGTCCGGTGGTCAAGCCCTCAACTATTCGGCTTGTTCTTTCTTTGGCTCTCTCCAAGTCTTGGCCTATTCATCAGTTGGACGTCACTAATGCGTTCCTTCATGGTCACTTGGAAGAGACGGTTTACATGCACCAACCTATGGGGTTTCGCCACCGTGACTTTCCTGATTATGTATGCCGGCTTCGCAAGTCCTTATACGGGCTTAAGCAGGCACCTCGAGCCTGGTACCGGCGTTTTACAGATTTTGTTGTTATGCATGGGTTTCAACAGAGTAAATCGGACAACTCCTTATTCATTTATCATAATGGTTCCGATATTGCTTATCTGCTGATTTATGTGGACGACATAATCCTGACCACGTCTTCCGAGGCACTTCGTCTTCGTTTGTTGAAGCTTCTATCTGGTGAATTTGCAATGAAAGATTTGGGTCCACTGTCTTACTTTCTGGGCATACAGGTAACTCGAGATGGAGATCACATGTTCCTTTCTCAACAGGCATATGTCAATGACATTATTCATCGGGCTGCCATGGACTCTTGTAAATCTGTAGCTACTCCAGTTGACACTCAGTCTAAACTCTCTGCTACTTCTGGCTCTCCTCATGATGATCCGTCTACTTATCGTAGCCTAGCCGGTGCGCTACAGTATTTGACTTTTACTCGTCCTGATATTTCTTATGCAGTTCAACAGGTCTGTATGTTTATGCATGACCCTAGACAGGAACATTGGAATGCTTTAAAGCGGATCATCCATTATCTACAGGGTACATCGGCTCACGGCTTACATCTTGGCCCTGCACCGCAGCAGTCGCTCGTTGCTTATACGGACGCCGATTGGGCTGGCTGTCCTGACACACGACGCTCCACGTCAGGGTATTGTGTTTATTTTGGAGATAACCTCATCTCTTGGTCCTCCAAACGTCAGTCTACCATCTCCAGATCCAGTGCTGAAGCTGAATATCGGGGCGTTGCTAACGTTGTTGCTGACATTTGCTGGCTACGCAATCTTTTACTCGAGCTGCACCTCCCTCTCACTCGCGCTACACTGGTATACTGTGATAATGTTAGTGCTGTTTACCTCTCAGGCAACCCGGTTCAACATCAACGCACCAAACATATCGAGCTCGACATTCACTTTGTTCGTGAACAGGTGCAACGGGGACACATTCGAGTTATTCATGTTCCCTCTCGTCACCAGATTGCAGACATATTTACAAAAGGTCTCCCTCGCGTACTCTTCGAAGACTTTCGGTCCAGTCTCAACATTGGTCCGCCAGACGTTTCGACCGCGGGGGTGTAATAGTATATATTTATTTTTAGTAAATAGATATTGTATTTACTTTGTATCAATCGCTCCTCAATCATAGGAGTCATCATTGAGTCATCATTGTACTATATATGTTTGCATATTGAATGAAATCATCAAGGTTTTCAATCACTATCAAATCTAAACAATGAATTGTCTAAAGTACTCGATTAATTATAAGATGTTTAAAGATATGGCTTATTCAAAGTTAACCCGAATGACAGTATTTTTTGTTGTAATTGATGAAATGCATGCTATTTGTGAGAGTATTTCCATCAACTACTAACATGGTAGGACACAACATGAGGCACTCAAATAGCATAAAATCATAATCAAGGATATGCCTTACACATGTGGATTGGATAATCAATTAGTATAAGGGTTGGTCGATTAAATATTAATCTTAAAATCAAACTACATGCAATAAAAAATTTATTAACAATAAATTTAAACACATGTTTAGTTGATTCATGAGAACTTTTTTTTTTACTAGTTTACACCAAATCTTATCACGTCACACCATATAACTAAAATAAAATTGGTATTACATGGCCTTCAATATTGTTTTTTTTTTTTATTTTTTTTTATTTTAGATTAGGTTGTATTAATAAAAAATTTTACATATCAAGTCCTACAAGAATAGTTTTTAATTATTACCACTTAAAAGGATCATATATTTATAGGGTTAGGATCAAATACACAAGACACTTTTTCTAGGAAAGGTGAGAAGGATTATGATCAATTGATCATATATTTGAAGGGTTGAGATTAATTTCTTTAAAAAAAATAATAAATTAGAGGAAGAGCATAAAAGGAAAACCACATTTGTTGACTTCCTCTCTCCACATGCAATGCACATGTCAATTCCCCCCATCATTTTAAAACGTCTATAACTTTTTCATACGACATTTTTTTTTTCAAAAAAAAATTCACCATATTAACGAGCGTTTTTTTATCTTTAATATGAGTACCACATTGCTACATTAAAATTGAAAAAAAATCGTACTAAATGGGTTTTCTTCTCCGTTGTGTCTTCTGCTTGTTCATTAAGTTATAGTATGCATGTGTGCTTTATAAATATGTTATTTATGTTTTATTAGTCTACACATGATTTAACTTTGTCCATTGTGTTTTTAGTATGCTTTTCATTGTGTTTTACGCAAATGAGTTTTGTATTTAGGTGTACATTGTGTTTTATTATGTTGTTCATTATGTTTTAGTCTTCTGTTCATTGTGTCTTTAATATGTCGTCCATTTTGTTTTATTAGACTATTCATTGTGTTTTATACCTTATTGTTCATTGCATATTTAAGTGGTATTCATTGTGTTTTACGTTATCTCCATTGTGTCTTACGAGACTGGGTTTTCAACTTTTTTTTCCAAAAGTAATCATTGTGTTTTAATCTTCGGTTCATTGTGTCTTTATTATGTCGTCCATTGTGTTTTACACAATTGGGTTTTTAACTTTTTTTTCAAAAGTATTCATTGTGTCTTTAGTATGTCATCCATTGTGTCTTACGCAACTAAGTTTCAACTTTTTTTTCAAAAGTATTCATTGTGTTTTAGTCTTCTATTCATTGTGTCTTTAGTATGTCGTCCATTGTGTTTTACTAGACTCTTGATTATGTTTATATTTAATTGGTGCTCATTGTGTTTTACACTCCATTGTGTCTTACGCAAGTGGGTTTTGATTTTTTTTTTTCAAAAGTATAACAATATGATACTTATATTAAAGATAAAAAGACGTTCAATTTTATGGTATATTTTTTTTTTTAAAAGATGACGTATAAAAAAGTTACGGACATTTAAAAATGAAGGTGGAAATGGCATGTGACTTGCATGTGCATATGTTTTTGACAAAATTACTCCTTCCACTTGTTTAATCCTTTGAACACATGTCATTTTCTAGTGACTTCTCACCCTTCTCATTTTTGTAGTCTTTGTAGAATAATCCAACCCTATATTTATAAGTGACTAATAAAAAAAATACTTGTTTCTCATCAGGTGAAAATATTTCATAGAATCAAACATCTCGTAACTTTAATAAAAAAAATTATAATAGTCATGAGCGTTATTTTCGTAAAGCAAATCAGATGGCCACGTTTCTATTACATAAGATCATAGGACCCCAAGAAGGCTTAAGAAAGGTAAAAATCGGCATATAAATGGCTGAGTTGAAGCTGCTATTTATAGGCAATTTTCATGAGGAGCACGACCATACACAAGGGTGCCACACCCGTGCATGCTGCTCCATGTATGTTCTGTTGCTACAGGGACAGTCTATCTGTATGTTGTGTTGAGCATGATCGTGCTCAAGGGTGAGCATGGCCGTGCACTCGAACAGATGATGTTTTCTTGTCTCCTAAGTTAGTTGTTTGTCTTCTAGTGTGCAATCCCTTATACCAATGTGCATGGTCATGCTTGGTCGATCCCAGGCTGATTTTATCATCATTTTTGCCTCGGGGAAGTCTTTTCACATCCTTGGAACATGCTTCAATTCTTGTGTCTAGAATCTTTGTTTCTTACTGTTTTCACCCTAGAATTACTTATTTCGGGTTGGAGCTCCATTTTTCTGATCAACACATATATAAAAGATTAAGTATCTTTTATTATCAATTTTAGCCCAATTACGTCCTATTATGAGACTATTTATGCATGTTAATATGTGTAAATGATGGCACATCATAAACCATTATGTTATGCTTTAAAATGATACGTTAGTTTGGTATATTATTAACTAACTAGCCTATGTTCCCACAAAGGTGACAAGTCAGCAAATCAATGCTTCAAAGTGACAGTGCTCTCAACCAACGTTAGGGCTTATATCAAATCAAATTTTTCATCATGATTATGATTTGATGCATTAGATAATCTTTGATTATATTCATACATTACAAGTTCCTTATTCGGATTTTGCTTATCAGCTCTTTTAAGATACACTGATTGTACCTAGGTCTATAAATTAATACGGCAAAAGAATAGTCAGGCCATCCCTAGATAGCTATCAATATAACAACCTTTGTAGCCTATTAAACAAAATTATAGAACCAATACCATATGCCCATGAGGTGTTCACTCACATAGCTAGCAGTTCAGTATCTTTGTATCACTAAAACACACATTACTAGGTTAACGAAGCCTACTAGCACATCACACAAATGCATCACATATCATTTTGAACTTTTCAATTCTTAGAATATGTTAGATCCCCACAAATGTACTATCATCTCCTATTTTACTCCAGGAAAATTCATTTTTTGACTTTCTGAATTTTAATTTTTTTTTTCAAATTTGTTAATGTCTTTGGCTTTTCTGAATTTTTCTTCACCTAAAATTTAAAAATAAACATATATTTTTTGGATTTATAAACTTTTTTAAGAAAAATAAAAGAAATTGATAAACTAATGTGGCTCATAATCCTGATGTTCTTTAATACCATTGAATGATGACAACAACTCAAAACGTGGTTTCTCAAAAGCTTTTGTGAAAAGATCAACACGTTGGTAATCAGTATGAATTTTAACCATATCTATCAATTATTTAGCTTAGCAATCGCGGATAAAATTATACCGTATGAGAATATGTAACGCCCCGAAAACCCGCTTCATTTAAAAACGTTGATAGGCGGGATTAATAAAATGATATTGGGTCAAGGGACTATAAGTTGGAGGGTGGAAATTGCCAAATACCCAAAGTCCATGTTATTATTATTATTAATGGGGCAAACACCAAAAACACACACACTTGTGTGTGTTTTGGTCGATTATCAGGAAGAAGCAAGGGGCTCCAACCCTAGTCCAACTACCAACTCAATCTAGCAAGGATTCAAAGGGGAATTTGATGCATTAACCAGAAAAGGGCTGTTTATGGTCGATTGAACCTAAAGGTACCTCTTGTTTGGTAGAATTTGATGTATAATTCGTGTAGGGTTCGAACCCCACATGTGGGTTTTGAGGAAAACATGTTAAATTCGTATTATGGCTTGATTGTAAGTGGTATTGACCATCTCTAATGGTTTAGAGATGAGCTAATCACTAGGAGTTGCTTATTTGTGATGATGATATTGGGTTTCCATTAGAGCTTTGATATTGGCTTTGGTAGGGGTAAACCCATGTAATAGTAAGAATAATGTGTAGTTGGTGACATGTATGTGGCAATTTATGAATGATTGAAAGTTGGATATGTGTAGAGTGGAAAGTGGATGTTGCTATTAGTATAACCCATGGTCATTCTTAGTTAAATTGGTTAATAGATTGGAAAGAAAGTGAGGTTTTGTTATGTTTAATGTTGTAGAATGAAGGGTAATTGAAGTGGGGATGAAACGCGATGATAGATGTTATGAGCTATGAAAGTAGGTATGAAATGCTTGTACATTGTGTTTTAAAGGTTGTATGCACACCAAGTGTTTGACGAAATGCTTAGACGAGTCTAACATGTGTAAATTTGTATGCAAGACTCGACAAGTATGAAAGTAATGTGATAATTGGTGCAATTGATAGTAGGATTAACATAAGGGTTTCGTCTTAAAGAGTAATCATGTGGGGACTTGGTTGATTGTATGATATGGTAGGAAGTATGCATTAGTAATGTGTACACTAATGCTTAAATACTATGATTGGAATGATAAATAATCTTGCATGTTAATGAGATAGGAATGTGATGTTATGGTGTGTTTCATATGATCTAGTCATCAATATGGACATATGTTCTAAGTAGGAAGTTTGTATAGTTGGAAGTTGACTTTCTGAGAAAGTCAACAATGTATGACTAACATGGTTATGCTTCCTAACATGATTATGGGATTAAGGAAATCATGTGATATATGTTAGATTATCTAGGTGTCATACATGATGATATGTTGGATTGCTTGATTGATAAACAATGTGGTAGTTAATTATGTGATATGCATATTAGTAATTGACCAATGAAAGTCATGGGAACAAGTAAATGTAATATGATTGATAGTATGCAAGGTTGTGTATGCTAACGGAATGGTGGGAATGATAACATGAATGCGTAGGCAACATGGGCTCAAGCATGAGTGGCTAATGGGTCAAGTGGAGGCAAGTAGCAAGCATCAACTTGGAGGACATAAGGTAAGTGGTTCTTATTCCACTTAGGATAATGAATCTTAACATGTATATGTGTTTGTAAGTAGTATGAGGACCGTGAGATGATGGAACGTAAATAACGAGGTTAAGGCTTTAATTGGAGTTTATAATGGAATAAACGTGGCTTCGAATGGATCGGCGTGGATGGGTCTAGAAGGGGTGGAAAGGAGAAACAAAATGGGAATGTGTAGAGTCCACCGTAAGGGTACGGTGGCACCGTTCCCTTACGGTGGCCCCTGCAATGTTTTTCCCCACCGTAGGGCAGAGGGGATACCACCGTTGGGTTTTGTGGTCCACCGTAACCTTACGGTGGCCACCGTAAGGTTACGGTGGGACCTGGAAATTTATATTTTTTTTTAGTTTATTCTATCGTATGATGATGTTTCGCTTACGTACGTGACTCGTAATAGCGTTTAACGCATCAATTAATATTGTTGGACCTCGTGTAAGGCTATGTAAGGGTGTAGCATGTAATACTAATTTTAGTTTTGTAATATGATCATAGTACGGAATGATACAAGTGCGTGTAGTTTAATTGATACGTTGCTCGATGGTATCAAATACAATAAGTAGATTGTCATGATTAAGTAGATTGAGAATGTGCTGTACATATGGGTACACATGATCGGGTTTGAGAGAGAGTTTCATGCATGTAAGGGTTGGTAATTATGAGTAGATTGAGTATAGGGCTGGAACGTCATATTTGTCGTAGAGATTAGCGAAGAAAGAGTAACATGACGGGTCAAGTAAGTTATTTGAAGAACTTGTATGATTGTATGTATGGTGGTATTATATGAAGGAGTTGTATGCTTGTATGTATTGTAGAATTATACAAAGTGTATGCTTGTACGTATTGTAAAATTATATGAAGGGAGTGTATGCTTGTATGTATTGTAGAATCATACAAAGGAAGCGTATGCTTGTATGTACTGTAGAATTATATGAAGGAAGTGTATGCTTGTATGTATTGTGAAATTACATGGAGGGGAAGTGTATGTTGGACGCATTGTGGGGTTATTAACCTTTGTTATGTGAATGATAGGAAACGTAGGTATGTACGTATGATTGCAGGAGACGTGGAGGTTCGGATCGGGGTAACCCACCCGAACTCGAATGAAGGCTGTTGGACAGGATCACAGAGTATTGTTGGATGTTACTTCCGCGTCATGAGTAGATTACATGAGGTTACCTATTGAACTAACGAAATGGTTTTGTGGTGAATGCAGGATGTCTTGTCTATCTTGAGAAGTAAGGAAAGGATGGAGATCGAGCGAGGAGGCGGATTGTACCTGGTCACGGTCACATAATCAAATGGCGAGGAGTCACGTAGAATGTATTAAGAAATATTTTAAGATGTAACACCAAAAATACATATTAGAATCGGTTTCTAAACGTTCAAGGTTGTTATTAAAGAAAAGAATTTTTCGGTTGGCTTTTCCGCTGCAAGTTTCTGTAAATTGGTAAAGGACCTTACAGAATATGCTTAGCCTTAGAATGATGGACAGTGTCTTTAGTTAATGCAACGACGACCTTAATATCGCAATGAATTATAACCTTACGTATTTTCTATTGTTTTTTTTTAATTTCTATCATTGGGATTCTGCCTTTGTATTTTTTTTAGTTCTAATTATCATGTTGTTTTATAAAAAAAATTTAAGTTGTTCCTAATCTAATTCCTACTTATAATATTTCAATCTTACACTTAATCAACTATTTTATTTATTCATCTTAAAATGAGCAAACAAATAAATAAATGTATAGATAAGATAAATATTGTTAGTTTATGAATTATAACATAAATGGAGAGTATTTACTTTTTAACTAATTAAATTAATACATATAATTTAAGTTATACATTTATAGGACAATTATAATATCTATAGTCATGTTAAAAAAATAAAGGAAACAGGCCTGGCCCAAGGGTTGAACCTGAGACCTTAACTTTACAAACATAAGTGCCAACCAACTGATCTATGTGATTAGTTGGTTATAGTTGTGGGTTAAATGTTTAGAACATGGAGCTAAAGCCTTATCTTCATTATCTTCATTCAAACCTCAATTCCTTCAAAATCTATCACTACCTCATGAATTCGTTTTGAATTCACGATTATCAATTAAAACCGGACCATAAAACCATCCTAATCGTGTATTAGAAGTTGAATAATTGGATAATTAATCTGATTAATAAACCAACTTTAAACCTTATCTTCCTAACTTAAATTCGTTCTATATCCATAATCTCCCTATAATCGAACCTTTAATCGTCGACCCTACTCATAGCATATTCGGTTGCTCTGGTTAGTCTTAATCCAATTAATTCTTAGTGCCTGGTCGTTTAAAAAATCTATAAAACCCCTAACTCAGACTTTGGATTATTGTGGTTATGGCGACTGATTGTTTGGGTATTGGGATTAGGTCTGGTTTGGGAGTTGTTTTGGGGAAGATGACTCAAGATGGGTCATGTTTTAAGGTAGTATACGGGAGTTTTAAACATCTGATCATGTAGATCAGATGGTTGGTGCTAGTAAGAACTGGCCCAACCCCATTGATTCAATTAAAATTTTAATTTATAAATAATTTTTTTGGATACAAAATAAATAGAATAATTTATAGAAATTATCTTCCATACTTTCAAGAGTCATAGCTTTTAGTCTATGTAAAAATAATAATATTTTAAATATTATTATTATATTTTAACTGAACCTTACTTAACTTATTAAAAGACGATTCTTATCAATTTTTCTAAATAGTAGATTTTCTATTTTATAAATAGAAATCATTATTCTATTTCTAACCTATTTATTCAAACACTTAAGTCTCGTATCCCCAAAACTAGAAAGCCCAAATCAATCTGACATAGAAATCTTAAACTTATTAGACTTGTGACACTTAGAATTTATAATGTCAAATCTAGGTTGATTTCATTGGGAATAAATTTACCTGTTGTTGCATAGTTAGGATTTTCCTTGCTTGCCTGCTAATGTGAGTTTACATATCCCCACTCTTTTACTGTTTTTAAGTGCTTTTCAGGGTGAAACATGTTAAACTTGAAACTTTAAACTTTTGCAATTCAACAACATGTCTTAGGTGAATCTTTGTGCTACGTGTCTTAAACTTGCAAAGTAAAATAGACTAAAACTTGCATAATCATTAACTCCGTACAAGCCAACAGTATCAGTGACAGATCTATTGGATTGACAACCCCACCTAGATTCGTTGACCATGTCTGGGGAGCGCAGGTGATTGGAACTGAAAGTTAAACTTAGGTGAACCATGTCAATGGGATGAACCTTTAAACTTTGTCAACATGGGTTTGATTATGCCCCAGTTTGTTGTAGTTGTCACTTGCATGCCTTAGATGTTACATATTGACACTGGAATGTACGCTTATACTTTTTGATATTATACTATGTTTTGATAAAACTTATGTAGTCTCACAAACTGTATAGTTGACCCCCTATATTTTTTCAAAACTTAACATGTTTCAAGTAACAAGGATTCGTGAAGATTTTAGCAGCTTTTGTATCAATTAAGTTGAAGCCTTCTGATTAATAATTGAACATTTGTCTTGTCTATTTCATTGAACAATGTGTTTGTTTTTGGAATGGTTTGTTTTGAATTAGATTAATAAACTATTTAAACTTTATATTTAGTTGCCATGAGCTTTTTGAATAATCGTCACTACGTGACATCCCAATGTTTCCACCATCGTTTGGGATGTTACAAATTGATATCATGTAGGATAGGTTTTCCCAAAAACAACATATAATCAACACGAGTTACTGAAACACTAGGTGCGGAAACCCTAATGTTCATGCAATATGATAAAAATACGAATCAATACGCGAGAGATTTCATTATCAACGTTTCATTAATCATTAAAGTGATAATAACAGTTGCAGACACAATTAGATGAAAACACACACTTAAAGGTGTACCGGACATTCTTTGAACTCTCTAGAACACGCACACACCTAATGACATAACTGAATAACTGTCACAAAGTTACACCTATATATAGACGTTTTGGTTCGACCCTTCGATAGTTTGAACCAGTCCCTTCGACCCTGCAAAATCACGAACCAAAATATTCAGTTTTGGTTCGACCTCTCGACTTCCCGAATCAAAATAACAAACACAAACATAAACATTACAATTCGACTATTTAGACTTTGACGATCCGAAAGCTACAGACACATATATGAAATATGCATCTACATATCAGAGCCATGATTATATGGAATTAGGTTATTAGAATTCCTAACCTTGACTATAACCCTAGGACTCCAGCCTTGCTTGTCTCCTTTCTTTGAAATTCTATCTTATCTTTATTCTATTCTTTATTCTTTTCCCTGGCTTAGTTCCTTTATCTTGACTACTTCTTCCCATTTTGCGATGAATCCTGATCTACCCCTAGATTATTAGGACAAACTCCCAGTCTTAGACATAAATTTTTTTTCATGATCTTGTCAAAGTCTTAGGTCTTAATAATGATTAAGAACACGTACAATTTGGAAGGGTGAACCTGTAACACCCCAACCGATGGCGGAATCATCGAGGTGTCACGTAGTGACGATTGTTCAAAAGCACATGGTACTAAAATGTAAATATATTATTGAATAATTTAAATTGTCTTACATAGATGAAATGGGAAAAATACAAAAGTCTGAACGAAACATGAAATTTGAAATAACTTATTAAAAGCAAGCACTAAAATCCAATGCTATGAAACTAAGATCAAACTGCACCTGAAACATGTACAAAATAGGTTTTGTCAACATAAGAAATGTTGGTGAGCATTCCTAGTTTTAATGCATATATTAAGTTGAAAAAAAAAATGGTTTACAATTCAAGTGCAAAGCTATAGTGCAATTATGTAAACTATGTATCATACAAATGAGCAAAATCAATCCTGTGACTGTATAAATGTACTAAATGAACGGCGGTGTACTTATCCACTAAATGGATAATAACTTAACAATGACCACGGATTCTCCGATGAAAAAGGGGGAGAATCAACCTAGGCGGGTTGTCAATCCAATAGCGCTATCCAATGTTAAGGTCGGCTTGTACAATGTTAATGATTTCACTAAGTACAAATGTATTCTACATGTAATGTCTAAGCATAAAGCACGTTTGTAAGCAAATGCACATAGTATTAGAATTGTATTGTAAAAATGTGAACTTGTATTTGTAATTTGTATAAGTGTACATGTAACACCCAAAAAATGAATAAAAGCAAAAAGGGGATAGGAAATACTCACTTTCGCCAAATGACTAGATGACTAAGCGAGCGTGAAAATGCGAGCAATCCAAAGATTCAACAACGAAACTAGTCCAATTTAGAAGAAAAGAAACCGAATAGGAAAAATATCAAGCTTCCAATTCGCCAATTACTAGAGCTTATAATCATAGCTTCAAATGTAGAAGTAATATACTCTAGAAGAAAGGTATGAGGGAGAGTTTAATCGAATTGAAACAATCGATTTAGAGGTGCAAAGTGTAATGGGTCATAGGTGGGTTTTTATACTAGTTTTGGATTCAATTAGGCTTTAAAATTGGTCAACACAATAAAGTAAGGTTTTAAGATGAATTGACTATTTGACTAGGACTTTGACTAGGATTTTGACTGAGACTTTGACTAGGACTTTGATTGGAACTTTGACTGTTTGACTGTCTTAGCGGACCGCGAGGGCTAAAAAAATAATTTTTCTAATTTAATCAATTTTAAGTTATAGACTTGTTTCCTTCTGTTTCTAAGTTGTTTTAGGACCAAAAATTAAGGGCTTTGAGTATCAAGGTCTGAAACATACGTGCTCGGGCGTAGATGTGAGTATAAAACGTGCATACTTTTACTTATAAAAATTATATGTTTTATTAAATTGTGAATTTTGGTCCTATTAAAATACGAGGGTTAAAAATGAAAATTTTGAAATAGTTGAGGAACCAATTATGCACATTTATGAAAAGTGAAGGGTGCAGGTTGTCACAGTCTCCCCTACTTTGGAAAATTTCGTCCCGAAATTACTTTCAAGTGAAGGTTTCCATGAAACAAAAGACATATGTAAAAAGGCAAGTAGATTTTAAGAAATGCACCAGCCATGATTCGACAAAGTTTGAAGTAGTTGTTTAATACCCAAAATAAGAGTTTGAAAATCCTTAAAGTTTGACCCAAGGTTAGAGAATTAAGAGTTTATAATGAGCAAGGTTTGGGAAAAGTATGGAACTGGTGAGGGCAGGGCAGTGTTATAGTAGCTTCCCTTACTTTAGAGAAGTTTCTGACCGAACTTTATTAAGGACATGCAACATGATTTCGACTAACAAAGAGTGTAAAAGTATAGAAAGTTTGTGTTTTCTGTGTGGATGGTCCAGAGAAAGACTCTAGGAAGTCGAA
Source organism: Ambrosia trifida (assembly GCA_028751855.1). Lineage (NCBI taxonomy): Eukaryota > Viridiplantae > Streptophyta > Magnoliopsida > Asterales > Asteraceae > Ambrosia > Ambrosia trifida. The sequence goes on from CM054130.1 coordinate 116,338,641, forward strand.
TTGAAGCTCGTGTAAGAACATTCTTATCGAAAATGCTAGCTATTAGTCAACGATCTAATAAAGAGATAGTAATGGGTAGGTTCTTGGTTAGACTCCTAGTCCGCTCCCGCGGTATCGCTCGTGCTTATATATAGGGTGTACCGCAGCTAACCCACCACACTACTGATACTTTGGACTCGTACTAATTGTCTACCAATAGCCTAAGTAGAATCACACACCACCCCCATGTACATGTAAATCCATGATTGCGTTCCGGACTGTAATCATCGATTTACCTTACACTAGGGTGCTATGCTTTTCCATAACACTAACATAAGTAATACAAGAAACAATGCGTGCAACCAAAATGTGTTAAGTAGTAGATATTGCTCAAGTATAAGATGCAGTTAAAGGTTCTTCCCCTTTCAGGTTCACCCTTTAACTGTAATGAGATTAATGTGTAAGTATAAGACATGATTAGGGGTTCTTCACCTTTCGAGTTCACCCTTAACCGGTAACTTCTGTTCACATCGTTGGCTCTAAACACTCACATTGATAGACCCTGAGGTTTACACCGTTCCCCTCGGATTGAAGAAATACTCTAATCCGAGTCGTACGTGGGCACTTGCTTAGATCTCATACGAGTTATCAACTGGTATGTTCGTTGGCCATGATGATGAACAAAATAATGTAAAGTATAACAGGGTTTTGCTCACAACAAAAAAAAAATATGCATACCAAATATGCGTTCATGTAATTATATAAGTATAGCATAAAATTTCGATTGAAAGAATAGCATAACGTAAATCGAGTAAATCGCACAATTTGCACAAAGTAAAAGTAAACGAGTTAAATTAATGCTCAAAAGTAGTGTTGTAAGAATAACTACTAATAACTAATGCGAGAATAGTTGCGAATAACGTGTGAAAATAACTACCAACAAAAGAATAATAAGATAATGTACGAACGTAACTATAAATAGAATGGTGTAAAAAAAAATAATGAAATTTACTGTAAATGAAAGTGCGCAGAACAGACGTATAGTCTACTGGTATGAGGATAACTTTTTGGAAACCAAAGAATGTTTTAAGTTCAAAATAGGTTCACTTGAAAAGATTTCGTAGGTACACATTTTCATGTGTTTACGAGAAGTCAAGTTTGAAAAGTGATATAAGGTATATTATTAGTTGCAAATTCCTCCCGAAAACATATATTGGATACGTTATATGAAAACATGCAGATTTACATTTGATTTGTAAAATATGTAATGCAAGTTTATAAAATGCAAGATGAAACCATTTCATGAAGTGTGTGTAAATCTAATGTGTTTCGAAAGACCAAGATTTAAAATGATGTGAAGGTTGTGAATCATCCCAGATGCCTTGACGAATTTTGGAAAATAAAATTTTCTGTATTTAAACATTTCTTTAACTTGTGGGTTGAAAAGTCAGAAATTTTTAATTGTTATGAAATGTTGAGAAAATCGAAGTGTTACCCGTTAAGACTGGATAAACTTGAAACCTTTTAAATTTTCAAACTTTTATGACATTTATACATTGAAAGATCATTTATTTGCAGGATCGTTAAGGCATCTCTTTGTGCTCATAGCGGGCTATTTGTTTCAAGGCACCAGGTGTATGAAAAGTGTATTCTAATTTGGCGAATAGGCTTTGTGAAAAGACTTATAGAATAAGTTGTCAAATTAATCGTTTTAGAGAGTAGTGTACTAGTGCATATCGTGTTGGTAGGCATTTATGTATGAGTTTAGTCTGACTAAGAAGTTCTAACTAATGGTAGTTGGCTATGGCTTAGGAGCTGGGTGCAGCAATATTAGTATTAGGTATATGAGGATATACTGTGACTTCAATCAAGTAAGTTTGTAAACATGAAGGTATAAAACAGGTTGAAATAATAAGTTTGGAAAAACCATGTTCATTTTTAACTGTATGATGACGCGACATTCCTAAAATCAGGATGTGATCAAAGTTAAACATAGAGTTTAAAACTTAAGTCGTGGGTAAAAATGTTTTAACGCAAAACGAGTAATACCTTATAGTGTAAGAATCATGAGCATAAATGAAATAGTGTAAGCTTTAATGCGATAATATATCGAACAAAAGTTTTAGTAATGATGATAAGGGATTCAAAAGCGAATGATTAATGAATAATGGCATATGAAACATCAAGTTATTAAATGGAATCTTCAAATGATAAACAAACATAAATATCAATGATATAAAACATTGGAATTGTTTCTATAGGAAACTATGACCAACTCAAGTATTTGAAATTTCCTAGTGACTTGTGGGGGCATACTTTAGCTTATAAGTGAATGCTCATCCCAAGAGTTCCCAGGTAGGTATACAGGTCTCTCGTCTGATTGGGATTTATACGAAATACCAAGCCTAGACAGAAAACTCAGGATACAGGCACTCACCCTTCCGGATTGCACGTGCCCCATCAATAGTGAATTCCAAAACTTTAGCGAGATTAAAAACGAGATGCAAAAATAGATCCTTGAGATTTGGATTTCACTCCTAACTCAAAGACGTATTTCAAAATTGAAAACGATTGTGGAATGAAACCAATCGCTAAGTTAAGGATATCACTCCCAGCTTAGTGGTTAAGTTCCTTTTTGAAAGAAATACTCTTTGAGGTGTGAATGTCACTTCTATCTCAAAGATATATTCCTAAGATAAATAACATATAGAGGAGTGAAACTAATCACCAAGGTATGGATGTCACTCCTAACTTGGTGATATCATTTTGTTTGTGAAATACGAGTATCTTCTTCTTTAAACAACACGCCGAAAGAATAACGAGAAAGAATCATAGCGAAAATATCTTGAAAGAAAATAATAGGATAAAGAGAAATAAACACGAGGGGACTCGTGAATGTAAGCTTGGTTATAGACTAGGCTAAAAGGCATTCTAATAACCTAATTCCCTATAACCATGGCTCTGATACCAATCTGTAACACCCCAACCGATGGCGGAATCATCGAGGTGTCACGTAGTGACGATTGTTCAAAAGCACATGGTACTAAAATGTAAATATATTATTGAATAATTTAAATTGTCTTACATAGATGAAATGGGAAAAATACAAAAGTCTGAACGAAACATGAAATTTGAAATAACTTATTAAAAGCAAGCACTAAAATCCAATGCTATGAAACTAAGATCAAACTGCACCTGAAACATGTACAAAATAGGTTTTGTCAACATAAGAAATGTTGGTGAGCATTCCTAGTTTTAATGCATATATTAAGTTGAAAAAAAAAAATGGTTTACAATTCAAGTGCAAAGCTATAGTGCAATTATGTAAACTATGTATCATACAAATGAGCAAAATCAATCCTGTGACTGTATAAATGTACTAAATGAACGGCGGTGTACTTATCCACTAAATGGATAATAACTTAACAATGACCACGGATTCTCCGATGAAAAAGGGGGAGAATCAACCTAGGCGGGTTGTCAATCCAATAGCGCTATCCAATGTTAAGGTCGGCTTGTACAATGTTAATGATTTCACTAAGTACAAATGTATTCTACATGTAATGTCTAAGCATAAAGCACGTTTGTAAGCAAATGCACATAGTATTAGAATTGTATTGTAAAAATGTGAACTTGTATTTGTAATTTGTATAAGTGTACATGTAACACCCAAAAAATGAATAAAAGCAAAAAGGGGATAGGAAATACTCACTTTCGCCAAATGACTAGATGACTAAGCGAGCGTGAAAATGCGAGCAATCCAAAGATTCAACAACGAAACTAGTCCAATTTAGAAGAAAAGAAACCGAATAGGAAAAATATCAAGCTTCCAATTCGCCAATTACTAGAGCTTATAATCATAGCTTCAAATGTAGAAGTAATATACTCTAGAAGAAAGGTATGAGGGAGAGTTTAATCGAATTGAAACAATCGATTTAGAGGTGCAAAGTGTAATGGGTCATAGGTGGGTTTTTATACTAGTTTTGGATTCAATTAGGCTTTAAAATTGATCAACACAATAAAGTAAGGTTTTAAGATGAATTGACTATTTGACTAGGACTTTGACTAGGATTTTGACTGAGACTTTGACTAGGACTTTGACTGGAACTTTGACTGTTTGACTGTCTTAGCGGACCGCGAGGGCTAAAAAAATAATTTTTCTAATTTAATCAATTTTAAGTTATAGACTTGTTTCCTTCTGTTTCTAAGTTGTTTTAGGACCAAAATTTAAGGGCTTTGAGTATCAAGGTCTGAAACATACGTGCTCGGGCGTAGATGTGAGTATAAAACGTGCATACTTTTACTTATAAAAATTATATGTTTTATTAAATTGTGAATTTTGGTCCTATTAAAATACGAGGGTTAAAAATGAAAATTTTGAAATAGTTGAGGAACCAATTATGCACATTTATGAAAAGTGAAGGGTGCAGGTTGTCACAGAACCGCCTGTATACAGAGTTTTCTATCTAAGGGTTGGCATTTCACATAAATCCCAATCAACTGAGGGACCTGTATGCCTACCTGGAAATTCTCGGGATGAGTCTTCACTTATAGGCTAAAGCATGTCTTCCCAAACATTATTGAGATCTAATCACTTTGATTAGTCAACGTTTTGATTTATTCATTTTAATTAATGAATAAATGATTATAATCCTTGTGTTTTATATCATTGTTATAAGATTTATCAATATCTTTACCTCATGATTTTCTTTGTTTTCTTTGGATTTTTTTTTTAGAAAATGGCTCCTCGTTGTAACATCAACTACGACAATGACAACCAGAACAAGAATGCTCAAATGGTTGCCCTTATTGCTCAACAGGTGGCTATTGTCCTTCCTAATTTGGTAGCCCAACTCAATCAGGCTACCAACCAAGGGCCCAATTCCAACAACAATGGGAATGAAAACTGCCATTGCACTCTCAAACACTTCAACTCATGCGGCCTGACTAAATTCTATGAAAATGAAGAGGCCACTCGACTCTTGCAGTAGTTTGAAAGCATTGAAAATACCTTCATCAACAGTGACTGCCCTGACAATCTCAAGGTCCGTTATGCCATGGGTGTTCTTCAAAAATTGGCACTCACATGGTGGAATGGGGAAAAGCGTAATCATGGTGCTGAAGTTGCTCTTGCTCTGTCATGGAATGAAGTCAAAACTTTTATGCTTACTGAATTTTGTCCTTGGAATGAGATTAGGAAACTTGAGGAGGAATTTTGGCAGCTTAAGCAGGATAGTGGAGAGAATCTTTCCTACACTACTCGTTTTCACGAGCTTAGTCTACTCATGCCTTACCATGTCACCCCTGTCTTGCGGGCCATTGAAAGATACGTCGATGTCTTGCCTATGTAGATTCAAGACATGGTATGGGGAAGTAAACCTACTACTCCTGAGGATGCAATCCATTTGGCTGCCACCTTAACTGATAACCACGTGAAGGCTGGCACCTTGTTCCGAAAAGGTGAGAAGAAGAGGAGTGCTAAGTCTACAGTTATTACTGAGGTGAAACCTGAACCCTCCACTAGCAATAAGAAGTGTAAGGCTAAGAATTATGTTGTTGTTTCAAACCTTGCTCTGGCAGCTCCTACAACTCAACATCCTATTAAGAAACCTATTAAGAAACCATATGTGGGAAATCAATCTCAATGTAACACCTGCAAGTTTCATCATCCTGCAGCCGTGCCCTACCACCTATGTAATTATTGTAGGAAGTATGGACACTTTGCTAACAATTGCAATTCTCCAGCTGCTGCTGTGACCCTTTTGTCCAGCAGTGTATTTTGGATAAATAACTTTCGAATTGTTAGATTTTCTAGCAGTTTCAACCTCGATACTCTTTCGTCCCACATGTGGTTAGTGTGCAAGTAAATGCCCTCTTTCACCATATTTAAAACAGGATCTATATTCCTAAAAAGTTTGACCTTTGTCATTAACAGTTGTGAAAGTGTTTACCGAAACCTGATATTCAAGACATTTTCTTCATTTATTTTCGGGAACGGGATCCAAAGGGTAAACCAATTCAACACTTTCAGTAGGCTTAACAAATTAAGTTACATGAACTTTTGACTTTTTTAGAAGTCTTTGAGTGGTCACCATACAATTTCTTAAATAGAAGAATCCATTTACTTTCTTAAATAGAAATAGAAAAAATAAAGATTACACTAGACCTAAGAATTGCAAAAAAAAAAAAAAAAAAAAAAAAAAAAAAAAAAAAAAAAAAAACCAAGCCAGACGGGTAACTCGAAACTCGAATCATTTGGATGGGTATACCCAATGCCTGACGAGTATGGGACAGGTTTGGGATTGGAAGAAAAATATTATCCTGGTATATGAATGATATGTGTGAGTGTGTATGTGTGTTTGTGTTCTCTTAACTATTTTTTGGAATGTTTCGCTCTAATGGATTCAATATTATTTAAAAAACAAACTTTTCTTTTGAAATATATAGATTTTTATGACGTTAATTATTTTTTGAGATTTATATTATAATATATATTTACATTTTAGGTATTTCAAAGATTATTACGGTGATGATAATATGTGTTATTTATTAAAGTTTAATATTTTGCAGATTTTCAAAAGTAAAAAATATATATATGTAATGGGATGTATATGGGATGCGATTTTACAACCGGATATGGATATGGGATTAGCCATACTCAACCCATTATCATCCCTAACTAGACGTAAATACAAAATTTTACAAAAAATTCTTACCGCTTATTCATGTTCGTTTTCTTTTTCATCATTTTAAGCACTCTTTTTTGTTTATCACTCACGAACCACCACAAAGTCACCCATTTAGAAGAAAACTCATAATTATGAGAAAATCCTATTGGGATATTCGAACATAGGACCTATAGTCCCTAAGTGTTAAAGCATTAGTTTTTACTAAGAGTCCATACAACCTATTCTTTATGTGATTTTTCTCGTTTCTCTAAGTAAAATATCATATTAGTATATATATTAATTAGTAACGGTCGGCGCAATAGTGATAAATATGCTTTCTGAGGTTTAGCCACTGAACTTTTGATTGGCTTTCATATCTGCCCTACGTGATTCACCCGAAAATAACTTGTCGGCGTCAACAAAAACCACCCTTAGGAAAATGGGGTTTAGAACCGGCCGTGCTTATCAGAACAACAGATCAACAGTGATGAGGTTCACCTGTGTAACAGCTTACCGGACGGGTTCAAACAGTACCCGACGTGGATGTCAAGCACCATCAATAGATTCTATGTCTGCCAGGAGATCGTTCAGGGTGTTAGAGCACCTAGCCGCCACCTAGGAGCCGCCTACAACGATGGCGGCGAGGGTTTTGCAAAGCTTCGGTCAAATCTCCGGCCAGGTGTTCTTCCCTGCATGTTCAGATCTGAGACATCCGAGCACATCCATATAGAGAGGAAAGAAAACGCTAGGCTTTTAAGACAGAGAATTGGAATGTTGGAACTTGGTGATCGATAATGGCAGTGGTTGTGGCGGCGTGTGGTTTTGGGCGGTGTGTCGCGACGATTACGATGCTCCTTGTCAGAGGGAGAAAAGGTAGGAAAAGCTTTGTTTCTTTGAAGAGATAGTGCAGGGGTGATACGGTGGCGGTGGCACCATATATGATGGTGGTGGAGGTGGTAGGGGTTTCGTCAAGATGAAAGTGAGTGTAGAAGAAAGAGGGCATCAAAGAAAGAGAGCTCTGCAAGTCAAAAAAAGGTGTACCACTTCCCAAAAAACACAGCTGTTTCACATTTGTATCCAAAAGTGTAAATAATTTTTTAAATTTAAATGTGTACCGTAACAAAAATGTGTTGATTCATTAATTATATAGGTAACAGAATAACTATTGTTATTTTACAATACCGTAGTAACCAAAGTCTACTTGTAATTATAACTCTACAATGTACAAGAGGACATGCTCCATATTTTGGTTTGTCCGCATATTAATTTGCATATCATATCGGTACCTTCGAAATAATTACTATATTCATTTTAGTCGACGTAAACATGTGTTAACTTCATTTTTGGTCATATATATAACGATTTTAATGGTATCATAACGACTGGAACTGTTAGAACTGTTACTGATATTCATTTTTTTTCTCAATCCATATAAAACACGTGTCGACATCCTTTTGAGTATATCACGCTCTTTACTTTTTTTATTTTCTCTTTTGGTTGTTATAACAAGTGTTAATGCCGTAAAATATGAAATGAATCGGTACCGATCGAATTCCCGCCGCGTAGCGCGGGGAAAATTTACTAGTTGTTTAAGAAAGATACAAATTTCTAGGCATAACATAGTTGTACTTTTTGCGTCACACCTTAACTACACATTTCACAAGTTTATTGTCTTTTTAATAATAGTATAATTGTTATAAGAAAAATAAAAAGAAAACAATCTTCAACTAGCAAAGACACTCTACTTGGCTTTTCAACTATAAATACATTTAGTTCGCTGCCTACATCCCCTCCCACACACAGAAAACATGAGAACACCGTTGCCAATATTAGTAGTGTTGGTGGTTTCCCTAGCGGTTGCGTTGGGTTCGACCCACACAGCCGACGTGAGCCGCAAGAGCTTTCCAAAGGGGTTCGTGTTTGGAACCGCAACGTCTGCCTATCAGGTGGAAGGCATGGCTCAGAAAGGTGGACGAGGACCGAGCATCTGGGACGAGTTCATCAAGACTCCTGGTAATTAATATTTCTCTCTTTCTCAAGTTTTCCAATAGTATATATAGCATGTGCCGTTGGTCGTTGAATTGTCAAAGTACAAATGTTCCGACTGAACGTTCATATTTTCAGTTGTTTTATTAGCATTATTAGTATAGTTACACACACCTTTGTAGCTAAATGAATAAGAAAGCAATAAAAAAGGAAGATATAGGTAAATCTAATATATTAATTATCACACTAGCTAGAGTATATATGATACTTACCATTTGGTTTCAATACATGAGATTTAGAACAATTTTTAGAGTTGGGTATTGAATTCTATCATTATGTATTTTAAAAGATACAAAATGTTGAATGTTCAACCGAAACCATTAAATTATAAATTAAAACGTGTATCTTTTAGTATTCAACACTTCCGACTCTTTTTGTCGGCATCATAATCAAACACCAAAAATAATTCCCTTGTCTCATGATTAGTTAAAATCCATTATACTGTAAGGGTTAGGATCAAATACACAGTGAAAGAAAAATAGAAAGTCGTAGGAAGGGTATCATACGGACTCCGATTGAACTCATTCAAGCGGCATTGGAATCGTCTTATCAAACCCTACGACGTTAGTTTTTAGGTCTTCGTTTTTTTGGGGTTTTAGCTTGTAGTTTTTAGAATATGTGTTATATCATTGTGTCTTTTATATACCATTGTGTCTTTTTCTTATTTTCATCATTGTGTCATTTTTTCAATTCATTGTGTCTTTTTTTTCTTTAACATTGTGTTATATTTTTTAGCACTGTGTTATATTTTGTGGCTCATTGTGTCATATTTCATGATCTATTGTGTTTTTTGTATTATTCTCACCCTTCTCATTTTTTGTAGCCTTTGTAGAATAACTCAACCCTTTACTGTAATTATTTACAGGACTTGAGCCAAACAACGCCACGGGGGAAGTTAGTGTGGATCAATATCATCGATACAAGGTGACCTTCGTTACTCAAAATTACATAAATATATGCTTTTGAGGTGAAGAAAAATTGTAATGAAATACCAAAAATTGTCACGTTTAGTGGAGTCAAAAGTGGTCCAAAATTATTTAGTGATAAGGAGCCCGTGAACATGTTACAGTCGCCTTGGGCAGTGGTGAATGGACCCGGATGTCTCTTTTACGATTTTGTTTTTTTCTTATTGTTGCACCAGGATTGATTTTTTTGTTTAAAAGATTCCCTAAGTTAAGGTTTGAAAATTATAATTAAATAGTTACGAAATAATAATATAAATTATTAGTGTGTATTTGATTTCACACCATTTAAACCTAACCCAATTGACACCATTTAACACAACCGAATTACATGTTCCCTTTTTGGTTCGGTTTCAAACCAAAACAGAAATAGGTTTCGATTCTAAATATATCAATTTGGTTCAAACCAAGTTACATATATACCATTATATTAACAAGCATGTTATATGTAGTTTCAACCGAATATCTTTTTTTTTTTTTTTTTTCAAATCGAATAAAAAGAAACCAAAACAATGAACACCCCATCAAACAACGAAAAGGACATTTTCGTCAACATAATGATTTAACTTAATTCATAATTGTAGCTGAAACATGTATATGCATATGTATGGTTACAGGAAGATATTGATTTGATGGCAAATCTCAACTTTGACGCTTATCGATTCTCAATCTCATGGTCGCGGATATTTCCAAGTAACTATCGAACCCTCAATCAATTCGATCAAAACTTGTCATAAAGCTTTAGTGTTCATTGTTTGTTTGAATTAATTATGTGTAGAGGGGACCGGGAAGGTGAATAAAAAAGGAGTTGCTTACTATAATCGTCTAATTGACTACATGCTTAAGAAAGGTAGGTACTATTTTATTTTAAATAAGGTATATATACAAATTAAATTACGGGCAATTAATGAATTTATTTATAACTTGTTACAGGCATTACCCCTTACGCCAATCTCAATCATTATGACCTTCCACTAGTACTTGAGCAAAAATATCTTGGATGGTTGGACCATCAAGTTGTGTACGTATTCTTCAAACAGTATTCCATATATATTGAATTATGCTTCGGGAGTGTCCCGGGGTTAAGAAATCTAATATGACATATCAATTTTACATATGAAATAGTTTGATGCGCCTTACAGTTACATGCAGGAAAATTTCAAGTAGCACCTAACCTAAAACAATTAATAATGTATCTCCAATGTTAACGTCTAACCTTAAACAATGTATAATTCTAATGTTAAAATCTAACCTAAAATGGTGTATAACTCTAATATTAATAGCTAACATAAAACAATGTACAACTCCAATACTAACACCTAACCTAAAACAATAAATAACTTCAATGTAACTCAAATATTAACACATATTCTAAAGGCTAAAAAATGTACAACATACTAATATTGATACCTAACATAAAACAATGTATAACTCTAGTAACACATTCTTCTCTGAATGAAAATATAATTCATATTATTGGTTTAAACATAATTAGTGACTTGCCTACACATGAATAATGAATTACCTTAACACGTGTTTTTTTTCCTGTATGAAGAAAACTCCACAAAAAATAGTCGTTTTTTTCTTCGTTTTTTGTATAGCAATATGATACTCGTTAGAAAGATAATAAAACGCTCGTTAATTTGGTGTAATTTTTTTATTTAAAAAATCTCGTAAATAAAACATATCAACGTTTAAAAATTATGGGATGAAACATTAGAGAGAAAAATCAAATTTTGTTTTTAAACTTTAAAATTACTTAATGACACATGACATCCTACATATATATATAGGGTCAAGATCCTGTACAAAGTGTTTTTTTGTGAGAAGTGTGAGAAGGTTTTTTGGCCATTGGATCATCTTAATCTATGGTGTGGATTAAGTGAGTGGCATTTTGGTAATTAATATTATATTATTAATGATAAATTACATGGCTCGGGGATATTAAAGTAAATTAGGCACCCACATTTAATTGATACCTCTCAAAAAATGGAAACAGCCTCTCTCTATCTCTCTCTCTCTCTCTCTCTCTCTCTCTCTCTCTCTCTCTCTCTCTCTGTGTGTGTCTCCCCCCCCCCCCCCCAATGTGTCACGTGGCATAATGAGGTGAAGGCTTTATTATTTTTGAATTATTTCGTTTTTATCTATTAATAAAAAGAAAAAGGATGTCATGTGGCATTGAAATATTTTAGGAAAAAAATTTAAAAACAAAATTGGATTTTCTCTCTCATGTTTCCTCCTATAATTTTTAAACGTTAAAATATTTTATATATACACGATTTTTTAAAGAAAAAAATTACACCAAATTAACGAGCGTTTTATTATCTTTCCAACGAGCACCATAATGCTATATAAAAAATGGAGAAAAAAACGACTTTTTTTGTGGGGTTTTATTCATACAGGAAAAAAACACAAAGTGTTCAGGTTATTCATTAATCATGTATAGGCAAGTCATTTGTTATATTCAAACCAATAAATATGAATTCTATTTACAACAGGTGTTAGCATTGGATTTGTACATTGTTTTAGGTTAAGTTTTAATATTAGAGTTATACATTTTAAGGTTAGGCGTTAACATTGAAGATACACTGTTAAAATTGATATTTCATATTAGATTTCTCAACCCCGGGACGCTCCCGGGATATAAATCTAGTAATAGTATATAAAATTTATATTTTGACTTGTCACGAATTCGAGAAATTTATAACCAAAATTATTAATTGTTAGATTTTAAATATATTATGAAATATATAATTTAAAGATAATAAGTAGGTGTAATGGTTACCATTATTAACTTAAATTCAATATTTTATTTTTTCTAAAATACTTAGTTTATTCAATTTTTTTAATTAAATGTATTAATTTTTTAATTAAATCTAATTTTTACCATTATTATCATAAATTCAAAATTTTAATTTTTTTAATATCAACTGAAATTTAAAAATTAAAATTATATATGTTAAAACTTGAAATTAAATAGTTAAAAGAACATTTAGCATTCGAATATTTTAATAGTTTAACCGAAATCTATAATTTTAAATTATAATATTGAAAATTTGCATATTAAATTTTAAATATAGTAAAAAATTTATAATTATTACCATTATTAACTTAAATTCAAAAATTTCCAATTGGCAAAGCCATTGGAGTTAAGGTGTTGCTCCCCTTAAGGTCAAGGGTTCGAGCCCCGTCAAAGACGGATTGATGTAAAAATTTGTTGTTCAAAAAAAAAAGTGTAATAAATGTATTAATTAACTATAATTGTTACCATTATTACCTTAATTTCAAATTTAGAATTTTTATAATATAACCAAAAATTAAAAATTTAAAGTGTAGATATTAAAATTTGAAATTAAATAAATAAATAGAATATTTAGTATTCAAATACTTTTAAAGGTTAACCCAAATCTAAAATGTTAAAAAAACTGGTTAAACTAAATCAAATAAAATGATTCCTACAACATCCAATCAATTATTGATCAACCATAACAAGATCAAATATAAAATTCAAATAAGCATTCAAAGAACAATATCATAATCCGTATGAACATGATGAACACCAACATAATAATATGGGTTCTTATTACATAAATAACGAATACATTGATAACATTAATAATAGGGTTTTTATTAACATAAAAACTCATCCACAAAAGAAGAAACAATCGGATGGAATAAAAACTGAAAACAATAATGTTGAAAACCTAAATCATTTAACACTAAATCGTCAATAGAAGATGAGATTAAACAAACGGATTAACAAAAAATATAAACAATAACCTACATATATCTAACAGAAATAGTCATTCAGAATACACGATTTAACACTAAAATAGAGCACCAATTAACAATATCACAGATTTTCTGAAATGAGATTAATTTTCTGTAATCTGATTATTGCTGTATAAAACCCTAACTCTAAATCTACATCAATACAAAATAAAAACATCAAACGTTTACCAAATTCAAGCGATTTGAAGCTAATGGAGATTCATACATTTATATAGTGATTATTTCAAGTTATAGATAAAACTGATCAACACTAACATATGAATGAAAAGCGAACCGGTCGAATATAAATAGAACATACCAACTGAAATTAACTCTTAGCTTTTAGTATACGAAGAAGATCGTTCAAGTGTAACCACGCGAACAAATGGAGCCAATGATTAAGGTTTGCGAATGAAAGGGGATGCCTAAATGCTTCTTGAAGATTGGTTTGTGAAACATTGACTAATATTAAAAAAGAGGAAGGTTATTAATGTGATATAAAAATAATAATTGTAATTAAAGGGGGATATAATGAATAGAGGAGAGATTTTTCAAAAAATAAAATCTTGAGAAAATACGAAGTAAAATAAAAATTAAAGGAGATGGTGCCATGTGTGGAGAGGAGCCAAAAAAATTGAAGGAAGAATCAAATGACATATAGATAGATGGAGTTTTGTTTATTAGTTGTTATAGATTCAGTATTTATTTAATTTAGGGTAGCCGATAAATATTATAGTTCTAATGTATTAATGGATGAATAAAATGGTATCCAATACTTGGTAAAGATTAGTGACTTTTAGCTTTACATTGAAGTATAAGACTCTATGGTTGGATTGGGTTGTGTCGTGTGGAGCAGTGGCTTTGTTTTGATAGTTGAAAGATAAAAAGGAATTGGTTTATAAATTTATCATTAGCTACCATCAATTCAGTCACAAAAGGATTAGACAAACAAGATAAGATAAAAAAATAATTTTGTTACTACTTTATGTTTTAAGTTGTTAAGTGACTGCTACAACTAGATTATTTAATTACTGATTTTTTTTTTTGGCAAACAACAGGGAAGATTTTGCTAATTATGCGGATTTTTGCTTCAACGCATTTGGGGACAGGGTCAAGAACTGGATGACATTTAACGAGCCTAGAGTTGTGGCGGCCCTTGGTTATGACAATGGGCTTTTCGCCCCTGGAAGGTGTTCCAAGGCATATGGGAATTGCACGGCTGGAAATTCAGCAACTGAACCGTATATTGTCGCTCACAATCTCATCTTAAGTCATGCAGCTGCAGTTCAAAGATACCGCCAAAAGTATCAAGTATGATGCGACAAACTATAATAAATACTTTAAATCGCTTCAAGTTAGTATGAACAAATTATTAGGATATAAAAATCTACTAAAACAGATTAATAGTACCCCGATGGACCATACGTTATCACTCAGTGATTATCGAGGAAGATTAGAATTTCATAAAAATAAGTTATATAACTATTTATGTTGGCCTAACATTGGGTGAAAGTGTACATCCAATTCAAACATTCCCTTAACTTTATGTTTTCTTAATTGATACAGGAAAAACAGAAAGGACGCATTGGGATTTTGTTAGACTTTGTTTGGTATGAACCTCTCACAAGATCAAAAGCAGACAATATGGCTGCTCAAAGAGCACGAGACTTTCATGTTGGATGGTAACTAAGATAGTAAATAAATATATTTATTTTTTGGCATTTAAACTAAGTACAAGGCCTACATGCGAATGATGTTTTCTATGTAGGTTTTTGCACCCCATTGTTTATGGTGAATACCCAAAAACGATGCGCAACATTGTTAAGGATCGTCTACCCAAATTCACAGCACAAGAGGTGAAAATGGTGAAAGGGTCTTTTGATCTAATTGGGATAAACCAATATACAACTTATTACATGTATGACCCCCATCGAAAGCCACCAAAAGACCTTGGCTACCAAATGGACTGGAATGTAGGATTTGCATGTAAGAATTATTTTTATTTTAACACGTGCAGAGGGTCGATTCAACTTTTTTTTTGGGGGGCATGAAATCTGCATTTTTTTTATAAGAAGAATATCTTTTTATGCATAGGAAGCTAACACGTGAGAACATGATTGTTGTATACGATTTTTAAAATGTACAAAATCACACGATTCCAACATAAAAATTGAGAGCTTGAGAACTGAGAAAATTATGATAAAAGATAATCAAATTCGAAACAGACATGGTCTAGGCATAACAAATTTGGTTGCCCAAACTTCAACTTATTTTGTTTTCATAATGGAGCCACCACACGCACGCACATGCAAAAATTGAAAAACATGAACTTATGGATTGTTTACCTTTTTCGCAGATGAGCGCAAAGGCGTACCAATAGGCCCAAGGGTATGCTAATATGAAAGTGAATAGCGCATTCTCAGTTGATGATTATTCTTCCATGACTGACATAGTTGAAAATGCAGGCATATTCATACTGGCTCTATAATGTTCCATGGGGTCTACACAAAGCGGTCATGTACATTAAAGAACGTTATGGAAACCCAACTGTAATTCTGGCTGAAAATGGTATGAATCAAGCATGTAACATTTTAGTTGTCCAACAATATCATCTAATTCTAGTTTTCTTTCTGTATGTTATAGGCATGGATGATCCAGGTAATATTACCCTTCCTAAGGGCTTACATGATACAACAAGGATCAATTACTACAAGGGTTATTTGGCTGCACTCAAACAATCAGTTGATGATGGCGCAAATGTTATTGGCTACTTTGCATGGTCACTGCTCGACAACTTCGAATGGAGACTAGGGTATACTTCACGCTTTGGCATTGTCTATGTTGATTTCAAAACGCTCAAGAGATACCCCAAGATGTCTGCCTACTGGTTCAAGAAAATACTAAGCAGAAATAAGTAGTAAGCACATGGGAAGTATAACACGTGCTAAATAAAACAAGCATCAATCAATAAGTTCTCCTAAATGGTTACAAGTGCTAAAGTTTGAGTTGATATAAAACATTCTCTAATGCTTTGTAACTTACAAAAATGACATTGATGTAACAATTTCAACCAAGTGTTTTTTGTTTAAAATGAAATTTGTATCCATTCCTTAACAAATAAAAAAGAAAAAAAATAAAGAAAAAGAAAATAAAATAATTGTGAAAATTACACATGTTGTCCATTAATAATAAGGCCAAAATAACTTAAAAAGTCAATAGAAATGTGATAAATCCATAACAAATCATGGCAACAATGATTTCCAGATTAATTAGTTTGGGGGAAGGTGTGAAAGATTGCCTAACCTATTTAGGTGGATTTCCTACTTAGGAGGTCTTAGAGTCGAATCCTAACGAGGACGAACTATGACACCGATTCAACCTAATAGTAATATGCCAACCTCAGGATGTCTACTCAAAACTTAGGTGATCAAAAGTGAAAGGCCTAAGCGGGTAATCTGGCCATCCAAAAAAATAAACCCATTCAAGTTTAGTCATTATCATAGTTTGTCAAATGTGAATTTCTTAAGTAGTTAGGTTATATATGAAGGATAATCTAAAAGACATAATTAAATACCTCCTTAACGTAGTTTAAAAAAATTCTTTAAAACTCTAAGGTCTGCTTGGTATATGGTAATAGAATGGATGAGGGAATGAAATGGACAAGGTAAAGGTAACGGAATGGGTAAAGGAACGAAATGGATGGTTACCTTTCCATGTTCTTGTTTGGTCACGTAAGAATGGAATGAATCATTACTTTGTACTGCTTTGGTAGGCAGGAAAAGACGAAGGAATAAAATCGGTGGTAGTGAGAGGTGGCAACGGCAGTTGACAGTTGGGTACCGACGACGGTGGTTGGTGGTGGCGGAGGTGATGGTGGTCGGTGGGTGGTGGTGGTCCGTGGTCGGTGACAGAGAGTGGCGGTGGTGATTGGTGGGTGGGCGGAGGCAGTTGGTGGCGGTGGTCGGTGGTGGCGTCAAGTGGTGGTGGTGATGGGTGATAGTGGTAGAGGTGGGTCGTGGTGGTGGTGGTCAGTGATGATGAAGGGTTACAGAGGGAATGGAATTAAAAAAAATATAGGGCTGATAGATGGAATGAATTTTGGGGTTTTTAGTGGGAATGGAATGAAGAATGGGCATTCCTAGTCTAGCAAAGTCCGAACTATTGCAGAAATTCAGTACATTATCCATTTACGCATACAACAACCGAACTATCAGAAACAAGTGGCGTTGAACAATCAAGCCATTTACGTGTCCGAACTATTTCATGTGCATTTTAGACATTTTTAGCACTTACTATATCATTCCTAGACTTACTATACTATATCATTCCTAGTCTAGCAAAGTCCGAACTATTGTAGAAATTCAGTACATTATCCATTTACGCATACAACACCCGAACTATCCGAAACAAGTGGCGTTGAACAATCAAGCCAACCACACGCTCAACAGAAAGCATGTCACAGGATAGGTTGATATGTCACTATTACGAATATCAAAACCAAACACAATCCATTTAAAAAGAAAAATACAAACGAAAAGACAAACGAGAGTCTCAAAACAATCCGAACAAAATCCTAAATCTTAATTTATTTATTACTGAATTTAAACGAAAATGAAAAGTCTTGAAACTTCATGTCTCTCTCACTCATCCCTGATTCCCCAAATTACTTGCGAACACATAAGACAAACACAACAAGAAAAATACAGCTGAGCCAAAAATTGCTCAGTAAGGGAGAAATCAACAGTTCATGAAAAGAACGGACGAAAGGAAAGAAATACGAAATCCCAATCAACTAAATTTTAAACTCAAATCCAAAACCAATACTGAAACAAATGTTGAACACAATCTATGAAGTAAGCCGACACCCATTCGGGAGAATTTCAAACGTAACCGAGCATATCGAAACAAAATCAAAAACATATCAGAACACATACAGATATGAAACTATGTGACTATACATAACAATAAATTAAGTCACGTTAAACGGAAACCACCCATGAGCCTAAACAAACTGACAAACTGGTACACAGATATCTAGTCCATGCACCTATGAGATGGTGAGTGTGGCGTACACCCATTATTCCAATCTCCACAAAACAAACTTAAACTCAAAGCTAAGATCGATCTATACGCCTCTAGGGACCAAGTGTTACACTAACACAATCAAGAAACACCGTGAACTCTTATTACGCACTTTCACGATAAGTGCCATGTCGTTGACGCCCAAACGACAAGTCAAAAAAAACTGCTCGGGTGATAGAGTACAAAGGCTAAGGTCAGGCAAAGAACTCACAAACAACGAATATAATACTAACGAGGACATGCAACAATGATTACAAATTCTAAGGTATATTGCATGCTACAACGAATTTGACAAACTTATAATACGAATCTAAATAACTAACAAAAAAGACAAAATCCGCACTACAAAGTGACGGACATGATGAAAGAAATACTATGATGTCAAGATCGAGAATCCGTACCTTATAAACAAAGTGAGCAAAACCAACAAACGTCTTCAACGAGTACGCGAACCTAATCCGGTTATTTTACAAATTAGTTTTTGATAGATTACACACATTATTAATTGACTCATTCATTGATGTTTTTCCGGCGACCAAGAATCTAAATTTAATCTTTTTTATTTTACTAGATAACGAAAATCAAAGCAACTATTTTGGGCGTTGCGATTATTATATAGGATGACGTATATTTGTTAAGATGAAGCTTATGATTTGGTTAACCCATTTAAACTCACTAGAAGTGACCCCGCGCTACGCAACGGGATAAACCAATTTTGAATGATAGTTAAATGGAAATGTAGACGAAATAGTAATAATAACACTAATAAAAAAAAACCTAAAACTAAAATATTGTAAAAATAAAAAAAAAATCTTTAATTTCCCCAACTCCAATCATTTCTAGGAGGTTTGTTTTATTTTTAGCCCATCGTAGTTTCTAGCCCGTGTCGATTTGGCCAAAGAACTTAAAATAACCCAAACTTGTTTTAAACCCAAACGGGTTTGAGAAAAAAAGGGTCATCTTTTTTTTGAAAGGCAAACTTCATTAAAACACACCAAAGCGAACTATCTACAAGGCGGAGATAGCCGCACCCACAAAAGATTACATTACATCAAAATTGAAAGATTTCCAACCCTTCCAATCTAAACCATCGCTTTTACCCCTACTTCTATACCAAAGAAAACCCAATGACTTAACATCCAAGATAATATCGATGATCTTCACATTTGTCTTTGCAAACGCCTTTTCGTTTCTCGCCTTCCATATCCTCCAACAAGCTAACACTAAGATGCTAGATAATCTCCTTTCATTTGTCCGAACATCCCAACTGAAAGACGATAAACTGCACATCATGAACCGAAAACAGGAAGATAGGAGGTAAGGGGTTATCTCTACCTTATTTTTTATTTATAAGTATAAAAATTATTGTTAAGAAAATGCATTTAGTTCATTTAATTAGAATTATAAGTTTATTAAATAAAGTATTAATTAGTTAGAAGTTTGTGTTGGCCCTCTTGTTTAAATGGGCTTGGAGGTATCGTCGGTACCCGGGATGTTTATGGCGTAGGATTATTGATGCGTGTCACAAAAATAAAAAAGAATGGAGTTTTTTGCCGGTCAATAACCACGCGGCTGGAAATTGGAAGAGCATTGTCAAAGTGGTAGGAGAGGTTAAAGTAGATAATGTTCCAATGCATACTTTGATCAAACCTTCGATTGGTAAGGGAGACTCGATTAGATTTTGGCTAGATGCTTGGCAAGGGGATCTGTGTTTAAAACAGCGATGGCCGATTCTTTTCAATCTTGAAACGGATAAAAATTGCACTGTTGCGGACCGGGTAAAGAAGACAGGTTCTAGATGGGTTTTCGAGGCAGATTGGAGCAGACATATAGTAGCAGTCGACGCTTTTCTGCAATGGATTCAGCTTCTTTCGTGTGTTGACAGGTGGGTTTTTTCCGAGGATAGTGATACGTGGACTTGGGATGGTAGTAAAGATGGGTTCTTTTCTACTAAATCAGTTAGAGAACTACTCCAAAGAAGGAACAACGCTGAGGCAAACTTCATTTTAAAGTGGACGCCATGGGTTCCGATAAAGTGTCATATTATGGTTTGGAGAGCGGCGTTAAATAGGCTACCGACAAAGAAGGAATTGATAAAGAGGCAAGTGGTTCTATCGAATGCGTTGTGCCCGTGGTGTGAATCGGAAGAGGAAACGGTACTTCATGCGTTTGCAGACTGTATCATTGCTCACAATGTATGGGAAGCTATTAGTAGGTGGCTCGGCATTCCACCTATATATGCCTTTGATATTCAAGATTTGTTGGAGATTTACAAGACAATCCAAGGTAGTAAGCTAAGAAAGAGGATTGTGCATGGTATAGTGATGGTTTCTATGTGGACGATTTGTAACGCGAGGAACAATATGGTTTTCAATGGCAACAAAGCTAATATTTCGGATATCTTAGCGAGAGTTAAGGCTATGTCCTACTTATGGTTCAAGAATAGAAGTTATGCTGCTAGCGTAGTTTGGAAAGATTGGTGTCGTTCCCCATTGTATATATTGTAATCTTGGTTGTTGCGGCCGGTCCTTGCTTTGAGGGCTGGTTTTGCTGTGTTTAATGAAAGTTAAGTTTCAAAAAAAAAAAATAATGTATTAATGATTTGATGTAAATTACAATGATGTCCTTGTATAATGAAGTTAAATTACCTTATTGCCCATCTAGAATACACTATATAGTAGTATAGATATAGATATAGATATAGATAGATAGATAAGTATAATTTAGGAAAAATGGAAATAAATAATCCCAACTATTGACTATTGGCCAATAACAGTCCCAACTACGAAAATCACCAATATTGGTCCCAACTTTCGACATATTGGAAACCAACGGACCCAAACTAACGGAGGCTAACTCCGTTAGTGTGATGCTGACGTGGCATGCTTAGGTGGCAAGATGATCCTATGTGGCATCCTACGTGGCATGCCACGTGGAAAAATAATCCTATGTGGCATCCTACGTGGCATGCCACGTGGCAAAATGATCCTACATGGCATCCTACGTGGCATGCCACGTCAACATCACACTAACGGAGTTAGCCTCCGTTAATTTGGGTCCGTTGGTTTCCAATATATCAAAAGTTGGGACCAATATTGGTGATTTTCGTAGTTGGGACTGTTATTGGCCAATAGTGAATAGTTGGGATTATTTATTTCCATTATTCCTATAATTTAATTAGACTCACCTTAAACGTATTATCACAAAATAAAGATGGAATAATGGAAATAAATAATCCCAACTATTCACTATTGGCCAATAACAGTCCCAACTACGAAAATCACCAATATTGGTCCCAACTTTTGATATATTGGAAACCAACGGACCCAAATTAACGGAGGCTAACTCCGTTAGTGTGATGTTGACGTGGCATGCCACGTAGGATGCCATGTAGGATCATTTTGCCACGTGGCATGCCACGTAGGATGCCACATAGGATTATTTTTCCACGTGGCATGCCACGTAGGATGCCACATAGGATCATCTTGCCACCTAAGCATGCCACGTCAGCATCACACTAACGGAGTTAGCCTCCGTTAGTTTGGGTCCGTTGGTTTCCAATATGTCGAAAGTTGGGACCAATATTGGTGATTTTCGTAGTTGGGACTGTTATTGGCCAATAGTCAATAGTTGGGATTATTTATTTCCATTTTTCCAATAAAGATTTCAAACCTATGTTGATTTCATGATTCTACCATACTCAACTTTATTAAACTACCTTAATCAATTTTAACAGCATACGAATTCATATTAATAAATAATGATGAATGATACCATTTTTAATTAAACACTCACATTCACATGGAAATACACCAGCATGCACAACACCTAGATTCACACACATCTCAAACCTAAATACATACATACAAACAACATACAGAACTCTTGAATCACACACACTTCACACCCTAAACAACACACATAAGTAGATTTTGAAACATGTTCTTAAACTTTTACAAATTCTCAATAACTTCCAATGCAAAAAAAATCTTATAAAGATGTTTTAGTCGCCGGACCCGAAAATCATATACCAACATAAATTTTAAGCATAGAAACTGAACAAATAGGATCAGGTGTTTGAAGTTTGTTACCTCAATTGCCAACTCGAATCAAATCAAAGACTGGTGATACATAAGTGCTTGACCGTGGCTGAACGGAAAGCGTGTGGTACGGTGATGGTTAGATGGTGAATGGATTGGTTGTGTTGGTCGGTTATGAGAGGTGATGGCAGAAACTACAAACTAATTATCTAGGGCGAATTAGAATTTAGAATGAAGATCTTGTGGGTTTTAAACAAGTTTATCGTCAATCGACTTCCCGTTTAGTTTGTTGAGCCGGCGAGAAGTCAACCAAAAGATACGGACTTTTGAAAAATAACGCCATAATATATTTGTATCATAAATATAGAGTTTAATACAGGTTTAACATTTTTTTCCTATCATTTGAATGAGATGAAAATTATTATATTAAGAAAACTATTTAAGATTTAATATAAATACATATGCATTGTGTTAAAACTTTTAAATTAACTTAATCCACATCTTGATTAGATTTTCAAATTTAAATGTAATTTGACCTTAATTATAATTATTATCACTATTATAAATATATATTATTTTGCGGGTATTATAATTCTACCCCTCTAAAAAAAATTGTCCCCAAAATTGTTATGCACGAGTAACAAGCAAATTCATATATAACAGATTTCAAATATCACAAACTATTATGACATGTCACATACTAAAGGGATTTATGGATTCTTGAATTGATAAACGGGAACTAAACGGATCAAAACTCGAACGAGATAAGACAAAATTCACATATATCGAATATCAAAGTACGTAAAAGGATGCGGATAGCTATAATGTTTTCTAGAATTATGTGAAATATATAATGGATACGATTTAATTTGGACAATCTCTATAAACATAATTAGTAAAAGTGACATATCTCAAAGGCCAAATTAACTAAAGGGTACTCTAAGGCAATTAGCGTAGAGTTCAAATACTTAGCAAACAAAAGTGTTACCACATAATGGGTGCACGAGTATCAAATAGAGCACATATATCATGTTTATCAAATTACGCGCTTAACCAAAACCATACCTGGGGTGTTAGTGGCGTTTCCCCTTGTATTAGCTCTAGGGTTAATCTGAGGGCACTTCCTAACCATATGTCCTGCATCTCCACAATTGAAACAAAGTCCTGCAGCTCGATGACAAACCGCTTTATGAGGTTTCCCACAAGTGGCACAAGGAGGGTCACGGTTTGGCGGGGGGGTTTGACATGTGCGAATATATACATAATTCGACAATGAAATAACCCACGTTTTGCTTTAATATTTATGAAAATGGTTTAGACCTTAATATTAAAACACACACAATAGGGCAAGTGTACCCTGTCATATATGTAGTAATGTACAGATAGAACCAGATATCGATCCATGGACGCGCGCGGAGCAATGGTACTAAAACTCTATCCCCGATTTACCAGTAAGAAAAGATAGTGAACGTTTGTTTTTTAACTAAATTAATTCTAAAATATCTAAATAACATATGTTAAGACTCCAAATACAAAATATAACTATATAAACTATAATATACCAATCCTAGCATGTCATCTACATATAATAAGTAATACAGGCGTGTGATCAACATTCCCATTTTCCGACAGTTAGTGTCCCTTTCGGGCATCCTAACATGACAACTATACAGAAAACTAACACGAATACACACGTTAACCACTTCAAGTTGTTTATTAGCGAGCAGCTGATATGATCTCATGCAGATCTTCTAAAGATAAGTTAGTCATCTGTTAAGAGTATTTCAACCTCACTAATTCAGGAAAGCGATACCGAATACACAATACAACCACCTAAACTAGCATAAAGTAGAGCATTTCACAACCTATTCCATTTTACCAACTTTGAACACAAATCTACTAAGATCGCTATTTTAACCAAAATAACTACCAAAGATCATTAACCGTGTCAAAGATCAGTAACGGCACCATTAAGCTTTTAAAACCCTTTTACGTGCCGGTAAGCATTTTTAACCGTTATTCGACTGACTTTAACCAAACCAATACCCGGTTACAGTTTCATGGCGTAAACTATTTAACAAGTTAACTAGTCTACTACCGGACGATTAAACGGAAGGTTTTTCAACATTTATCCGCCTAACACGTTCGACAATCGCCAAAGTCATCCGAATACAACTATAAATCCAACAACAACGAAACAAGGTTGCGCTATGATCATCAAGATTTAAACATGAAAAACGCCAAATTTATACAAAACATGATTACATACAAACAATTATTTTTTCTACTAACGATTACTAAACATGATTCATAAACTATAATGTACTAGATAAACAACACAAACAAGCCAAAATAATCAGATTTGAATCAACTTAAAGTTTAATAGATCAAACCATAAATCTTGAATGTGATGGATTGGATAACGATAGATGATCCGGATGAGTTCCCGAGCTTGTTCCTCGCCTTTACACCAGTTCTTCGGCCCTAGAAATCGCCCCAAATCGCCCAGAAATTACCCAACCCCTGATCAGTGTGTTGTGCTCTGTTTTTATAGAAAGTCTGATTTTGTGCACGGTCGTGCGCCTAAAGGGCACGGCCGTGCACTTTATCCGGACGAGTTGACGTGCAAGTAGGCAAGTGGCTGGCTGATCCCTGAAAATATCCAGATATTCCGCACGGCGGTGCACCTAGGGTGCACGGGCGTGCGGGTCTGGTGGTAGCCGGGTGCTGGGTGTGCATTGCCCGGTGCATTGGCAGTGCACCCAAGAAATTGAGTCGCACGGGCACCCGCACGGCAGTGCTGATCAGGGTGCCCGAGAACATCTGGTGCATGCCAGGTCGCACTGGCAGTGCAGCTCGTCTGTGTCCAAGCCAAGTGAGCCCGCACGGGTGTGCACCTAGGGTGCACGACCGTGCACTCTTTCCAGACTTGGCTGATTTTGCAGAAACTTACCGTCTTGTCTGATTTTCGCTCGGTTTCTTTGACTTTGCTCGTGGGACGTCGTTTAAGACCTGCAATAAACATATGAAGCGGTTAAGTACCGAATTTGTGCAATTATGGTCGAAAACGCGTAATTTGGGAGTTTAATCGGGGATTTAAATATGTATATTTTAACGTATATCAGGGTTCTGCTGGTTCTGAGGCTGAACTTGATTTCGAACCTGATTTTGTTGCGCTGGCCTCTGGTTCTGATTATTGTAATTCTTGTCAAAACGGTGCCTATGGCCTCGGAATTGATCATCGCTATCACGAGTATCAGAATTACCCTGGTTGTTTTCCCTTGGCCGTTTGCGATTATCATCAAAAGCCTTCTCCCGATGTTTCTTATCATTATCCAAATTCTTGACCGCATCCACAATCTCATTAATGTTAGCAAAACGAAGGTTCGGGATAAATTTCCTTTCCCGATCACACACAGCCCACTTGAAACGATTGGTTTGATGCTCATGAGTACCTGCAGTTGGGCCCAAAAAACTCACCAGACGACAGAAACGAGCTTTAAATTCCATGATTGGTTCGTCATCATCCTGCTTGATCGTAGAATACTCCCTTAAATACTCACTGCAGTTGGCATCAGTAAAGTATTGCTGATAGAACAGTGTACGAAAGTCATACCATGGCAATGTAGCAGCATAGTTATCACCTCCCCGAGCATTCTTCAAAGTCTTCCACCAACGATGAGCATCATCCTCCAACTTATAGCTAGCAAGCCTAACTTTGAAAACGTCGTCAACTCCCAAAACCTCAAATAACTTCTCAATGTGGGCAATCCAAATCTCTGCTTCAACCGGAGTATCGGCAGTACTAAAAGACTTTGACTTTTGTTTTTGAAAACGCTCTAGCCAAACATGAATACCATCAGGTGGATTAGCATTAGCGTTGGCGTTAGCATTAGCATCAGCGTTGGCGTTGGCGTTTGCATTAGCATTAGTATCAACGTTGGCGTTAGCATTAGCATTAGCATTAGCTTTGGCGTTATCCTGCTGCAACTGTTGGATCAAGTTAGGAACTAAACCAGCAATCGTTGCGTTAACAGATTCAGCGACAAGGGTCTCAAGGGGAACGCCGCAAAAACCTCAGCATCATCATTAGAGTTGTTCACACGTCTAGGAGCCATTCTGAAAGGAAGTTATACGTGTGAGCAGAGAAAAGCATTTATATTATGCGGAAAATGACAAGGATGAATCCTAACCCAACGTCTACCCATTACCTCACATGTTTATTTATTTAAGTCTATGTTTTCTACAGGAAAGAGCCTAGTGCTCTGATACCATAATTGTCACCCCAACCTGAACAGGTTGAAATGTCACTATGACGAATATCAAAACCAAACACAATCCATTTAAAAAAAATAGAATCGAAAAGACAAATGAGAGTCTCAAAACAATCCGAACAAAATCCTAAATCTTAATTTATTTATTACTGAATTTAAACGAAAATGAAAAGTCTTGAAACTTCATTTCTCTCTCACTCATTCCTGATTCGCCAGATTATCTGCGAACACATAAGACAAACACAACAAGAAAAATACGGCTGAGCCAAAAATTACCCAGTAACTGAGCTAAGCCGGTTTGGTTTAAAACCAAGCCAAGCTCAAGCTTGGATTTTCAACTAGGTTTCAAATCCAAGCCAGCTTGGTTTATAACCAAGCCGGGCCCAAGCTTGACCTGGCTCAGCTCAACTCATGAACACCCCTACGAAACACGACATGAGCGGATTGTCAAGAGTTGGTATAATGAGCAATGAATGATGGTAACAAATAGCTAAACATTACAATCAAACAATATCACATACATAACATGTACAAACAAATGTAAACAAAACAAATCGCATCATAAGGTCTAACACCCATACGTTGAGCACAAAACACATAAGGTGTACAAAATCTCATAAGTAGCACAATGCAAGTTGTATGTGGGCACACACCTCCACTCACTTAATCAAAAAAATATCCTACGTTAGATCAATGCACATCTTGGAATATGTGGCCAAAATAATATAGACTACCCACACCGACACATGGCTTAACGCCAATGATGCCTCAATGACGTGAGAGTGATACAGGCCAATAAGTTGAAAGTACAGTGCGGTGTTGTTCAATTTTTGTAGTTCAGTGCGTCAGCAGCCAATTGTCAATAGTTCAGGGTGTTAAAATCCAATTTCCCAAAAAAAAAAAAGGACATGATTTTGAGATTGCAGTATATGGAACTCTAACAGCAATTAGTTAAATCATTCATAGTTATATAGTAACTTGAAACCACAAAACCTTGCTTCATCTTAGAACTGTAAGCCCGCCAAAACGTTCAACCTGATCCAGCTTAAACATAAAATAATCGCATCTTACTTACACCCTTGAGAAAAAATTCAAGATGCTCTCTGATTTGCTTTCAACTTTCTTTTCACTTGTTGCTCTCTTTTTCCCTCCAGATTTAGACTCTACGCTTTTCTGCGAATCAGGAGTCATTTCCACTTGTTCTGTAACCACTGAATGTTCAGTAGCACATTCATTCAGCACCATTGTTTCTTTCTGTCTCTTAAAAGGGTTATTATTAGGAACCACTGATGATCTTTTGGAAGGAATCACGCCCGCATCTCTGCTCTCAGTATTATTATTATTATTGTTGTTGTTTAATGGAGCTATTAACTGTTTAAGATCTGATAAATTAGATTCTGGCTTACTTCTGTTCATCACTGTAACTTTTTTGGTTCCAATTTGTTGAGATGAGACGACAATGGTAAAGCAACCCTCTGGGGTTGTTTCTTGTTTCGTGATCTGTTTAGGCGGGTTTCTTACTGCAATTGGCTTTTTAGGCTGACCGTTACAACTAGGGAACACCTTCTTGGTACAAGGGTCCAGTTGACCTTCGGCAATTGCAGAAGCTTGAGAGGATGATAATTCACTGACCAAAGTCAAGGACACATGTTGAACTTCTTTTGACAAAACATATCCAGATCAAAACCGGTCGTGCTTAAAAACTTTAATTTGCGAACCCAGGTTAAAATAAATCGTTTAAAAAAAGTAATCAAAATAAGTTCCACTCTTCGGTCATGACTGCCACCCCTATTAATTAATTGTGAAATATACTTGTGATAGTAAATTATTATAAAACAATTGAAGAGGTTTTTTACCCATTTAATCGACACATTCATATTATAATGCCCACCTTGTGTCTGTCTGAACATTGAATAGTAAAGGATACGGTCCTAGAAAATCAAGCTCTTCACCCGAATACTGTAGAAGAAGTGTTTCCCCAAGTGGTGTCAAGTGTTTTAAGCTTTTCGAGTCAGCATCATAGCTGTGCAGATGAAGTAGAAGAATTTGTAAGAATACAAACATTTAAAAATGGCAATAAAAAGGAAGGAAGGAAGGAAGGATACAAACATTCTGGCATGCTGAAAAACAGCTAATGCTTGTTTAAAACATGTGAAATAGTCTTTTGGCATTTGATCTCCTTTCTCATACTTTAAGACAGAGAGAACCTGTAAAAGAATCAACAAATGTCACTTATTTATTATACTTACTTACAAACAATGACCACATTATTTCATTCATATGCATGCTTACACGGTCTAAGTTATGATACTTAGAAACCAAAGCATGAGCCTTCGCAATCCCAATTCCAGGCACAGATGGAAGGAAATCACATCCAGCTAAAACACACATGCCTACATATTCAATGCTTTCATTAGTTTAACTACCCAATATTTAAAAATGGTTCATCATTGTCAAATAATAATTCAAATGTATGTAGCCATCTAATTCATTTCAATTCTAGTTTTCTTAAGCAGTATTACTATTAATTATTTGGCTTTACATGCGTGTGGTTACCGGTAAACAACTCTTTGTCAAAACGTAGGAAGGAAGGTAGACGTCCCACTGAATCAAAAACATTATCTATAACTATCTCTTCCCCATTGCCGTATCGATCCATCTTAAAAATAACCTGATTCACAATATACAACACAAAAAAAAATGTTATAAAAAACAATAATTATGAGGCGCCACCCTAAACCCTGAACTATTTTATCGTAAGATGTAAATGAACTAACCAAGGGTCATTAAATTCCTTCATCTTTCTTTGAGTTTTCTACTTTTGAATAGCATTTTTATATATTATGATAATATACAGGCCAAAAAAAACATTGTCTATGGAAAATTAATTATTTATTGAGGTCCAAGTCAAGTTCTTACAGAGGAGCAACCGTAAGCAAGAAGATCACTGTCTTCTGATATAACTGCAGCAATTCCACCTTTGTCAGCATCAAGACTGGACAAATATGCTAACTGTGCATCAGCTTCATACGGCGCGACTACAAACTCAATATTCTCTGATCTCAGAACCTGTGAATGCAGAGCCACTTTAAGCAAAATACTACAAGTCGTCAAAGTGACAAATATTTGAGTACCTGTATAAGTTGGTGTGCCATTGCTGGTGTAATGCTCACTGCCCTCTGCATCCAAGAATGAAGTAACTTTACATACTCATAGTCTCAGGCTGACCTCAATCCTTTTTACAGAAAGGTCAAGTTTTTCGGACCTCAGAATTTTCAGTTCACATACTATATTCTTTTAAAAGTATTATATAATTTCAGAAGAATGAGACTCAACTTGATGACCTTTAAATTTATGAAAAACATGTGTAGTCAATTTCGGTGGTATACCACTGGTATACCAGTGGTATTTCGGATTTCGGAGGTCCCATAAAATTTCGGTTAAAATTTCGTTTTAAATCTTGGTACCGAAATTTTCGGCGAAATTGACCGAAATTTTACTTACAATATTTCGGTGGAAAGGGTGGTTTACCGGTTTGTATGTTTTTTTGAGCCAAACTAAAGAAAAACTTAAATCTTTTAATAGCCCATAAAGAAACCCACTAAAACCCATGTAGTAAAAACCTAATTCTTCAAACCCTATCCAATAAAACATAAGAGCACAACAATCAACTATATCCAATAAAACATCTACAGAGATGATGATGAAGATATTACCATAGCTGATGTAGATGGCTTGATTGATGTGGATTCGGATGAAGATTTTCAAGACTTGTGATTTGAATATTTGATTATTTAACGTTCTCTATTTTGATTCATGTATCCTGCACCCTTAATAGCTTTATTTATAAAAAAATTACCGATATACCACCGAAATCCCACCGAAAAATTTGTCCTTAACTACACAGTGAAAAACAAAATCTTAAGAACCCTTTAGAGAAGATGCTAGCTACAGTGTATGGCAGAAAAAAGACAAGTTTTTTAAAAACAGTTCAAGGTAAAGAAAAAGCAGGCAACAAGGTTTAAAACCTGATCAACTACACTACACTGGGGCTAACCACTAAATCATTTTTGGATTAAATGATACAACAAGCATAAAGGAGGAGTTGTCCAAAAAACATATTCATAGGATAGGAATAAAATCAGTATACCTGGAACATCTCTATTGCAGCATTAGTATCGCCCTCATTGAGCTTCGACATTGCTAATTCACGATTGTCTTTCCTTTTACTATATAATAATATAGTTACCAAATATATGAATCTGATGATTCTGAAGAAATGGGAATAATAATAATTA